>JAKWJA010002489.1:47701693-48048891 GCA_027704765.1 Solanum habrochaites | reverse complement strand
TCAAACCGAATTACTACACTAAAAGATTGAAATAAAGGAAATTAAGGCGGTGAGAATCAACACTCCTAGAAGTGAATCAATTAGTAATAAAATATTAAATATTTCACCACCTAAGAATGAACTAGAAGAATACAAATCCGAATAAAGAGAAACATCAAAAGAAGTAGAGTCTCTTGTAGAACTTCTATCGAAATTAGGAATTAATACAATTACGGTCATTCGACACAAAGATACACCATACCTATCATATTAATCATAGGTAAAAATTACATAATTCATAAAATTGAATTATTTGATACACATGCAGATCAAAACCTCATTATTGAAGGAATAATTCCACACAAGTATCTACATAAATACACTACTAGATTATTCTCTGCAAATGGGGAAAAGCCTAAAATAAATTATAAACTCAGGAATGCTTATACATGCAATAATGAAATTGGTTTTCTAAATAATTTCATGATAACCAAAGTTATAAATAAAGAAATTATATTAGGTATTTCGTTCATCACCCAAATAAAGTCTTATACCTTCCAATTAGATGACATCCATAATTGAATAATAGGGAAAAATTTCATCTTCCCCTATTTAAATACTATGTCAAAAGATGAAAGTATTTTCATAAAGGATAAAATATATTTCAAATAAAGTTACCTTTACATCAAGAAAATTTTACAATAAAGGTTATTAAACCTTCTCTTCCTCCTAGAATCTTTTTGTAAAACTAGGAGTTACCTTCTTTCAAAAAATAATTTAAACAATGACTGCAACGCAACCATAAATTTTTCATAAAAATTATATATTTTATCATCAATTTTAAAATAAAGGGAACTCTTAAAAAAAATAAAAAATAATTTTTTCAGGAAATTAACGAGACCAAGAATAACAAAAAATGAAAAATCATTTTTATACCTCTTTGCCTAGTCACAAGATTACAACTCAAAGATGGCTCTGAATAAGAAGCAATAGAGGTCAACAATATTGTAGGTTACAGGTCAACAAGTGTTACAGATACTATCAAAATACTACAAATATGAAAAAATATGGAAGCCTGCTCCTCTAAAAAAATTATGAGGATGGGAGATAGGAGATTCCGCATGAATCCAGAGGTATGATAGTTTAATCTTAACAGGACATGTGTCACGAATGAAGTGAGCACATATTGTGTGTTTAGAATTATATCAACATATATTATTCAACTCGAAATCAAGGCCATTACATTTGTAAGATTTGTTTTAGCAGGATCAATATTAGTGTCAAGCAGTCATATTAGAACGTTAGCTGTCAAGCAATGAAAGGTAAGTTCAGGTTCATCCCCCAAAGGAATTATGGACAATTGCTAAAAAAGATTAAAAGAATGTTCAAGGAAGACTTATTTTAAACCTCACACACTGTGATACGATAATAAAAATATGAATATGTAGATATTGCTCCTACAAGAAATATACACAACTTACTTTCTTAATAAAAAGAATGTGCCAGGACACTTTGCTATAACTTTGATGATAAACAAGAGAAATATTAAGAAAAATACTCAAAAGTGGACCCTACATGCAAAAATATGTTATACAAGTTTCAAAATCATTATAAAATCAACATTGGATAAAGAAAGCTTATTCACTATGTCAACAATTCCACCAACATGTGGACCCTGCAGGAATAAAATCACAATGTAGCAAGAGGACAAAATAACAAGATATGCTTTGAAAATAAAATTTCAGCAAAAAAAAGATAAACATGCAATGACAGCTACGTAAGTACTTTCATCTTACGTGGAATCTATTCCAAGCCACGTACATTTGTCATCAGTTATTTATAATAGTTAGTAGTTACGTGTTAGTAAAATTATGTGTATTAGTGTATGTACACATGTAAATAGATAGCATAATAAGTAAAATGATGTGTATTAGTGTATGCACACTTGTAAAATAGATAGCATAATACGTTAGATTAGTCAGATCTTTTGAGGCCTGTTTAAGGGCATTTCAATTATACCAGTAGAGGTTTCAAAATCTTATGACTTGAAAAACCTCTTACACTTTCTCCATTTCCATTTCCATCTATGTTCTCTGAGTTTCTTACACAATAAAAATTTGTAAGTTAAATATTTTCTCTAATCTTTCCAATATTAAGTTTATGTTCTAAGGCATGTAAAGTTTTACTTACTGCTTCCTGTTCTTATTTCTTTACAGTTTTTCTTTAAATGTTTGCTACCTTCCGTTAGTCGGCCAAATTTTCCTTAGGATTCCATCCCGGAAACTCGGTCAATTCTCCTGACATTGATTATTCCATGGTATCAATGGAGGGGACAAACTGATTTCTGAGGAGGAATCCTAAGGAAAATTGGGCAGAGTAACAGAAGGAGAACATAACTTAATTTTTTAAGAAAACTTAAAAAAAGAATAACAAAAGTCGTAAACAAAACTTTAAATTTAAAAACATAAATTAATAATCAAAAAATAGTAGAAAAAGTTACCTTACAAAATAACTTTATGATTTAGGGAAAGGAGAGATATTTGGGAGATGGCAGATGAAATGATGGGAAAATGGGATAATATGGTAGAGCGATTTTTCAAAGTCGGTAAGATTTTGAATGCCTCTACTGGTACAAGTTGAAAGCCTTAAATAGGTTTTAAAAGTGCTGACTAATCTAACTTATTATGCTATCTATTTACATGTGTGCATACACTAATACACATCATTCATTCTACACGTAACTAATACCTATTATAAATAACTGATGATAATTATATGTGGTTTGAGATAGATGTCACGTAACTGGAACTACTTACACGCCTACTGCATGTTTATCTTCTTTTGCTGAATATTTATCTTCAAAATTTATATCTTGTTACTTGGTCTTTACCTGTGGGGTCCACCTATTTGCTTATTTGTTGACATAATAAATGTTAACTTAAGCTTGACATTTTCTTGTCTTTATTGAAGATGATGAATATTCTCATTACTTTTTTCACCGGTATGTGAGGATGCAATGTCTAATAATTCTATTATCTTTTCATGATTGGTAGTTTTGCCGAGACTTGATAAGGCTTGTTCGAGCCTTCTTTTTACTTTTTCTTTTTAAACATCAATTTTCTTCGTTATGAAGAGCCAATAACTAACCTGTCATCGTGATCTTCCAGAGTCCATCCTTTAATCATGATTGTCTTGCTTAGATACTTGATCATTTCAATTTCATGAATATCAAAGGACAAACTTATAATATATGATATCCTTTTGGAAATGAAGAAGTTACACCATTTAATATTTTCCCTTAGTGTGAGATATTCTGCTCTACTTTGAACTTCTCAAACTGTATTGATAATTGTGGTGATGATACTTACCTATTTATTTCTTCCGAACTGGCTCTACCATCCGTAAAACCATTGAGGGATCATTGCGTTTTTTTTATTCTCTGAATAATTAACGAACCAAGTATGGGTAATTGGCCGGATATACATAAAATTATACCAAGCCGTCTTGTAATCATACCAATCATACGTCTGGGGACGATAAGATGTTGATACTGGAATGGGGTATGTATATGACCAACAAACCACTCAAACGACTTAATATTCTTTTAATTGTAAATCTTGAAAATTGAATACTATCTAGATCATTCATATATTCTAATTTATGCTCAAATTTTATTGAATCAGTATGTTAATATGAACTCATTATACCTTCGGGTTTTTAGTGGATCCTTAGTTTTCACATAATTAGTGTAATACGATTTTAGGAGGTTGGGAACTCCAAAGCATTTATATTCTTTGTAAAGAGCCATGATATTCCTTTTTATCTGACTGAGTAATCTTTTCTTATTTTTTATCGGGGTACTTGGAACTATCGCCTGTGCATATGTTTCTAGTGGTTTAATTTCATAGCTATCTTTTGTTTGGACGAAAATAGCTGTTGATGATGGTTTATTTACTAATGAGAAGTTGTGTTTTTGCAGGTTTTGAAATTTCGCCAAGGCTGAGTAGCGATTCTCTAACTTTTTATCGCCCTCTTTGAAGGGTTATTTAATTTTATCTTCTGGTTTGAAGGCCTGTATTGGGATCCTCAGGGGCCTTATTACGGTACTCCTTGTCTTATTATTTCCTGAAAAATTCTCTTGTTAAAAAGTCGGGTGTAGGCTAGGGTAAGAATTATTTTCCTCCTTTTAAAAAATTCTATTTCAAAATTTTTTTTCAAGCTAGATTATAGAGATTGCAATCTAAGCAAATATTTGTTTGTAGAAACTAGATTTTAAAATCCTTCAAAACATCTTTGGCGGCTTTGCTGTCGACCTATAATAAAAATCTTTTATTATTAAATCATCTTGAAATTTTTTTTTAATACCCATTAATACATAGAAAGAATTTCTTTTTTATTTTAATAGTACTATAGTTTTTTTTGAGTATCATCCAACTATCAAGTGAATCTCACTAATTGTTCAGTGGATCCAACATAAATTTTTTGTTTCAGTATGCCTCCATACCTTATATCTGAGGCATCTGTTCTACTATCATAAGGGCCTCTGGGTGTGGTATACCTAGATATTGGAGTTTTTCGAATATTAGTTTTATTTTTTGGACTGCACTAGTGTGCTCTAATCCCCATGGCTCTGGTTTCTTTTTAAGGCGCCGATAAAGAGGCTTAAAAACCTATCTAATGTTACGAATAAAGACAGCAACATAATTGAGACTCCCTAAAAATCTTTAGAGTTGTCTTTTATATATTAATTCATTCGAAAATTTAGATGAGAACTCTGTGGCTCTACAAATGAGTTTATAGGTTCCTTGACATAATTCACAGACAAGGAATCTATGAAAAGTTAGGAATAATTTAATCTTGTTAGCACTTACTAGTAGATCATTTTTCCTTAACAACCTTAAAAAAGGTTGTTGTGTGTTTAAAATGTTTGTAAATATCGTCAGGAAATATCAATACGTCCTAGTGTAGGTGTTGTGACTATAGAATATGGCACATTTTTGAAATTAGACGTGAATATTTTTGTAGTTCGAAAGGCATTACATTCCATTCGTATTGTCCAAAAGGGACATTGAAGGATGTTTTATATTTGTATTTTCCTGCGAATCGTATATGCCAAAATCCTGATTTCATGTTTAACTTACTATGAATATTAGCTTTGTAAGTTCTCTTAAGAAGATCACGTTTTTTAGGTATGGTAGAGAGGTTTATTTCTAAGTCGGTAAGATTTTGAATGTCTGTAATAGTACCAGTTGAAAGCCTTAAATAGGCCTCAAAAGTGCTAACTAATCTAACTTATTATGTTATCTATTTACATGTGTGTATACACTAAGTCACGTTATTCTTTTTACATGTAACTACTACTTATTACAAATAACTGCTGATAATCGTACATAGATTGGAATAGATGCCACGTAGCTGGAACTACTTACACGTAGCCTTCGCTGCATGTTTATCTTCTTTTGTTGAAATGTTATATTCAAGACATAGATCTTGCTATTTAGTCTTGTAGTTACTTTGCGAATTTATTCCAACGGGGTACACTTTTTCACTTTATGGATTTGGACTCTATTCCTGCGGGTCCACCTATTTGCTTATTTGTTCACAGAATAAATGAAACACATGCTTGGCACTTTCTTGTTTTTTATTGAAGATGATACATATCCTTATTTCTTCATCATCAAAGTGTGATGTCACTTTCTTTAAATTAAGAATGTATGTTGTGCTATTTATTCCATGTAGATCAAAAATATCTCCGTTGCTAAGCTCTTCATGGCAGGCAACAGTATATAATAATTCAAATTTTTATTATGTATTAGTGTTAATGTTATGTAAGGCTTCCTTGAGCTTCATATTTAATATTTCATTGGAGTTGTCATAATCCCTTGAGGGTAATTGAACTTGAAATCTAACTTATCTTTACGAAAACAAATGGCGGCCCATCCTTAATTTTTATGGGTCTTGCTTAAATTATTTATTTCTCTCAAATTCGCGAATGTCGGGACTAACTAATAATATAAGAGATCCTTTTGGCCAATAAAGAAACTTGCATTAATTAATATTTTTTATGAAGGTAAACCGATTTATTTCTACCTGAAATTTTTCAAACTGTAATTGATGTTGAGATATAATGCCTGTTTATTTCCTCTGAACAGATTCCACCTTTCGTAAAATCATAGGGGAATTATCGCGTCCTTCATTTCTTCTGAATATTTGATAAACCAAGTGTGGGTATTTGATATAATAAAAATAAAGTTATATCAGACTGCTTTATACTCATACCAAATATATGTTTGGGGTCGATGAACTTTTGATAAGTGAATAGGGGTATGTAGGATTAAATTCAACCATTTAAAACAGACTCAAGATTCTTTTGATAGTGAACTTTTAATATTGTATACTATATGGATTACTTTCGTCAAATATATGATCAATTGCTACTGAATCGGTATATGTTGAAATAAGTTCATAATACGTCCGGGTCTTGAGGGAATCTTCCGTCTCCACATAATTTTTGTTGGTGTACCAGGGCTTTAGTAAGTTTCGGATTTCATAATTTTCACATTTTTTATCAAGTAAGGTAATTGATAGTACCTGTAACATTGTTAACTCAAATTATTTTTTACTTGGAGTAACCTTATCTTTTTATTTTTGGGGAGTGGACCCATAGTTCTTTTATTTGTATATCTCTGTGTTTTTCGTCTTGTAAGATCCTGTGTTTGGATGAAATATTTTTATTGGTGAGGTGGATGGGAATTTTTTCCGTTAAAACTAAAGGAAGCGGTTGAGCTTTTGTGAGCTATTGTAGTATAGGTAGGTGGTGGTTAGGGAGGGAAAAAACATGTAAATATCTTATGATGTTTGTTGGATTATTCTTCATAGAATGGGTTTATCGTTTCTTGGGTTTGAAAATCGGGAAAAAGGCTTTTCCTGGCCGTATTATTTCCCGTCATACAAAAAAATCCCCTTTATTTTAAAAACTAAGTTGTATGATAACATTTTCCATCTAGAAAATGCATATATTTTATAAAAAATATTTCGATATGCGTTTCAGTTATCATTTAAATTATTTTGAAATTGACTAGCTACTAGTGCTATAAAGAAGGCTAGGTAAAACCTAGGAGGAGGAAAAAGTTTAGTAGAATTTTCTTGATGTGAAAATAGATTTACTTTGAATGTATTTTTCTCTTTTAGGAAATTACTCATTTCGTTTAATATATAGTTTATGTAGGGGAATATAAGATTTTACCTAGTATTTTGTATGGATGTCTTGCGGTCTAATAACCGTAATAGTATTAATTCTTAATTTAGATAGAGATTCTGCGAGGAATTCTACTTCTTTGTGATGTTCTCAGGTTCAGATTTATTAATTTTCCCGGTTCGTGATTAGGTGTTAATTTAATAATGTGTCCTCTTCATAAGGGTTGTTAGTTTTTCTGCTTACTTTTTTATTTTATCTCTTATTTTAAGAATTTTTCAGAATACTGTGTAAATTTATTTTGGATGATGGCTGTTTAAAATTTTTCAAAACATTTGTTATATCAAAAGGTTTAATAGTTTTACTGGTAGGTTGTTTTTTAAAGACTATATTTCTTAAGGTAATTAGGTATTTTTTTCTAAACCCAGGATTTTTAATATGATTTATCATATTTAAGAATGTTTCCTTATTACTACTAGTAATGACATATATGGAATGATTTTTGCAGGTGCAACTTGCACTTCCACATTCACAAGTGTCTGATGACTTACTACCTTCAGAACTATACGACATCTTTAGCTGATCATTATCGGTAAGATTTTTATTGAAGAAGGAACTATTTTCTTCTAAATAGAATATAATCTATTTTTAACTTCTTGTTCAAAAATTAACATATTAATTTATCTTTTTTTATTAGTGCCTAGGCAGTCTTTGGCTCAATTTCCTATTTTTCCACAGCCCCAACACCTTTTAGTGTTATCTGGTGTATATCTATTTTTACCAGAATTATGGTTAGACCTTTTAAAACTTCTTTTGTAATGACAATGTTCTTCTGATTTATGTTTATTTTTATTTTTCTCTTTTCTAGAAGCCTCTTTTGATGGGGCAGATAGTTTAATATAACCAAAGTCTTGACAAAAGTTTCCTAATTCATTTTGTGATATTTTACTATCTTTATTTAGGTTAATTTTAACTTTTATATCGGTACAAAATTCTAAACAACCAATATTTATAAAATTTAATGAGGTCCCACTTAGGTTAATTGTTGATTGTCAAGAGATGTTTTCCTTCAAATCGATCTTTTAATTTTATTGTAACCTTTTCAGCAAATAGCTTGGGAAACGCTCATAATGTTCTTTCCCAAAATCTTGATTGCAAGTTGTCTTTCTTTAATAACTTTGTTGGGGAAAAAATATATCTATACCATCTAAAATCGTCAACTTTGGGCAAGAATAGATTAGATGTTACTTCTAGGACGTGCTATCTTTGAAAGTTGAAGGTTTCTCCAAAAAAATGTTTAAACTATGTTATAAATAAGGTGACTGTTGGCATCTTCTAAGTCTTTAATTCTCTATGGTTTTCCTTGAAGATTCATCTTTCAAAATTGGGTAGGTAATAGGTTAGTATTAATATTATTTTCCTATTATCTCTGTGAGATAAATCTAACAAAGTTTTTCAAAGCCAGTTAAATACATGTTAAGTAAAGTAGCAGATTGTTTATCTCATAAACTTTTCATTTTATAAGCCGTAATGGACATTCCAATCTCCTATAATTTATCATAAATTTGATGTTCGTTTTAGTCCATCATATTTCCATTCAGATATTCTTTTTCGAAATGCGAAGTTATATGAGATAGATCTCATTTGATTCGATGCATATCCGCAACCAAAAGAGGGTTTTTAATAGTAATTTTATTTATGGAATAATTAGAACTTTAATTTACTAATATCTTTAGTATTATTTTCGTACAAGGTATTAATATTTGTAAATTTTTGTTTTTATTAATAATTTCTATAAGATCATTGTGATTTAAAAAACTGTCTGCAACCCAGGGGAATTTCTCGTTAGGAAAAATTCGGGTAGTTTAAATCATTGAATGAGTTTCTAAGTTTTTATTGTATCATCGTAGAAGGACTTGGTGTTATTCTTAAAAATTGATTTAGTATCAGCTTCTAGAATTTGTTGAGTAGAAACTACTTTATAACGCTCAAACTTACTCTAAATTGAGAAAGTAAATTGCGGTCGTATTAAGTAATGTGAACCCAAAACTAATGAGGCTGGGATCCCTTTCCCACGGAGAAAAATAGTTAAGACTAAACTTCCACCTATTATTACATTATTTAGTCCAATTATTTACTTGGAAAACAAAGACAATTAAAAGGGGGGGTTTTATTTCTAAAATTAATTAAATAGCTAAACTCTAAATTGAAGTTAGAAACCTAACAGATTTCAAATGTTGGAGTTTAATTCAATTTATGAAAGAACTAGGTTTAAGTGTTTCCCACCAGGTCCTAACGTGATATAATTATAACTATAACAATTCTTTCCTAGTATCTTGCATGCAAAGAGTGATAATTTATGTACTTCTAAATTCTTTGGTCTGCTCTAGAAATTCACTCGCACCTTGGTCCGGTTACGTGTGTTGAATATACTAATCCTACACTTTACCTCAATTAAGCATTGTATTCGATATTTTGGAAAATTTGACTAAGTTATTATCTCGTAACAATTCAATAACTAGCTATTTAGATAGTTATCCACTAAAATATAGGGTGATTAATTATTTTCCTATTATCTACTCCTTGGTCCGGCAAGTAGAATTAAGGCTAGTTCTAACGTTTCACCATCCGTTATTTAAAAAGACTTCTAAGAAAACAAATTATCAAACATTTGCAGACACTATCTTAGAATTGTTATTTTAGTTAGATTTTATATTATTATTTTCCCATGGTTCCCACACCCTAGGTATGGAGTTTATTTACCCATAGTCAAAATCACAAATTCATATATATGATATATAAGAATTCATGCAACTTATTCAATGAGAAAGAATAAATCCAGAAATTTAATTGATTAATCGACCAAAATCACGGAAAAAATCAAAACTCCAGAGAAAAAGTGTAATAATCAAAATAATCTCCGACAAAGAATCTAACGTCAAAGTGTCTAATAACCAAGAGTCTAACCCCAAAAATGAGGTTTTTGGAAATATTTATAAAAAACAAAAACCTAATCAAAGAAGGACTCTATTTCTTGTCAAAACGCGGCCGGGTCGACGGACCTCGTGACGGGTCGTCATGTTGACGACGGGCCGTCATGTTGACGATGGGCCGTCATGGACTATGTCACCCCATATTTTACAAATTCTTCTACTTCTCTCTTCATTACCCTCGACAGCAGGTATGACGTATCGTCACAGGCACGACGGTCCGTCGAGGGTCTCCTTTCCATAACACCAAACTCTTGGAATTTGGATTCTGGGACTACTTCCCTGATCATCATGATGAACCAACAGGATGGACTGTCATGGCTATGACGGTCTGTCATGCACTTCGTAACCCCACACTTGGTTAGATTTCCCCATATTCCTTCAGCAGCTTCCTACGCATGCCACCTACGGACCGTCACAGGTTACGAGGACCGTCACAAGCTCCGTAGGTGGTAACTTTCATGCATTTCTGCTCAAAAACTTCGTCATCATCTTTAGATTAGACCGATTTCCAGCAAATTAAAGAGGAAAAACTTACATACAAAATAAATAAAAAAAGGCTTTTGGACACACAATAAACTAAGGGAAAAAAAAAAGTTTAAAAATACCATTCAAAACCACGGTATATCAAACACCCTCAATTAAAATCATTGTTGTCCTCAAGTGACCGCACTTGACCTCACTACAAAATCTTTTTTTGTTACAATAGTATTAATGTTTTATCTTTTGCAATCATTGGCTATCAATTCACGATCAGTATCATATATTTATGATGTTATCACTATTAGGCTTGAATTATGTGGAATCAGCATGACCCACAGACCTCACACGCACTACACCTATCCTCTTCAATTCCTCAGAGTTACTAATATTTCCTTGTATTGCAAAACTAGTGTCCTCACTTCAAAACAACCATTCCTCATTTTTAACCACAATGCTTTCAGTTTGAGAAAAGGATACTTTTTCCAACACTCACTCTCAAACAAATTCACAAATCATTCATTACATATTGTACCATAAGCGTTGCCCTTATTTTTACTGCTTAAGGGTCGCTATTTACAACTCTATGATCACGATAGGACTTTCTTGCTTGTAAATAGGCTCGGGGTCTCTTTTTGCCCTCCCTTGACATATCAGGCCAAACATACCCACCTTTTTTCATTTTATTGCGCCCAATTTCTCATATTCTTTCACCTTGCTATTTTTCCCTTCTTTCTCCATTTGGTAAGTGACTTTCTTCCTTTTATGCGTCTGTATTTAATTTTATTGTGTGGACTTTTTCTTAACCTGATTATTGATAGTACTTTACTTTTGGTATTGTTCTCTCTCTTTGTTTTCAACCCCACTTTCCAGGAGGGAATTCCTCATAATAGCCACCTCAACTCATGGCTTTGCATGGCAAAGTACAAAAAATACTCCACAGTTGTGTCAGGGCCATTAAAAAGGTGTTTACGGCATTAGGCCACCCTCAAATTATGTTTTTGGCTAAGCTGAGATGCACATTGTCCATGGAAGGACCCAGGACAACACATTAATTTCCAGAAAAGTCAATCTGAGGTGAAAAAAGGAAAGGTCTAGTTTAAGATTAAAATCATTTGGATCAACAGAGGATTAATTCATTTTTTTATTTTAGGCTTAAAATGGTCTAACCATTAACAAGGCTATGATTCTTTCCAACTGTCTATTAACCAAAACTGACTTTTAGCAAAGACTAACCAGGCAAGTTCTAGACTCAGTACAATAGTTGACTATTCAAAATCTTCATCACACTAATTGACATCTCATTACTATCCGATTATCAGACACCTAGTTCGAATTTAGACTAGGGTCATGCAGTGGTGTATCTCTTATGTCAGCTAATAAGAGCGACACATTTTATCAAAACTATGCCATAGTCATGAATCAATTTTCATTTCATCAGGATATTCATTTTAGCCATCATGCTTCAGACATTTAAAACTATGTACAAACAAGATATAGACATGTCGGTTCAACAGTTAAAAAATTAATTAGTCTCCTATGGGGAAAAAGATTAAGATTACAGCAAAGGAAGAAAACTCCAAAAATAGGGGATAGTGAATTGGGCTACGGCAGACTTCACCCTAACACTCACTGTCCATTTACCCCACCCCCAACAAAAGACATGCAATTGTCCCCAATGCATAAAAAATTGAATACGAGAGGGTAGGTGAAGCAAACCTGGGGCGCAAAGCGCCCGAACGATCTAGCAACGATGGTGAGTATGTCCCGGGACGGAATGCACTACCGGGTAATCTGGACCACCCTCAGTAGTGTCATAATCAGCACAACCAAACCTATCAGTAGTGCCTCCTGATATTGCCACACTCGGAGCAGGTGCCCCAGAACGCTGGACTCTAGAGCCTTCATATGGACCCCCGCCCCGCCCGCCTCCTCATGAGAAGCGAGCTCTCCTAAAGACTCCATTCATTGGGGGGGGGCCGCACCTTCTTCCGTGCTCCAGCTTCATCCTCCTCTTGACCCTTACGCACTCTTGGCATGCTCTCGAGAGGAGGGGGTGGGGGTGGTGGAATTATCTTAAGTGGCGAATAAGCCTCTAGATAATATCAATGTATACTGAAGACTCTCACCGCCACCTGAAGGGTCGACCACACATCACCTGAAGGGGATGGCCGGGCTAGCACCCGCACTAAAAGGTCAAGCGCGATTTTTTGGGGGGGGGGGGGGACCCTCAGTGATCTTCCCTCTGTGTGCTGGACCATTCTGCGCTCCTAGCGTCTTCAACCTCAGAAATTAGCTATGTGCCTCTCGTGCCATACCGCCTGTAGAATCAAGACCAAGTCCCACCGTCAAACCGAATATATAATCACCGCAATCAGAATTGCACGATCCCATGTGACTATCTTATCGCGACTGTGGGGGAGGAGGAAAGGCCAGAGAGAGTGAAGTGGGAGTAAAGTGGTGGACAATCACCCATACGAACGTAGCACGTGAAGTAGGTTAGCCTTTTGATGCTCCCTTCGGCTCGGTTACCAAGTCGGCACCCTTTCCATCAACAGACAAGTATGCAGTCCATTCAACCTCTTATTGGGTTCTCTTAGCGATGGGCCTATGCAAAGAATGGCACTCATTGACAATTTGCCACTGTAGTCAAACTCGGCGGTGTGAGAGGGGTCCGATTGGCATCAACATCCTCGCCCGTATAGTACGACAGATGTAGGCAGGGAGAATCAAACCTGACGCCACTAACTCAGAGATGGTTCAAGTGGAGGGCATGTTTGGCCGGGGCCAGCCAACCTATAAATTTGTGACCTTAGAAGTAGAGTAAGAGGCGTAGAAAAAAGAACTCTCAGCAACCTCTTCACTTATAAGCCCCAAAAGAACGCGCTTTTGTCCACTCAAGTCGGTTTCTGGTGAAGAGGTTTGTCGATTATCTGCATGGTTATAGGGAGACTTCCTGTAAGGACTGCCTCTCCAGTGTAAGGGTCCGTTTCCTGATCCTTTCTCATTCAGAAACTTTGCGTCGGAAATTTAAAAATTGATATGCCCACGAGTTACACCACCGGTTTGGCTGGTCGGCAACTGGGGTTGGTTGAGAGCACAAGTCGGATGCTGTGTGCGGGAGAGGATTCAGAATTATCAGCCCATCAGACGAGGGGCCAGAATGGTGCAACTTGTGGAGGGTGTAGGTGTGTTTTTGTAGGGGACCCTTCTTTAGCAAGACCAGTAGGCTTCCTAGACCATTTAAAAACTCCTAAGGATTCAGACGCTCTTTCTTCATGAGTAGCTGATCCAGAAGGGTTTGGTGTGCGGTTCGTAGTGCACTCCTATCAGACTTGGGAGGGAGGACAGTGACTACCTTAGACGCCACCTTTTTTGGCATAGCTCTAGTTGCACGTGGAAACTCGTGATGGTAGTGGCAAGTTGGGGACACCGTACTCGGGGGTTCATCGCTCATCATCAGAGCCACCAATGACCAGCGTGGGCAGACGGAGGCCCCGGTGGGGGGTGGAGGCGGGTGACAGCAAAACTTTGAGCGAACACGTGCGTATACTCGATTTGTTGGTGACATTAAGAGGATAGTACCTAAAAGAATAAAAATTTAGTACGAGAAGGAGCAAACAAGACGAGCAAAAGTGAATAAAAATAAATATAAGAGCTAGGCTATAATGACTTTTCTGTAGTAAGAGTGAAACACGACGGACCACGTGATGGTTCGTCGTGATGACGACGGACCGTCATGCAGTCCGTCATGCCTTATTTCAACTATGTTGATGTGGATACCCCTGAAGTAAAGTTTCTGACAAGTAAGATGGATGAGCAGGACGAACCATCGTGCCAATGACGGTCCGTCGTCAATGTCCGTCGTGGACACCCTTAGGAGAGAGGTTTCTGACCGTCACGACGGTTGTGTAGGACGGACCATCGAGGGTGTGATGGTGCGTAGTAGATGTCCGTCAGAGGACACTTCGAAAAAGTATGGAGACCCTTAGGAGAGGGGTATCTGACCGTCACGACGGTTGTGCAGGACGGACCGTCGAGGATGTGACGGTTCGTCGTAGATGTCCGTCAGAGGACACTTAGAAAAAGTGGGAGACCCTTAGGACAAGGGTCTCTGACAACCATGACGGTTGTGCAGGACGGACAGTCTTGATAACGCGGTCATTGTAGATGTCCATCAAAGGACACTTAGAAAAAGTATTGAGACCCTTACGAGAGAGGTCTCTGACAGTCACGACCGTTGTGCAGGACGGACCATCGAGGGTGTGACGGTCCGTCGTAGATGTCCGTCAGAGGACAGTTAGAAAAATTAGGAGACCCTTACGAAAATGGAGGGAAAATGGGAAAAAGAGGGAAGGAAATGCGTGAAATGAAGGGGTGGGGTTTTTAAAGGTTGCTAATTTTTAAAATTACCCCAACCGAGCCGGGTCGAGTACGCTCATTAAATGCAACGAGTCCCAGATGAAGGTCCGTCGCAGATGCAACGGTCCGTCATTGGTTCCGTCACATGTTCCCTACTTTTGATAATAAATGACAGACGTTCCTGGCACGACAGATTCATGCGATGGTCCGTTACGTGCATGACGGTCGGTCGATGTGTCCGTCAGTGACTGTTGCAGTGTGATTTTCTGTAGAATTTCCTGGTGATGTGCCTGCAACTTTAAAAACCCATTAGTAGAAAATGCTACCATTACTAGAAAGAAAACTATAAGTATTGGGTTGCCTCACCACAAGCGCCTGATATAAAGTTGCGGCACTACTGAGGACACTTGATTACTCAACATTCATCTAAATGGTATGCCTCGATTACTTCATTTTCAGATTCAGCATGCCCGAAATAGATTTTTATGTGTTGTTCATTCACCTTGAACCGCACACCCTCCTTAGTTTCCAACTCAACTTCTCCATGAGGGAATAGTTGGGTAACAAAGTAAGGACCAGTCCATTTGTACTTGAGCTTGACGAGAACAAACCAACTAGAATTTTCTAAAGCCCAAAATCCCCAACCCATAAACTCTCATTTGCACTTTTTAGGTCAGCCGTCCTTCTTCATCTTTTCTTGCTAGGATATTGCAGGATAACGATTGGAGATCACAACTTGCCTCATGACCTTACAAATGTTGAAGGTGCTTCTTCATTTGTTCGAATTCCGAAATTTCATCTGCCACTTTCCATATCAACTAAGTCTATACCCGTCGCAAAGGAAGGCCTCCCAAGAATTATAGGAACTTCAAATCGACTGAAACATCAAAGATAACAAATTTTGCTGGTGGAAATATGAATGACACCATTTTTACTAGACACATTGATGGCGTATCCCTATAGGCATTTTCCACTGTTCGATGGACCATCAGTAAGCCGCATCGCAGTGGGCTTTGGGTCACCCCAAACCCAACTCTTATAAATAGAGAGGGTCATGAGATTTATGCTTGCCCACAGATCACCTAAGCTTTCGTAAAATGTTAATGACCCGTGACTGTACAAGGAATAGTGAATGCACCCCAGATCATCCTTGTTTGTACGACGAGATCTTGTAGCAATGAACTATAATGCTTCATTCTATCTCAATGCCCTGAAAGTATGACCGTTCTTTTCTTTGACTAACAAGATCTTCATAAACAAGGCCATAACTGCGGGACATTGGCATTGTTCTAGAGCATCTACAACAGGGCCCTTGATAGAAAGTTGCTTTCAACATTTGTTATAAACGCCGATATTGCCATCTACGGTGTGTTTCAATAATCTTTAAGGAAATGGTGTGGTGTGTGGGTCTAGGCATGGGAATTACCTTTATAGAACTTCAACATCTTTTCCCGGGTTATCTTCTACTTCCTCAATACCATCTAATGCCCCTTATCATTATCTTTTATCACCTTTTATCCTTAGAAATCATAGGTTGCTGTCAAGGTTGCTTACCACCCGAAGTAGTGAAGTGTTGTTATACAGGATCTATCATTTTTTAGATTTTGAAACAGTGTTGCTAGAAGAGGAAGGGTTGCCGTATGTGGTGTGATCACAGTAGCAGAGCTTATTGGGCCATTTGCAACTCAATCTGCTTAAGCGATATTGCATGTGTATTCAAATTTCTGCCCAATACCGCTAAATTCTCCTTAACTCTTTAATGTGCTCAATCATTAGCATGCGAAACCTCCTCATCATTTCGTTGCAAACATACATTAACTCGCGCCAGAATATTCAACAATCTCTAGGAGTAACTTCAGATTTTGAGACGACATAGGACCCATTTCCTATCCTTTTGTTACCATTGTTACGCCCTGTGAAGTTGTCGAGGGTGTGTAAGTTTCCATCTGGACACAATGAAACTCACGGTTATAGTTACCGTAGATCCGACCTTGCGTTCCTTGACCTTGGCCGAAATTCTCTGATTTGGAGCATTGGGCACCGGTCACTAAACCCCCCGTCTTTTCATTTACCGCACAGGAAAATCTCCTCATTAATTAGAATTCATCATTTTGTGGTGAGTTAGAAAGTAGTTGACTTGCCTTATCTTTTCTGCCAACACCAGTGATGTGTTTTAATACCAAACCAAAGATCAGTTATCATCTGAGAGATCTTTCACAAATCTAATCTGCTGGAAGGGTTGTGAGGGGATTGCCAATGCGAAGGGTATTTTCTCCCAGTATCTGAATTTCCTAGTTACGCCAAGCTTTATTGTTCAGGGAAGATTTTCTATAACTTTTCGATAATATCAGCATAAGGAGAATCCTCATAGGAACACCCGCATAGTAGCCAACCACCGCTTTATTATGTATCCATCTGTCCTCGATAGAAGTATTCCATTCAGTGACTCATCAGCTATACGGTGATTTGGGACGCTTCTCAAAAAACACGGTGAATCTATCGAAAGAACCTACTAACTGACTTCCTTGGTAGTGCCACAAAGTTGTTCCCCTATCTTGTGGTTTTTTAGTTTCTTGGAAACCGGGGCGGTAGTAGGTGCTAAGGAAAACGTACCTAGTTGACGTTCCAAGGAAACTTGCGGTTCTACGGCGCTCATGTGAAACACATAGCAGCCTCTCCCATAAGTGAACCCAAATAGCAGCCTTTCCCTTGGTCCGGAAAGTAGCATTAAGGCGATTATACGTTGGCATCCGTTAAAAAGACTTTATGCAAAAGAATATCACTACATGCAAGACATATTCTAGAAATTGTTATTTTAGTTAGATTTTAATCTTATTATTCACCAATCGTTCCAACAACCCTAGTTTGGAGTTTATACCCATAGTCATAATCCCAATTACTCATATATAAGATCGAAGAATTCAAGCACGTACTTCAATGAGAAAAATAAATTCCAGAAATTTACTTTATTAATCGATATAAAATCACAAGCAATAAACTCTAGAGAGAAAATGTGTATAAGCCAATCTTAAATGTAAGAATCAAAATATCGCCTAAAAACGAATCTAACCTTAAAAAGTGTCTAATACAAAAGTCTAACCCCAAAAACGAGGGGTTTTTCGAAATATTCATAAAAAAAAGAAAAAACCTTCTAACAAAGAAGGATAATTTGCCTGAAAATCGTAAAGCCGCGGCCGGGTTGACGCGACGTTCGCGATGGGTCGTTCATGGTCAAGACGGTCGGTCACAGGAACTCCTGTCCATACTTTGCCAATTCTTCTGCTGCTCTCTTTATTACCCTCGGAGGAGTATGGACGAATCGTCACAGGACACAACGGTCCGTCGAGGGTTTCCGTTCCATAAACTTAAACTTGGAATTTTGTAACGATCTGTTTAGCATTTTGAGCAACAGCTTTTTATTTCTGGAAAAAATTGGTGGGACGACGGATTGTATACGACGGACCGTCATAGTCACGACGGGCCCGTCGAGAGAGGTGCCGTCCCATGACACTTAGAATTTGAAAATTGGGTACTGAACAATCGACTCGCCTGTAAATTGTGGACGGACCTGCAGGAACGTGCCGTCACATCACGATGAAACAGTCGTAGTTTCGTGCAAAACACTTCAACTTTTGAGAATTTGATACAAAGAAACGAGTTTCTGCCGTCACATGACGGAGGGAACAGGACGGACCGGTCACATGCTCCCGTGAGTTGAGGGGAGCTGCGACGACATGTGTGAGACCGTCGCAGGCACGAAGGCCCGTCTCAGTGCGACAAAAGTCCAGGCACCAAATAGGATTCCTCTACACATTTTAGGGGTAAGTTTTGGACTATTCTTTCCTTACTTAAAAAGATGAGGGTTAATATTAATAGGTTAATTACTTGGGGGTTGTTAAAAGAGGTAACTTAAAGTTAATAGTGGGTTTTTAATTTGTCCTCCTTTACAGTATTAGACTGTTAATTAGGGTAAAAAGAGGGCTGGGGGGTTTTGAATAAAACAAAACAAAAGAAAAAGGAAAGACAACAGGAAAGAGAGAGGAGAAACGAACGAGTAGGAGAGAGAGAAACGCAGAGGGGATGCAAGGATTTTGAGAATATAAGTTGTTGATTCAATTCTTCGTGGAGGTAGTTTATGGTTTATGTTGACGATATGCGTCGTAACTCTTAATAGTGAATATTATGTGGTGATAATATGTAACCCTGCATGTGCTTAAGTTGTATGCTGGCATTGATTATGATTACCCAAAAATTTGATGAAATTAACAAAGCATGCGAAGTTTATTGGTCCCAATCTTGAAAGAACCATAATTTCAATTGATTATATTAATAATGAATGATGATGAATTAGTTGAAAGAAGGCTTATGAATTAGGGGATCGGGTGTGGCCACGTGAACAACCTTCATACCATGGTACCCGGATAGAATGAATATGAGGATCGGAGTGTTCACGTTCCGACACCCAGGATAGAATATGGAGGGTGCCACGTTCCGGTACCAGGATAGAATGAATTGAGGATCGGGGTGTCACGTTCCGACACAGGATAGAATATGATAGGGTGGTGCCACGTTCTGCTTGGATCCTAGGTAGGGGATAATTGGTACCAGGATAGAATGAGGATCGGATGCAACGTTCCTGGCACAGGATAGAAATAGAGGATCGGAGCGTGCGCGTACCGACAAAGAGGAAGAAAGAAGAAAGATAATGATCCGAAAGATAATGAATATCTCAAGCTAATGAACTAAATTCCCAAATAAGTATGGTATTGAGGCTTGAGTCTCTGTGTGAACTCGGTTGCTTAGTATTGATGAATTCACTTTTGTTATTGCTCATGTTGAGTATGTAGTTGATTACATTATTATTGATATATAATGTTCCCATTTTGAGTGGCCGATCGATACTATACCAGTACGTGCTGGTTGATGACCCCCTACTTTCAGTTGTCATCTTTGTTATTTGTGTAAGCAGCAGCAAACGTTCTGTCAACTTCACTACACAGCAGATTAGCAGTTTCACGTCATCGAACTTCAGGGTGAGCTAGCGTCTGCTGGGACTGGGTCTTTTCGTCTTCACGTCTTGATGCTTGAACTTCCGGCATGGACTAGCTTTTTAGTTATTTTGTATTATAACATTCTAGTTAAGTAATTTGAGAAAGATGTTCTGTGTTGATGATGACTTCCAGATTTTGGGGTAATCATAATAGTATTGAAGGTTTTTATTAATGAGTGTAAGTCTTCCGCATTTTTTCTGTTGATATATCTGAAATGTTAAGGTTTAGATGGGTTGGTTCGCTCACATAGGAGGGTAAATTGGGGCTGGTTGGGTGCAGTCGCGTCCCTGATTTGGGGTCGTGACAAAATTGGGATCAGCGCATTAGGTTCGTTTGGTCTCATCACACAAGAACAGGTCTAGTAGGGTCTTAAAGAACGGTTGGTTAGGGGGAGCTTTACTTTCTTTGAGGGCATAAGACTTTAGAAAATTTCACTCTTTCATTCTTCTTTCGTGCTACTATTGAGTCCATTGGATCTGGGCGAATACGAATTGGTATCGACCATCTTCACTCTATTTCGAGGGATGGTCTAGAATAGAGCAACGACCGCACAGCACAAAAAACAGAGCAACAACGGAAAAAGACAAGAAACGATGGAGCAGCCACTGGGGCTGGTAGTCAGAGGAAGGAGCAACGGGCAAAAGAGGCGTGGGAGAAGGTCCGTGGGAGGACGTCCTCTAGAGGAAGAGGGACAAGCACACTAGCCTCTGATACGAGGGCCGGTGACTCCTCCAACGGACCGAGGAGGTGATAAGAGAGGGGGAGAGGAAGGGGAGAATGAACACGGGACAGACTGAGGAAATGCCACACCAACCGAAAAACACACAGAGATGATCACAGGTAACTTGCTTTCTTAGTGGGTATCGATCATGGTCAGGCACCCAGTGGTTTTGCCACCAAAACCTCCGTTTCAGGGGTCCACATGCGGGTCTATGGCTTACCCGGATGGATTGCATCATGCATCATGGGAAATAGGCAAATTTCCAGTCTGATATTGGACCTATTATGACAAATGATCAGCATGAACTTTTCAGGAAGTCTGAAATTGAAACCTCCGTCTGGAAGGGGCAGGAATAGAGGATGCCTACGATTCTGGTTGAGGTCATGAGCTCTACACACGTGGGGATAGTAGGAACGGTTTGGCATGAGTTCGTGAGCTACTCAGTTTCAAGGGAACGCCACAAAATGTGGTGGCGGTCACATGTGAGGTCAACCAACAGAGACACACCTTGACTTGCGGATCATTCTCTACTCGGTTTATGGAGAAAGAAGTATATCACAGGGACTGTTGAGGATAGAAAATAGGGAACGAGTTCTTGGTCTACTAAGAACAAGGGCGGATGACAGTTAAAGCGTATGAGGCTAAATTTCGCAACTATCCAGAACGCCACCCAACTGTGTTTCAGTCCACAAGACGGATTAGCCGTTTTGTGAAGGGGTTGAGGCAGAGTTTGCGGATTTCAAGCCTTACACGGTAGCGGCTCCGGGCAAATCCTTCCAAGAGGTGGTTAGACTTTGTGATAGAGGTGGAAGGAGTTGAAGCCAGAGACTTCACCACGACATCGACAGCGAAAAGGTTACGAAGGGGGAGGAGAGTTGGAGGTGGAATGGTTTCTCCCTAGAGGACAGAGCTCCGGAGGTTACTCAAATCGACCAATTCAGGTTTCACTACCGACTGTAGTTGGGGGTCCACCACAGAACGGTCAACACTACTCAGAGAGACCTATGCATGAACCCCGAGAGTGTTATGGATGGGGGGTTGGACCACATCAAGGAGGTGGGATTGTTCAAAACCAGCGTTACAGAACCACATAGTAGAGGTAGAGGTCGGTCATGGTTTTGAGGCCTCTTTTCTGGGCGAGACGTGGCGCGAGGTATTGGGTTCATCACACGGCCAGCGGTGATGGGCAAAATGAGCCACTAATCGCAACATGGTAGGGGCAAATGGACAACATCCGATAGGGCCCATTGTACGCTTTTCCTGGAGATCTGATGAGCGGAGGCGTCTGATGTTGTATTCACAGGTATCTTTTGGCTTTGTGTTGCATGGAATTGTATTTATTTGACCCTGGCTCCATCGTTTTCAATGTATCTTCTCATTTGACTATGGTCTAAAATTGCATTGTGGAAGTAATTGACATGACTATTAGGTTTTCTACACGGGGGTGAGCTGTGTTAGTTTGAAAAAGGTACATAGGTCTTGTTTGGTGAACTTTGTTGGAGCCAACACTGATGTAGATTTGGTTAGTTTAGAGATGGGTGGACTTTGATGTAATTCTGGGTATTGACTTGGCTTCTCCAAATTTTGCGATCTTGGAGTTGTAATGCAAAACTGTGACATTGGCCAAGACTGGGGACAGATCCGTTAGTGTGGAGGGTGACTACACTCCAATCCGGTGGATCATCTCATTTCTTCGTGCTAAGAAAATGGTAGTTAAAGGGTGTGTTTCGTTCTTGGCAATATCAAGGAGACACTACCCAAGAAATTCGAGTGAGTCGGTTTTGGATGGTCCGTGAGTTCTTGATGTATTCCAGCAGAGATCTTCCGGGTATTGCACCCCAGATAGGGATATTGACTTCGGTAGTGATCAGCGAACGGGTACAGCACCATTTATATTACCTTACAGAAGGCACGCGGAGTTAAGAGAATTAAAGGCTCAATTAAAGAGTGTTGAGCAGGGCTCATTAGACCAAGTGATCTCCTTGGGTGCTCGGTTCGCGGTCTCTACGCCTTCCACCTACATTAACCACACACCAACACCCACCCCACTTTACCGGTTCACTATCCCATTTACCCACACTACCCACCCCTTCACCCCAAAATTCTCGTTTACCACCACTGATACCACCTAACCGCACCACTCCCACCCCCCAACATCCCTCAGTTCCCCCACCATCTCAGACAGCCTAACTACACACCCCCCAATCAAAACCGCAGCGACGAACCCCATCCCCCCCCCCCCACCTGACCACTCTAACATAACTCCTATTCCACCCCGCACACCCGAACCCCAAAACCCGCTCCTACCCCTAATACCTCACACCCTCTCCCTACTTTAGCCTACCGCACAATCACCAAACACACAACCACCCGCAACCACATACGATATCCCACACCCACAACACTAAAACTACACCATCACTCAAAAGCGCCCCCAACATAAAGAGGACACATAAAAACTAGTACCCGACTTCCACCCCTCTCTTCCCCTCCTAGACAAAAAATAATCCATTATCACTTGCAGATATACATCACCACCTCTTCTTGCCTCAAAGCCCTTCTCAGCCCCCTACCACACAACCCCGTCCGCAAAGATAATGACCGAACGGGGGAACGTCGGGAGCGTCAACGAAACCGCACAATCAAACCCAACTTCATCAATCCCACACCAGCGACATCACTTTACACTTCCTTCTGTCTGCTCCTAATTTCAAATACCGACAGTGGAACAAGGTAACTATTAAGACAAGTATTCCTATTCGTCGACTATGATGACCTTATTCGCTTCAATCAAGGGTGCTTGTGTCTTCTCTAAGATTGACTTGAGATCCGCGTTATCATCAATTGAAAATACGGGCAACGGACAGGTGCCAAAGACTGCTTTTCGAAACGAGGTCTATAGGACATTCCAAATTGTGGTGGAGTCTTTTGTCTTACGACATTGCCCCGCTGCGTTCATGAGTTTGATGAACGGGATTAAGCCATATTTAGATCTCTTGGTCGATGTATTAGATGAATATGATAACTCCAAGAGAGTAAGAGGAACATGAGAGCATTGGAGATAGGTATTGAAACGTTGAGGGAGAAAAACGCTTATGCCAAGTTCTCTAAGTGTGAGTTTTGGCTAAATGCAGTGTCCTCTTGGGGCACGTGGTTTCTAAGGATGGAGTATGGTTGATCCTTCAAGATCGAAGAAGTAGTGAAGAATGGGTAAGACCTACAATGTGTCAGAATATAAGGAGTTCGTTGGGGTAGTAGCTGACTCCGCGATTGTCAAGGGATTCTTTCGATGACTTCAAAATTGACGAACTTGGACTCAGCAGAATGGTGCCATTTGTTTGGTCGTGATGAATGTGAGAAAAGCTTCAGAAGCTTAAGAACTTGTGCCTACCGACCTTACTCATGCCCTTGCCGGTGGTAGACGGTAAGGTAAGAAACTTTATTGTTATTGTGATGGCATCCTATTCAGATGGGTGCAGTGCTAATGCAAGCAGAAAAGAAAGTGATTGCTTACCCCCTCAGACAATTAAAAGTGCATGAACGTAAAACTATCAACTCATGACTTGGAATTGCCGACCTGGTATGTTTGCATTAAAGCAATGGAGCACTATTTATATGGGTTAAGTGTGAGGTCTCCAAGGATCATCGTGCCTCCAGTATGTCTTTACTCAGAAAGATTGCACTTGATGGCAAAGGAGATGGCGGCACTACTGAAAGGACTACGACCACACTATTTTGTATCATCCGGGGAAGGCGAATGTTCTGTGGCAGATGCCTTGAGTAGAAAGGCGGGAACGGAAGCAGGGGAAGTCAGCTCAGTGCAAGCCTCTAGACGCCAATGGCTAGAGAGGTTCCGCCTCTGGCTAACGACTTGATGAGGTGGAAAGAAATGAGAAGGGAGGATTGTGGGATAGTGTGGAGTCAAGATCTTCTTCTTGACAAGAGATTAAGGGAAACAGTTTGTGATGAGAAAACTAAGGCGAATCCGAGATAAGTGTGCGAGAGATGGCTAAAAGAAGCAACGGATCGACGAGGAAGGTGTGTTGAGGATTAAGAGGAGGTAGTTACCCCGAATTATGATTTGATCAACCTATTCTAGGTAGAAGCTCAAGTTCAAGGTTTCTATACAATCCGGGTGCAACCAAGATGTATCGCGACCTTAAACAACACTTTTGCGTGGAGTAGAATGAAAGCGCACATATTGTTGACTTATTGCCAAGTCGTCCTCAAAAAACTGTCAACAAGGGGTTAAAATATGAACCACCCAAGGCCCGGAAGGAACACTTCAAAGAGATGCCCATTACGGATGGAAGTGGGAGAGAATTTGCACTGGACTTGTGGTTGGTCTTCCAAAGACATGGGGAAGTTTTGATTGCAATTTGGGTAATTGTGGACAGATGCCTAAGTCAGCCTCATTTCAATTTCGGTCAAGGGTGAATCACAATGCAAAGAGAAGTTAGCAGAAAATCACATCTCAGAAATCGTTCGATTGCCATGGGGTTCCAATATCCATTATAATCAGATAGAGGTACGCAGTACTTATAAGTTTTGGAAAACATTGCTATGCAAAATGCGGGTACTAGGTGGACTTAGTAACCGCGTTCCATCCTCAGACCGATGGTCAGTATGAGCGAACGATTCAAGTGTTGGAGGGATTATGCTTGTGCATGTGTGATAGAGTTTGTTGGACCATTGGGATTGATTAGCTTCTTACCTTTGGCCCAGGTTTTGTACCAATAATAGATATCACTCCAAGTCTTGATATGGCTACATTTGAAGCATTGTATGGGAGGAGTGTAGATCCCCCATTGGTGGGTTCTTGATGCATTCGATGGTGAGACCTTGGGGGAGGTACCGATTCTCTTGAGGGATTCGTTTAGAAAGGTTAAGGGCATTTCAAGAAAGCTTCTAGCGGCGCCAAAGTAGAAAGGCGGTTATGCAGGAACGGAAGTTTATAGAATTGGAAGTTCATGGAAGGTGAAAAAGTTAGTTGGTGAAGGTCTTCAACCCATGAAAGGGGTGATGCGTTTGGCAAAAGGGTAAGCTAAGTCCAAGGTATATTGGACCATTTGGGTGCCTAAGCGAAACTAGGATGGAGGTGGCTATGAATCTTCGCCTTGCCCCCAGGGGATGTCCGGAGTGGATCCGGTATTTCATGTGTCCATGTTGAAAAGGATACCATGGGATTGGAAAGTACATTCATCCGTTGGGAACTCAGTGTTGTTGGATGAGAATTTGTCGTATGAGGAGGGGAAGGAACCTGGCTGCTATTTATTTAGATAGGGGAGTTCGCAAGTTGAGGTCAAGAGAGATTGAATCCATCAAAGTTAGTTATGGAGAATCGACCGGTTGAAGGAGGTACTTGGGAGAAGGAGGCGATATACAAGAAAACTAACCCACATATGTTTCAGCATCAGGTACTCCTTTTTTCGCCATTTTTTTTCTCTTTTGATCGTTCGGGGACGACCGATTGGGTAATTGGTCAAATCTATGTAACGACCTGTTTAGTCATTTTGAGCAACAGATTATTTCTGGAAACTGGATGGGACGACGGAGGTAACGACGGAAAGGAAGAGGCAAAACAAGAGCACCCAGGAACGAGAGGTATCCATTTTCTCAGCCCGATCTTGCACCCATTATCCCGTTCCGTACTCTTGGTCCATGGCAGGTGCCGTCCATGAACTCAGAATTTTGAATTGGGTAGGAAATCGACTCGCTGTAAATTGTGGACGGACCTTGCAGGAAGAATTTTGCGTCCAATCCACGACGGAACCGTGTTAGTTTTCGTTGCAAAACACTTCACTTTTGAGGAAGTTGATACAAGAAACGAGTCTCGACCGTATGACGCGGAGGACAGGACGGGCGACCGTCACAACTGTGACGGGCCATCACAGGCTACGTGAGTTGAGGGAGATGCGACGCTGTGTGCAGGACGTAGCAGGGCACGACGGCCCGTCACAGGTTGAGCAAAGAGTCCCAGGACAAAAATGAGGATTCCTCTACACGTTTCTAGGGCGTCGTTTTGGCCTATTCTTTCCTTAATTAAAAAGATTGAGGGTTAATATTAATAGGCTCTCTATTACTGGGGGGTTAATTTTTAAAAGAGGTAACCTTAAGTTAATTAGCTGGGTTTTTTGTCCCTCTTTACAGTAATTATTACTTTTCAATTAGCGGTAAAAAGAGGGAGGGTTTGAATATAAAACAAAACAAAGAAAAGAACAGAAAGAGAGAGGAGAAACGAACGAGTAGAGAGAGAGTCGAGAGAGAGAACGAAGAGATAGCAAGTGATTTTGAGAAGATAGTTGTTGATTCATATTCGGGGGAGGTAGGTATGGTTTAATGTTACGATATTGTAGTGAACTCTTATAGTGAATATTAGGTGTTGATAATATTGTCAAACCCTTGCTATGTGGTTAAGTTTGTTATGCTTGCATGGATATGATTACAAAATTGTGATGAATTAACAAAGCATGATAAGTTATTGAATCCCAAATCTTTAAAGAACCCTAAATTTCACTTGATATATTATATAATGATAATGAGATTGCTTAGTATGAAAGAAGGCTTGATGAAGTAGGGGAGCGGGTGGACTTCCGGTACCAGGATGCAAGCGAATATGAGATCGGAGTGTCAACGTTCCGATACCAGGATTTTAGAATATGGATAGGGGTGCCAAGTTCCGGTACCAGGATAGAATGAAAATGAGCGATCGGAAGTGCACGTCCCGACACCAGGTAGAAATGGATTCGGGTGCACGTTCCGGTACCAGGATTAGAATGCGGATCGGAAGTGCCACGGTCCGGGCACCAGGATAGAACTAGAGGATCGGAGTGTCGACGTACCGAACCAAGAGGAAGAAAAGAAAAGAAAGCTAAGAATCTCGAAAGATAATGAATATAATCAATCTAATGAACTAAATTCCCAAATAAGTATGGTATTGAGGCTTGTAGTCCTCATGTGGAACTCGGTTTTAGTTATTGATGAATCATGTGTTAATTGCTACATGTTGAGTATTGTAGTTGATGTACACTTATTTTGATATATATGTTCCCTATTTTGAGTTGGGCCGTGATATTCTACTCAGTACGTGTGGTTTGTTGTAACCCCTACTTTCCTGTTTTCCTCTTGTTATTTGGTGTATGCAGAAACGTTTGTCAACTTCAAATCAACAGCAGATCTAGCCAGTCTTCACTTTCATCGGAAAATTCAGGGTGATGCTGGGTATGAGCGTATGGAGCTAAGGCGGTATAGCTTGGATGGGTCTTATTCTGTGTCAAGTCTGGAGGCCTTGACTTCGGCATGGACTACTATTTTAGTTATTTTGTTCTTATACATTCTTAGTTAAAATTTGAGTAGCTGTTTATTGTGATGATGACTTCCAGATTTTGGGGATAATAATAATAGATTGAATGGTTTTTATTAATGAGTTTAAGTCTTCCGCATGATTCTGTGATATATCTTGAATGTTAAGGTGGAGAGGGTTGGTTTGCGCTCCACATAGGAGGGTAAATGTGCGGGGGTGCCAGTCAGCGTCCTGATTTGGGGCGTGACAAATTTGGGTACTGGGACTAGGACAAATTCTTTGATCATCACGACAAACAGAGGACGGAACGTCATGGCTACGAAGGTCAGTCATGAAGTTGGTAACCCACACTTGGGCAGACTTCGCATCTTTCCTTCAGCAGCTTCACTACTGATGCCACCTATGGACCGTCACAGGCAACAACGGACGTCACAAGCTCCGTAGGTGGTAACTGTTCTGCTTTCGTGCTCAAAAAAAAACTTCGCGTTCATCTTTAGACGATTCCTTCAAATAAAGAGAAAACTAAAGAAAAATTAATACAAAAAGCGTTTGGACACACACACTAAAACTTAAAGGAAAAACGCATTTAAAAAAATACCGTGACATTACGGATATCATTACCCTCAACTTAAAATTTGTTGTTTGCATAAGCGACGCACTATGATCACTACAAATCTTGTCAATCGTATCCATGTTTTTATCTTTCGCAATCATTTGGCTATTAAATCCCGATCAGTTCATCATATTATGATAGGTTAATCCTTATTAGGCTGGATTATGTGGAATCAGACCAGGACACAGATCAGCACGCACTAACATAATCCTCTTCAATTGTTACGAGATGCTAATATTTCCTGGTATTGCAAACTAGTGTCCTCACTTAAAACAATTGTCCTAATTTTTCACAAAATGATTTAAGTTTGAGTATAAGGATTAATTTTGAAACACTCACTCTCAAAAAATTCACAAATCATCTACACTATTGCCATAGTTAGCCCTTTATTTTCCACTAATTAAGTTTTTCGCATACAACTCTTAGATTCAAGCGATAGACGTTCTTAGCTTGTAAAATAGGCTCGGTCAAAGGTAGGGTATATTTAGGTATACTTGTAGTAATTTTTGCCCTCCTGACGTATCGGCTAAACATACCCTTTATCATTATTTCCCCAATTTCTCAATTCTTTCACCTTATCATTTTCCCTTCTTTTTCAATTTGTGTTACTTAATCTCGTTCTTTTCTGATTTTTTTATTGTATTTTTTTATTTTATTTTTTTACTTTTCTTCACTGATTTCTTGAGTCACTTTATACTTTTTTCTTTCTCCTCTCTTTGTTCTTCAACCCCACTCTAGAGCATTCCTAATCATAGCCACCCTCAACTTAGGCTTTGCCATGAGTCAAAAGTACCCAAAACTTGGGTTCAGGGGCCAATAAAAAGGTTGTTTAATCGATAAGCCCACCCTCAAACTTATGCTTTGGGCTTAAGCTGAGGGGCACATGTCCAAGGAGGAGGGACGCGGGCCAACCACTTATTTAAAGGAAAAGATCAGTTGGGAGTTTGAAAAATAAAGGTCTAGTTTAAGCTCAAATTATTTGGATCAAAGAAAGATTAATTTCATTTGCTTTTTTATTTAGTCTAAAAATGGGCTATATTGAACAAGGGCCTATGATCCTTTCTTAATTGTCTATTACACCTTACTTTTAGCAAGACTAACAGGGCAAGTTCTAGCTAAGTACAAATAGTGGATTGTTCAAATCTTCCTCACACTCACTTGACATCTAATTACTCTACCAGATTATCAGACACGTAGTTCGAATTTTAGACTTAGGGTCATGCAGTGGTGTATCTCTATGTCATGCTTAGAGCCACACATTTATCAAATACTATGCCTAGTCATGCATCATTTTCATTTCATCAGGATATCATTTTCGCCATCATGCTTCAAAGTTAAACTGTGTACACAAGATATAGACATGCCAGTTCAACAGTAAAAATAATCAGTCTCTTGGGGAAAAAGAACACATGCAAGAAAACCCCAAAAGAGGATAGTGAATTGGGCTACTCAGACTTCACCATAACACTCACTTTCCATTTACCCTACCCACAACAAAAAGAAATGCAATTGTCCCCAATGAATAAAAAATTGAAACACGAGAGTGGTAGGTGAAGCAAACCTGGGGCGCACGCAGACGATCAGCAAGCTGGTGGGTCTGGTTCCCCAAAAGCCACTACCTCTGTAATCTGGAGACCCTCAGTAGTGTCCTCATCAACAACAACACTATCAGCAGTGCCTCCCACTATCGCCACATCTCTAGAGTTAGATGCACAAGCAGCTGACTCTACATCCTTCATCTGATGCGCCTCCTCATCAGCAAGCGAGGCTCTCCTTGCAGCCTCCATCTCACGACGCTCCTTCTTTCGTGCTCTAGTCTCATCCTCCTCTCGACCCTTAAGCCTCTTGTCATGCTCTCGAGGGGGAGGTGGTGGAATCTCAGAAGTGGCGAATAAGGCCGCCATCACTGTGTCCTTAGCAGGCTCTGCAGAAGGGTCTCAGATTCAGGACCCTTAGCCTCTAGGATCATATGAATTTCAGCTCGAAGACTCTCGACCGCAGCCTGAAGGGTCGACACATCAACCTGGGAGCTGGCCGGGCTAGCACCCGCAACTCAAAAGCGTACAAGCGCTGATGAACCTCATCGATGTTCTACTTTGTGTGCTGGACCATTCTCCGCTGCAAGAGCTGTTCTGCCTCAGCAATAGACCTCTGCATCCAAGGATGGATGTGATGCAGAAGTGTAGCCATCTGTGCCTTTAGTTTATGGACCCTAGCAAGCGGGACTAGAGCGGGGAAAGGGGCTGAGCGAGAGGAGCTCGGGGAAGTGCTACTACCCGAGATAGACTCGACCGGGGTAGTGCCAGTGCTTTCAGAAGCAGTCTGCGTAGCCGTGCGAGCCTGTGCTACCTTATCAGCCAGATTGTAACCAAGTGGAGGCAACTCTTGACGGGGCCCTCTGCGTGGAGCCAACTCATTGGCCTCATCCCTGATGAGGCAGATATCAACAGTGCCCTGCGGAGTCTTGAGATGATCAATGTGCTAGATGGGCAAACCTGTTGACCTGCATAAGAAAAATATCATGCACGGAAAAGGTTAAGTAATTGTGACCTTAAAAGTCCTCTCGTGCATGACCGCCTGTAGTAGCCAAGCAAATTCCACCTCAAATCTGGCTATCATCGCTGCCATCAGAACTACACGATCCCATGTGACTATATTATCAACGGCTGTGGGGGAAAGGCAAAAGCATACAATCAACATAAGAACTTAGTCGTAAAAGTCAAGTTAGCCTTCTTGATGGCACCCTTTGGCTCGGTTACCCAGTAGGCACCCTCTCCATCAACAGACAAGTGTAGGGCCATAAACCTCTTGGTGGTCTCTCTCATTGATGGCTCACGGAAGAATTGTCCATCTTTGAGAATATGCCACTGGTAGTCGAACTCGGCGGTGAAAGGGGTCCGGTTGGCATCAACCTCCTCACCGTATAGATATAGGAGGATGGCAGGCAGGGAGATATCAACCTGAATGCCACGTACTCGGACATGTTCAAGTGGGGCCTATTTTGCGTGGGAAGCCTACCTATTAATCTGTGATATGAGAGTAGCCACGTAAGAGAAGTAGAACTCTCAGACCAACTCTTTACTATAACGGCCCAAAGGAACGCGCTGTCCACTCAAGTCCTTGTCTGGTGAAAAGTTGTGGGATCTCTGGCATTGTCACGGAGACTTCCTAGGACTCGCCGCTACAGGTAAGGTCCGGGTCATGCTCCTATCATTCATCAACTTTTCGGGTCTGAATAAACTTGATATTTGCCCGGCGACACACCACCGTTTGGTGTTCGACAACTGGGGTGAGAGCGAGTTGGGGCGGAGTGGATTCAGAACTGTCAGTCCTGCATCAGACGACAACCTATTTTGGCAACTGTGGCGGGGGGTAGGGACTTTCAGGGCAGACCCGGAGGCTTCCTCCGACCAGAAACTCCTAATAATCCAGACGCTCCTTCTTGCATGGGTAGCTTGACTCAAGAAGGCATTCCGTCGATTGTGCGCTCCTCATATACAAGGAGAAATGTGACTACGTTGACGCCACCTTTTTGGCTGCCACTGTAGCACGTGCAACTCTGAGGAGTGTTAGTGCTCTGGGGACGTACTCCGGGGGCCCGCTCATCACATAGCCAATGACAGGCGGGCAGACGGGGTAACATACTTTGAGCGCCTCATGTGTGTATACTGCGATCTTGTTTTTGGTTCCATAAGAGATTGTACCTATAAAAGAATCATATGATACGATAAGGAGGCAAACAAACGAGAAACAAAATTAACAAATAACTAATAAAGCAGGTCGTAAGGACTTTTCTTAGTACAGTGAACCATGATGGACCCAGGTGACGCTTTCATCTGAGTACGAAGGACCCCATGGGTCCGTCATGTCTTCTCAACTATGTTATGTGGATACCCCGATATTAAAGCTCTTAAAGTAATGGACTATCTCATGGGTACGTCGTGACATGAGGTCCGTCGTACGATTCCGTCGTGAAGGACCCTTATGATGAGGGGTCCTCTACTGTCACGAAGGTTGTGCAGGCGGACGTCGAGGTGATGACGTACTCTAGATGTTTCTCAGAGACACTTATAAAAAGTTGGAGACCCTTGGGAGCGGTTTCTCTAACGTCACGACATGTGCAGGATGACCGTTTCGAGGATTTTACAGTCCTCCAGAGATGTCCGATCAGAGGACATTTAAAAAAGTGGGAGACCCATGCTAGGGGCCGGGTCTTTACAACCATAACGTTAGGCAGGACGGACCTTGTGGTACGACGTCTGTTGTACATGTCCGTTAGAGGACCTTAAGGAACAGTATGGGACCCTTTATCGAGAGGGTCTCTGCACCGTCACGACGTTGTGCAGAGCACCATCGAGGGTGTGACGGTCGTCGTAGATGTCCGTCAGAGGACACTTAAAAATTAGGAAGACCCTTAGAAAAGGGTCTCCTGACCGTACGACGGTTGTGTAAGACAGGACTCATCAGGTGTGATGTCGCGTCTTAGATTTCCGTCTGAGACCTTAGAAAACGTAGGAGTACCCTTAGAAAAAGGTCTCTGAGCAGGCTAGAACGTTGTGCATGAGGGCTGTCGGGGATTATGGTCTTCGCATGTAATCCGTTGGTGGACACTTGGAGATACTTATCTGGATGTTGGGAAACCGACGCCTATACGGTCCCTTTAGTATGACGGTCCTCACGGGTTCTCGTTCTGTCATTCTGTACAGAACTGGGGATGCCACCACATCCCTATGACTCTATTGAATTACTGTGATACCTATATGTTTCTAACCCAAATACCTATAAACTAAGAAATTAAACACCTATTAAAAAACCCGAGAGGTTTAACGGTCAATGTTTGAGATTCTCAACCTAGGCAGACAAATTTGTATAAAATGAACCCATCATAAGAAATAGGCTAATCTATTGACTAAACAAAATTGCAATTACTGACTTAATTAGAGAGCACAGACCTGAGAATTTTTGAGAAAAACAAGCAGGAAGGTACTTGTTATAAGAAAATAATGCACAGCAGTTGACTCTTGACCAGTAGAAAGGATATATCCTGAATCGTGGATTTGGGAAACGATCAATGATAGAGAAGGGGGGTATAATTGAAAGTTGAAAAGCTAAGGGAAATCGGAATAAAGCGGAAGGAAATGGTGAATGAACGGGGGGGTTTTTAAAGGTTGCCAATTTTTAATTACCTCAACGGGCCGGTCGAGTACGCTCATTAATGATGCACGATCCCCGACGGACGGTCCGTCCCAGACCGTCGACCTCCTTCATGTTCCGTCACTGTGCCTAGTTTTTAAAATAAATACAGAGTACCGGCCGACGGATTCATACGACGGTCCGTTGCGTCGTGATGGTCGTCGATTGTCCGTTAGTGACTGTGCAGAGTTTTCTGGCCGAATTTCCTGGTAATGTGCCCTGCAATTTAAAACCCTTATTGAAAATGCTACATTACTAGAAATAAAAACTTGATTTTGGGTTGCCTCCCAAACAAGCGTCCCCCCCCCCCGATTTAAAGTCGCATGCACACTGAGACATTGATTCTCACATTCATCAAATGGTATGCTCGATTACTTCATTGTAGATTCAGCATGCTCGAAATGTTTTTATGCTTTTGTCGCATGCACCATAACTTCACACTTTCTTTAGTGTCCAACTCACTGCTCCATGATGGAATCGTTGGGTAACCAAGTAAGGACCAGTCCATTTAGACTTGAGCTTTCCCGAAACAACGCAACTGAATTGTCTAAAGCAACTAAATCCCCACGATAAAACTCCGTTTTTCATTTTCTAATGTCATGGACGCGTATCATATTTCTTTGGTAGATTAGTAGATCCGATTGGAGCTCACCACTCTGTCTTATAGACCTACTAAATGTTGAAGATTGCTTCGTCATTGTTCAACTGAAAATCTCATTGCCCCTGTTCCATATCACTAAGGACTACCCGTAGCAACGGAATGGCCTCCCAAGAATAATAGCACTTCAAATCGACTTCACAATCAAGATACAAAATCCCTGCTGGAATATGAAACGCCTCCTCTTTTACTAGCGACATCGTGATATCCCTCTAAGCCTTTTCACTGTTCGATCGCCATCAAGGAAGGAACGGCATCGCAGTGGGCTTTGGTCACCAAACCCAACTACTTATAAATCGTCCCCGATCATTAGATGCTTTTGGCAAAAAGGTATGACGGCCGACGTAGCAATAATGGTGAATGCCGCACCCGGTTCTCTTTCCATTTTGTACGAAGATCTTGTAGCAATGCACACACTGCTGCATTCTATCATCATCCTTGAAGTGACTTATCTTTCTTTGTAACCAGATTTTTCATTACCTTGTCATAACTGGGGCATTTGTTGAGGCTCTACCAAAGGATCATTTGATTAACAGCTGCTTCACCATGTTATAAAAACGCCGATCTTTGCCATCCTCGGTGTGTTCACGTATTCTTTGAGCCAAGGTGGGTGGTGGTCTAGGTCCTGGGAATTACCTTTAAGCATTCAGCACTTTCCCGTGTTGATCTTCTAACTTCATCACTACCCTCTATCACCTTATCATTAATTTTTATCACCTTTTCTCCTTAGATGCCATAGTGGGTCAATGTCCGCTTACCACCCCAGTATGAATTCCATTAGTGTCTGTCATTTTCATTGGATTTTTGGATAGTGTTTCTAGGAAGAGTACCCGGTTGTTGTTTGTTCACAGTCGAGATAATGGGCCATTTTCAACCAATCGCTATTGATATTGATGTGTATCGCTTTCGGCCCAATACCCGCTAAATACGCTTAACTTTTTAATGTGCTCATTCATTAAGCATTGAACTCATCATCATTTTGTGCAACAGATCCTCAAATCGTCCATACTATCCCACCATCCCCGATAGGAGTAACTTCACAATTTTGAGGAGGGATACATAGCTCATTCCTATCATTTTCTGAACAATAGGAAGCAACAAAATAGGGTGACAAGGATCGTAGTGTAATGATAACATGTGCGCGGGCAGGGCATGAGAGGTAATTGGGGTTAGGAGGGGTGTGTGTGGGAGGGCCTGGGGTGGAGCAACAAGTTTGGGAGGGTGAAGAGAGGTTTGGGATTGTGAGGTTGTGAGATGTGAATAAGAGGGATAACGTATAAGAGGTTGAGAGAATGATACTTCTTGCCGGGTGTTATACATGATTACTCCCTGTTGAAGTTGTTTTTCGGCGTGTAAGTTCTGATCTCGTACATAATGACCCCACGATCATGTTACCATAAGATCCGCTTGGTTTACTGACCTTGGCGCCAATTCCCCTGATTTGAGCCTTAGGCACTCGTTCGGAAACCGCCCGCGTTTATTTCCCGCATAGGAATTCTCTCATAAGAACATTCATCATTTGGGTTGTGGTGTTAGACTTAGTAGTTGCCTGGTCATATATCTTTATGCACCCCATGATGTGTTTTTAATACCAACCCAACGCAGATTCGCATCTGAGCCATCTTTACGATCGCATCAGTGGCTGGTTTGAGTGGATTGCACTGCGAGGTATTTCTCCAGTATCAGTTAACCATGAATTCCTAGTACTTCCAGCTTTATTGTTCTGATAGTTTTCTCTCACTTTTCGGCCAATCTCAGCATAGGGACACTCGCCCAAAGGACCCCCCGCTCTAGTATCCAACCCTTTATATTATCATCCTATCCCCGATAGAAGTATTCCTTCAGTGACTCATCATCTATATGGATTTGGGACGCTTCTAAAAGACGAGGTGAATCTTCTCAGAACTACTAATTGACCGCTCCTAGTAGTGCCACAAAGTTTGTTCACATTGTCTTTGTGGTTTAGATTTGTGGGAGACGCGGGTAGTGGCGTGGCTAAAAAACGTCCCTCTAGGTGTTCCAGTGAAAATTGAAGTTATAGAGAGCTCATTGAACCAAATAACGACCTTTCGCGTCAGGGAGAGAGGAAACACTCTTAGCCTAATTACATCAAGTCCAAGTCAGGCCTCCCTACACACTTTTACACACTGCCCTTACCTTAGGTCAATGGGACTGTGGATCTCAATACGTAGCCTTGAAAACAAACTTTGGCGGTGAGCATTTGACATCAGGCTAATAGGTATTCCAGAAAGTTGGCCTTGTGGGAGTGGGGCAGAGCCAAGTAGTGCTCATCGGAGTTGCTATATTATCATACCTCTGTATTATTCTTGAGACGTGGAACGGGATTTGTCCCCTCTGTTGGATACTTTAACCGGAGCATCGGTAATAACAGCAACATGATGTTGGGATCGTTCCACGAGGAAAATATTCAGACCTTAACTTCATCTATTTATTACTATGATTTAGTCAATTAGTTCCTTGAAACACAAAGACCAGAGAAGGGGGATTTTCATTTCTAAATTAATGAAAATAGCTACTAAATTAAAGTAGAACACCTACCAGATTCAAATGTTGGATTTAATCAATTAATGAAAGTAACGATGGTTACGTGTCCCCACAGGTTCGCTAACGTGATATTCTAACTCGAACCCATTCGTCCTATATCCTTGCATGCAAGTGATAATTAGGATTCTAATCCTTGGTCTGGCATCTATAAAATTGCACCCAATCCGCAACCTTGGTCGCGCTACGTGTTTGCATACTAACCCCTTACCCTTTACCTCATATTAAGCATGTATTCGTATTTGACTAATGTTTATTACCTCGTGCTCAACAATACTAGCCTATAGATCGTATACACTAATTCTATGTTGATAAATTCTTTTCCTATTAGCTACCCTTGTTCGGAAAGTAGCATTAAGGCGAGTTCTAACGTTAGTCTTCCGTTAAAAGACTTCTAAGCGAAGGAATTATCAAACATGCAAGCACTATTTGTCTAGAATTGTATTTTAGTAATTTTCTTATTATTCACCCATGGTTCCACCACCCTAGTTATGGATTTTAGTTACCCTAGTCTAATCACATATATTCAGATATATGATAAAGAACTTCATTCCTTCCTTCAATGAAAAGACTAAATCCTAGAAATTTACTTGATTAATCGATAAAATCACCACTAATGCCACTCTAGAAAGTGTACCAATCTAAAGTGTAATAATCAAATAATCTCTTCACAAGAATCTGAAATAAGAAGTGTCTATAACGCAAGAGTCGAATCCCACAATGAGGTTTTTTGGAAACTATTATAAAACAACAACCTTAATAAAAGAAGTCTCTATTTGATGAAAATCTGTCAAAACGCGCGGGTTCGACGGAACCACATCAGGTCGTCGTGGTCACGACGGGCCGTCATAGACTCCGTCGTCCCATACTTTTGCAAATTCTTCCGGCTCCCTTATTAACCCCCTCGACGTCATTTAATTAAAATTGGTCACCCGCACAATGGTCCGTCGAGGGTCTCCGTTCCATAACACTTAACTATTTGGAATTTGGTACTGGCACTCTTCTCTGATCATCACGACAACCATCAGGACGGACCGTCTGGTACGACTCGCGTCATGCTTCGTACCCCACACTAGTCAGACTTTCTCCATCTTCCTTAGAAGCTTCACTACTATGCCACCTACTGACCGTCATCAAAGGCACGACGTCCGTCACAAAGCTCCCGTAGTTGGTAACTTTTCTACATTTCTTGCTCAAAAACTTCCGCATTCATCATAGAAAGATTTTCCCTGCAATAAAGATAACTTCCATAAAAATTAATATAACAAGGCTTTTGAAACACACACTAAACTTAGGAAAAAATAATTAAAAATCGTAAAACCGCGGTATATCAACTCATAACGTAGTTGATTTGTAATAATTATTTTGTCCACAGAATTCTGTTTATATCCTTTATTTTTAGGATCTCCTTTAGTATAGACTATATCCATTTTAAAAGGTGAGGCGATAATAACTCTATCGTCTATAGGTAGACTAATTTCTTCAAACGGAGGAATTTTAAATTCAACACCGTTAGTTCTACTAGATACCATTTATTAACTATCATATTCAATAACTCCTTTTGGTCGTCTAATTTTTCTGTGTATTCACACCACTTAATAAAATTGATGTTAAATGTTAATCTTTTCATATCTTTAAGCAATTTATCTCTAAAGGTTAATCTTTCTTATAAAGAATATCTTTGTATATACCATTGTTTTTGATAGAATTTTGTGGACTAGTCCAAAGTTTATTTTCATAATTAAAGTTCTGTTTCAAAGGTACATCTACAGATGAATCATGCCATTCGCGATTTTTATTTCTTGAATTTTTTCTTAATAGTGGACTTGGGGATTTTATGGGTTTAGAATTGTTATTTTCTATTTTTAAAATAGTTTCTAAGAAATCTACCCCTTTTAAGTTTGTATTTATTTCTTTTTCTTGATGTTGAATTAATTGGTAAAATTTTAATTTTTTCTTTTCAAAATCTTGCTTCGTTTAGGAGTAAAAATGCCAATTATTTTTTATTAATATGTTATCCAAATTTATTATTTTAGGGACAAAGGTGTTATAATATGCTTCCATGAGTATTGTAACTTCTTTATTATTTACCATCTAGCCTTAGGAACTAATGTCGTTTTCATTAATTATAATTATTCTATATTATTATTGTTATTTTCCCCAGTAGTATCCTTATTATTTGTTTTAAACATTTAGTTAACGAATCAGTTACTTTTTGAATCATTAACATTTATTAATAGTAGGAAATATTAAAGTATAAGGGTCCTTGGCAAGGTTTCCTCTTTCTACTACTGTTAATATAAGAATAATAATCAAAATTTAAATAACCTGTTGTTTCTTAACAAAAGACATATGTGTACATCTGATCCAATCTATATAATAAGTTAATATTCTAGACAATCCTAGATATGAAGAAATTTTATATTTTTTCTATAACTATTGATTTTGTAAGTTTCTAACAATTTAATAGTTTTAAATTTTTTATTAATACGTAAGAACACTCAAAAGTCTTAATATCATAATTTTAAAATAAATTATGGTTGTCTGTAGGTATTCTCATTTTCAATAAATGCAAAATCTAGCGGGGAGAAGAGCACCATCCTTATGCTTAAATTTCTATTTTGAAGATTACTACCGGAATAATAAATTCTTTGTGTGGTAATTGTTGTTACTTTTTTCACTATTTTTCTTTGATATTATTCCTCTAGGCTTGGCGGCCGGAGCACCCTCCAGGCCCGGCTCTACACACACATAGTCTAAGCTAATCCAACGAAAATTACGGGCTTGCCAATGTCTAAACCAGAAATTATCCGGTTACCCCACTTCAAGGAAATCTAAGAATACAAGTGAAAGAAGAAGAACAACTACCAAACTCCAAACATACCACCCCGACCGCAATCTATGTTCGACGTCGTCCGCCCAAGGACATCGTAGGGACTTAACTTCTCCTACTCATACCCTTCCCGACTAACTTGGCTCTGATACCAATCGACTCTCCCCGCTAGATTCTCCCCCCCAGCTTGCAATTAACAATGAATTCACCAGTCACATCAAAATATTTTAAATAGTATTAACAAATCTTCTCCCCTCTAATACATTACAAAATTTAAATTATCTACATTTGAATATATCTACGAAACACTTTAAAAGGATATAAAATATGCACTTTGATTTTATAATATATTATAATATGACGACTTTTCTGCTCTAAAACCGTTGTTATTAATAAAATTTTTGAAATTATTAGATTATTAGCAACCAATGATATTAATAGATATAAGAGGAATTATAAATTCCTTTACATAGGACTTAACAGGTCGCAGTCAAACCATTATGTAGACTGGGTTTAGATGTAGCATATGTCTTCTTTAAAGAGACATTATATTATTAAATTTTGATGATTCATTATTAGCGGTACTACAAAGTAACCTTGCCAATGGTCCGATATACTTTAATTTTAATCCTAATTATTTAATAGATATTAATGATCAAAATATAATTGATACATTAACATTAAATGTGTAAAAACTAAAAATATGAATTGTAAAGCTAATACTAGAGAAATAGCCATAATATATAGGGTATATTATAGATTAATGAATACTATCTTAGCCCCTAAGGCTAAAATAATAAGTAATAATGGAGTTACCATGGTCATGGAAGCAAATCATTAAAAAATTAACACCTTTGTCCCAAATTTGATAAAATGGAATGATATATTAACAAAAGATGATTGGCATTTTAACTCCATAATGGAGCCAAAAATTAAAGAAGAGAATCCACATATTGACTAAGTATTTCAATTTCCAAATGATTACGTAGATGCAAATGTTTACGAATCCCAATTTAAAATCAAGAACTATGTACAAGTAAAAGAATGTCATTTTCTAGACCTTTTTTCTTCCTAACAAAGGAAGAAGATGACATATCCTTAGAAGAGATAGATAAACAATTAAATGGGGTAGATTTCTCAGTAATTATTCCAAAAGTATAATATGAACTAAAAAGATCTAATCCCACTACTAGTAGAGAAATTAAGGATTCTTTATGCATGATTAGATTATGATCCTTTTGAACAAGATATTAAATACTAGTCAAGAAAATTCCATTAAAAAACAATGGTATATACAAAGCTACTCTTTATCAGAAAGAATAACCTTTAGACATAAATGGTTTGGTGATATGAAAAGATTAAAATGTAATATATAATTTTTTAAATGGTGTGAATGTACAGGAAATTAGATGACCAAAAGGAGTCATTAAACATGCTTGTTAACAAATGCTATACTACCAAAACTAATAAAGTGGTTGAGTCTACAATTCCTCCATTAGAAGAAATTGCTTTACCAATAGAGAATAAGATTATTACTCCCTCACCCTTCAAAATGGACATAATAGACACAGAAGGTGATCCTACAAATAAGGATATAAATAAAATAATACAACAAACCATTGGATATTAAGGATAAACAAGCTCTTCCAAAAATAGTAAAAATAAAGATTTAGAAATTCACCCAATATTTAAATTACCTCAACTTCCCAAACAAACTTGAAATTACTGATGAACTTATAGGAATAATTAATAAAAAAACAAAAATCTAAGGTCATAAATACCTCATCCAAAGATAATAATAATGAAATTTAATAAATTAGGTTCTAATTATTACATAAAAAAGAATTATTACAAGAGACCTTCCTTTAAGGATATGCAATATGAAGAAAACGAATTCCTATCACATACTACACACTCTAGTAGTGAGATTGCGGAATGAAATATTGATGGACTCACAAAACATTAAATATATAATAAATTACATGAAATGGGGATGATCATTACGACATGTAAAATAAAAGATTTATCCGATAAACAAGAGACTACTTTAATTACTGCCTGATTTACTGGCACATTAAAAATTTGGTGGGACAACTACCTCACCGATGATTATAGGAAAAAGGTAGTAAATTCAACTAATATTATCCCTATAATTAAAACTCGACTTTGGGGGCAAACTATAGAGAGTCAAATTCTTGATGATGCTACTGTCAGCTTAATTTATAATATAGCTAAACACTTTAAAGGTGAACCTCAATTATTTCAAGATAGATGTTTCGAAATATTATCTAATCTATCTTGTCCAAAGTTATATGATTTTAGGTGGCATAAAGATTTCTTCATAAACAAAGTTATTATTCTCAAAGACTGCAATCATGACAATAGGAAAGAAAAATTTATAAGTGGGTTACCATCACTCTTTGCTTAAAAGGTTAGAATAAAATTAAAATATAGGTTTGAAGAGAAAACTCCTTACAATCAATTAACCTATGGTGACCTCATAAGTTTTTATATATTATTTTTTGATAGAATTTGTACAATAATTTAAACTTAAAAATCAACTAAAAAAGGGTAGTAAAATATCATAAAAGGAACTACGAAATTTTTGTGAAGACTTTGGTTATATTAAAGTATATGCCTCACCAAAAGAGGCTTCTAAAGGAATTAAAAGAATCCATAAGAATGACCATTAATCAGCAGAACCCCTCCATTAGAAAAAGCGGTTCAATCATGACCCTAGTAAATATAGATTTATATAGACAAATAACACTAAAGAATGTGTTCGGTATGTGTGCTCTGAAAAAATGGGACATCAAACCAAAACTGTCCAGCCACAAATAAAATAAAGAAAAAATTAATAGGTTCATTATAAGAGAAGTTCAAGGATACTTGTATTTATCTTAGAAAAAATGTAACAAGTCCTCCTCCGATAAAACTCTTATTTAGCAATCTAAACAATAGCCAATAATTCTGATGATAGTAAGTCGTCAGAACCTTGTGAATGAGAAAGTGCAATTTGCACATGCAAAAATCAATTCTATAAATGTGATCACGATTTGTAATAAAGAAACATTCTTTGATATGATAATCAGATTGAGGATCCGAGTGTCAAGAAAAGACTTATTGCCTAATATGTTATAGTGTCTTGATAACAATATGGATAACAGGACTATAAGCCCTTTGATAGGAAAAGTGGTTGTTTGAAAATAAGTTTAAACAACCATTAAACCTTACATAACTCTAACATAATTCAAACCGAATTCTTACAAATAAAAGAATAATAAATGAAATGAAGGCGAGATTCCAACACTCTATACGTTTAATCAATTACTAATAAATATTAAATTAATTCATCAACCTAGAAGAACTAGAAGAATTAAATCGATCCGAACAGCAGAAACCATCAAAAGAAGTAGAGTCTCACGTAGAACCTCTATCGAATTAGAATTTTATACGATTACGGTCCATTTCGACCAACAAGCTACCACATACCCATCACATTAACATCATATTAAGTATATCATTCCATAAAATTATAACTTATTGTTGATACAGACGCAGATCAAAACTACATTATTGGAAGGATTAATTTCACATAAATATCTAGATAAAGGCACTACTAGATTATTCTCCGCAACTGCGAAAAGCTTAAAATAAATTATAAACTCGGGAATACTTATATATGCAATAATGAAATTGGTTTTCTAAATGATTTCATTACAACCAAAGACAGAAATGAAGATTTTATATAAGGTATTTCATTCATCACCAAAATAAAGCCTTATACCTCCCAATTAGATGACATGCATACCAGAGTACTAGGGAAAAATCTCAACTACCCCTATGTAAATACTATGTCAAAAGATGAATGTAATTTCATAAAGGATAAGAATATATTTCAAATATATTCACTTTTACGTCAAGAAAATTTTATAATAAAGTTTATTAAACCTTCTCTTCCTCCTAGAACAGTATTATAAAACTGGGAGTATCCTTCTTTCAAAAAATAATTTAAACAATGACTGCAATGCAACCATACATTTTCCATAAAAATTATATATTTTATCATCATTTTTCAAATAAAGGACAACCGCCAAAAAAAAAATTTAATAAAGAATTTTTTTTCATGGAAATCTAACGTAAACCAAAATAATTAAACCAAATTATAATCAATTTTATACCTTTTCGACTAGTCACAAGATAAATATTGTTAAAATATACAGACAAGTCAAAGATTGCTCCGAATGAGAAACAATAGAGGTCAACAATATTATAGGTTACAGGTCAACAAGTGTTACAGGTACTATCAAATACTACAAATATTAAAATTATGGAAGCCTTGCTATACTTACAAAAATTATTAGGATACAGCAGATCGCTGCATGATCGAGAGGTATTATAAGTTTCTCTTAACATGTACATTCAAATTGAGCAATATTTGAGAAAATAGGTATTATAAACTCAACATCAAAGGCCGTTTACAAAAGTTTTTATTGGATCATATTTTTAATCAAGACAGTTAAAATTCGGACGTCAGCTATTCGTAATGATAAGGTAATTTTAGGTTCATCCCCCAAAGGAATTACGACAATTGGAAAGAATGATTAAAAAAAAAGGTTCAAGGAAGCCTTATTTAAACCTCAACAATGATATGAAATCAAAATACCAATTATCAGATACTTCTTCTATAAGAAGTAGCACAAAATTACTTTCTTAATAAAAAGAAAGTGCCAGAAAACTTTGCTATCACTTTTTTTGTTGATGAAATCAAGAACATATCCAGAGAGGCCCTACCTGGCAACGATATCTTATACCAAGTTTTTTCAATTCCATTATAAAAATAAGCATTGGACAAAGCAAGCTTATTCACTATGTCAATAATTCAACTAACATGTGGACCCTACAGGAATAAAACCGTAAAGTAGAAAGAGGAAAAAATAACAAGATATGCTTTGAAAATAAATTTCAGCAAAAGATGATAAACACACAGTGAAGGCTACATAAGTAGTTTCAACTAACGCAACATCTATTCCAAGGCATGTACATTTATCATAAGTTATTTGGAATAGGTAGTAGTTACGAGTTAGAAAAATGATGTGTATTAGTGTATGAACACATGTAAAATAGATAGCATAACAAGTTAGATTAGTCAGCACTTTGGGGACCTATTTAAGGTTTTCAACTTGTACCAGTAGAGGCATTAAAAATCTTACCGACTTTGAAAAACCTCTCTACTATTCTCTGCATTTTCCCTATATTTTCCATTCTCCTATCCATGTTCTCTCTCTATTCCATAAATAAATAATGTTTTTGTAAGTATACTATCTGTCACGTCCGGCAAATTCTTAGTAAGAGTTTTCATCCGGATAGGGGCGGAAAATTCTAGAGTTATGAGAAATTTGTAGTAAAAATCTCAGAAGCCCTCTAGCTTCTTTTCTAGAAGGGGCTTCTTCTGAGAGTTTAGAAGAAAAAGACTAGATATTTTCTAGTAAAGCTTTGGAATCCTAGTAATGTAGAATTCTCTATAAAGGGACAAAGTGTAAATAACTTACGGATTTTAAGTAATTATAAATTACCTTTGTCCTATAAGTAGTATAATAACTAGGTGGGCTCTTATTTGTAAATCATCCAAGAAGTTGTAAGCAATCGTTCAAGTAATATAGAAGTCTTTTTCCAAACTTTTCAAGTATTTATTTACATTCTCTTAGCGATCTTAACATAATAGGCTTACTTGAGCTTACAAGATCATGAAATATTTGTGAGTAAGTTGTCAAGTGTCGCACGGAGTCTTTGAAAGACTCTAAGTCCGTGACAACGTTCTATCATAGCAAAGGTTTGAACAAATGGAAAGGCCAACGGAGGAGACGTAAATGCCGCTAGCACCACCAACGTCGGTTTGGATGGTAGGGATGAGTGGATCGCAAGGGTTGAAACAACGAGGCAAGCGATGGAGATATTAGGCGAGCGTTTGAACGTGGCTGATGGCAAGTTTAAAACTCTTGAAGACTTCACCCTCGAAGAGACCAAATCCATCCGTAAAGAGTCGGAGGGACGACAGCTGACCGAGTTTGAGATGAAGGAGGTTATCACATCCTTGGAGTGTCGGCTCATGGAGGAGTTGAGCACAATTGAGACCATGAAGACCGAGAAAAAAACACCCAAGCAAGGGGTGGAAGTTGGAGGATCGTCTTCTTTTTATCGAGATAGGGAAGCCAAGGTGGAGGCTCCCAAGCCACCTATGTTCAAATCCGTTCGTGACGCGCAAGAGGTGGAGAATTTTCTGTGGCATTTGGATAATTACTTCAAGTGCAACAGGCTGAAGAGCGACGACGGTAAGATCAACACCGTGGTGTTGTATCTTTTGGAGATGGTAATGCTGTGGTGGAGGCGTAAAGAGTCGGAAATAGGAAAGGGGTGTTACAACATAAACACTTGGGAGAAATTCCAAGAGGAGTACAAGAAGGTATTCTTCCCTAACAACGTCATGTATGAGGCGAAGTGCAAGTATAGGGAGCTGAATCAAACGGGCAGTATACGTGCATGTGTGCAGGAGTTCACCACCCTCACACTTCAAATTCCCAACCTCACGGATGAAGATATGTTGGTCCGCTTCATGGATGGGATGCAAAATTGGGCCAGACGGAGTTGGAAGACTGACAGGTTAGGACGAAGCTTTGAAAGACTTCAAGCACAAAAAGGCCGACAGAGCCAGAGGAGAGGAGATAAGCGGTTGTCATGACCATGGTGGGGGAGATGGTGTTAAAGGCGATGATCATCAACCACATCCTAAGAAGCATGATACCTACAAGTCTGATGGCAAGAAGTCTGGACATCATGGCGACATAGAGAGAAAGATAGAGGTTGCCAAAAGAGGTATGCGGTGGGCCGCATGGCTATGTAAGGTTCCCTGAACTGAAGAGCCTTGATGCTATCCTACAATAGCGGAAAGAGAAGGAAGCACATGAGCATGAACCAGGCGCGTATACGATGAAATTGGGCTTGATAGGACTATGCAGAGCTATCACAAAGCAAATAGAGAATCCGAGAGTATGCAGCGCGTAGTATGTCGACATCAAGATCAATGGAAGACCGACTCGTGCTATGGTGGACATAGGTGCAGAGGTCAATATCATGACCAACGACAGGATTGGGGGCTGCGGTACACACCTCCCAAGTTGTCCTAACTCTAACTCATGATGTCAATGCACCATCGACTCCGTAAGGATGTCGCCGAATAGTGAAGCATCATGCTAGACGACTGAAAAGGTAAGACCGATTTTACTGTCGCACCTTTAGATCTCTTTGAAATTATTTTTCGAATGGAGTTCTTCCAACAGTGCCACACCGTGATCAATCCTTACCTCCAACGAATTCTGGTAATGGAGCAAGGAGGAACATGCATTGTTCCTATGGTTAAGGCACCGAAGACAGAAGGGCATGTCCGACTAACGTCCATGCAGTTGAAGAAAAATCCTAAGAAGGAAAATTCAACATTCGTATCCACCATTACATGTTCGAAAGAAGACAATAGTGCTATGAAGTCTGTGTCACCGTGCACGAAGAAGTTTCAAATATGGAACAATGTCATGATGCCAAAGAAGACACCGAGGCACTTGCCTTCTAGGAAGGAGGTAGATCGTGAGGCCTAGTTAGAAGAGATAAATAAGCAATTGAAGGAGTTGCGCGAGGGCATTGGTCGAGTCAATGGAATGTTGGTCGTGCATACGAGAAGAAAAGACTCGATTGCCAATATAACGACAACAGGACGCGGTCGTCGCATCAATAGGTGGGGGAAAGTGTAACGTCCCGCCAATTCTCAGTAAGATTTTACATCCAGATATGGGTGGAAAATTCTAGTGTTTTGGAGAAGTTTGTATAAAACTCTAGAAGCCCCTAGATCTTTCTTAAAGGATTTGGAGAGTTCTAGAAGAAAGACTAGATAGTTTCTAGGAAAGCTTTGGAAAATCCTAGAAAGTGTAGAATTCTCTAGAAAAGGGAGCAAAGTGTACATAACTTAGGGACTTTTAAGTAATTTTAAATTACACTTTAGCCCATAGGATGTAGTATAAATATAAGGTCTCTCATTTGTAAATAATCAAAGAACTTGTAATCAATCTTCTAAGTAATATAAACGTCTCCTTCAAAACATCCTAAACTCCCTTTTTGTACATTCCTTAGCTATCATAGCATAAAGGGTTTTACTTGAGCTGTAACACGCTCTTGAAAGATCGGTGAGTAGGGTTGGTCAAGTGTTCCAACGTAGTTTTTTGTAAGACAGTAATCCGTGACACTCTCTATTAATATTAAATATTTACTTTATGTTTTTAAGAATTTAAAGTTTTGATTTACTCCTTTCTTATTCTAATTTTCTTTATCTTTCCGTTACTCTGCCAAATTTTACTAAGGATTCTGTCCCTAAACTCGGTTCATTCCCTCCATTGGTATCACATCCAAGTTTTTTGGGAAGGGTATTAGTAGGGGCGGCTAAGTCCCTATGCTGTCCTTGGGCGGACGACGTTGAAACTTAGCTTGCGGTGGGGTGGTAAGTTCGGAGTTTGGTAGTTGTTCTTCTTTCACTTGTATTCTTAGTTTTATTCCTTGAAGTGGGGTAGCCAGATAATTTCCGATTTAGACGTTGGAAAGTCCATACTTTTTGTTAAATTATCTTAGATCGGTTGTTTGGTATAGAGCCAGAGCCAAGGGTGTTCCGCGTCGCCAAGGCTAAAAGGCATAAAATCAATAGAACAGTTTAGTGAAGAAGAACAACAAGTACTAAAACGGAGAAGGAAAAACCCGGCAGCCCGACTTCATTATTCCAGGTGTATTCTTTAATGAGACGTTTAGCCTAGACGATGGTGTTTCTTCTCCCCTCTCAATCTCCATTAAATTAAAATAAGATCACCTACTAGACACCGTAATTTTATTAAAAATTATGACATTAAAACTTTTGAGTCTACTATTACTATTAATAAAAATGTTGAATCTATTAAATTGCTAGAAACTAACAAAATCAATAGTTATAAGAAAAAATATAAATTTCTTCATATATGACTTGTCCAACTAATAATAAACCCATTAGATAGGTTTGATTCAAATGTACACATATGTCTTTTGTTTAAGAGACACTTGGTTATAAAATTTTGATGATTTCCGGTATTACAGTATAAGAAAGTAAACCTTGCCAATGACCGCATACTTTAATGTTATCCGAATTATTCATATATTAATGATCAAACAAATTGATTTCATTAACATTAAAAAAGTTATAAAAATAATCAGGATACTACTGGAAAAAATCGCCCTCACTATTATAATTATATTATAAATTAAGAAAACTACCTTCGTCCTTAAGGCCTAAAATGTAAAACTAAAAGAGTACAATACTCATAGGAAGCATATTTATAATACCTTTTGTCCGCAATAAATAAAATTGTGATAACATATTAGTAAAAGAATAACTGACATTTTGACTCCGGTAACAGAGCGAGATTTGAAAAGAAAAAAAAAAATCAAAATTTTACCAACTAATCAACCTCAAGAAAAGAAATAAAATAAAATTAAAAAAAGGTGTAGATTTCATAGAAACCATTTTGAAAATAGAAAATAAAAATTTTAAACCCATAAAATCCCCAAGTCCCAGTACTAGAAAAATTCATGAAATAAAACATTGCATTGGCATGATTCATTTAGATGAACTTTTTGAATCAAATTTTAATTATTTAAATAAACTATGGACTAGTCTAGAGAATTCTATTAAAGAAACAATGGTATATACAAAGATATTCTTTATCAGAAAGATTACCTTTAGAATAATATTTAGTGATATGAAAAGATTAAAATGTAACATAGAGTTTTTTTAAACGTTTTTAATACTAAGAAAAAATTAGACGACCAAAAAGGAGTCGTTAATATGATATTAATAAATTGGTAAATACTAATAACAAGGTAGTTTTTGAATCTAAAATTTCTTCTCTAGAAGAAATTTGTATACCTATAGACGGTAGATTTATTACCCGCCTCATCTTTTAAATGGATATAGTCGATTAATAAAGGAGATCCCTAAGATAAAATATAACAGAATTTCTGCAAAACAAAAATTGATTATACAAATCAAGCTTTCTATGTTTCTAGAGAAAGGCATAAGACACCATCGAAGATGTCCTATTGCAATAAAAAAAAAAGACACTAAACTGTAAAGTGTCCTAGCACCCCCACAAACACTATCATATCGTTGTAAATTTTGCCATTTTATTACCCATTCCATCTCTAATGTAGTGTGCGTGTGCGCACCTCTAGGTAACCGACCTGACCCTTTTTTTAAAAGAAAATGCGTGAATTCCTTTCATTCATCTTCTCAACTTTCCTTCTAAATAAACGAAATACACAGTGTTGTTGTTTGACATCTCGTTGTTGAATCATTATTGATCGTTTGTTTTATGTGTAATTTGTGAAGATTCTTGGAGATTTAAGCTAAAGATTAGGGTTCTAAAATCTTTACTTTTTTTTCGATTATTATGATTTTATGGCTTATTAGAAATCGTGGAAGTGTTAGAACGCGACCTCCCACAGTTGCCAATTGTTAGGATATTTTTTGAGTATGTTGGGTAATCTACTTATTAGTATAGGGGAATTGTGTTATTGACGTATGCGACTGTTAGTGATTAGGGTTTGGGGATTTTTTTAGGTTTAAGGTTAAGATGTTTCCACTTAGTTCGAATCTTATTATTTGTCCTCTTATACATTTTTTCGACTTCAATTTGTACATGATCACTGCTATTGTTACTGTTTGTGTTCGGTTCAGTACTGTTTAGAGCTAATGTTACTGCTTAATGTTTTTTTTTTTTTCGTACTTTTGTGTAGTTAGTGTTCTGTTGTTTGTTGTTTGTTAGTGATTATTTTGTTTGTGTACAACTTGTTTAAGGTTATTATGAACTTGTTGTTTGATTGTGTTTGGTTGTTGTTACTGCTTTTTCCGGATGACTGTCTCTGATTACTTTAAGATGGTATCAGGGGGGGGGGGGGGGGAAAGAATTTGTCCACCACCTAAATATATTGGGGGAATGTACAGAATTCCTAGAAGATGTAGATGTTGATAGGATCTTATTTTGAGTTGAGAAACTACATAAAAGGAACATGCAAATACAAGATTGTGTTTTTTCATCACTTGGGAATGCTTATGGGTACTTTGTTGATAATGAAAGTTGTTTTTATATTTGACTTTTTTCAATATAATAAATGAGGGGATACAGTGGAGGTGTATGTTTTTCATGAGGTTAGGTGAAGCTAGGCCCCACTTGAAATTGGATTTTGTCCCCATAGTGGACTGAGAAGTGGGGTAGGTGGACGGATCTTTAATTAGAACTCTAACCCTAAGATCAGCCTCATACTATCTATACTTCTAATTTTTCCTTCCATCCCTCAAAAAAAAAAACAAACTGGTCCTTCTGAAACTTCCATCACTCCGCTTTTAAGCTCAGTCTTCTACAATGCCCCATCTCTCCTTCTATTGTGGTCCAAACCTTTTATACTATGCCTCCACCATATCCTCCTATTGTGCCTTGTTGCCTCCTCCTTCATCTATTATCCTATAATAAATAATGATCCACTGATGATAAGTGAAGATGAATCAGGAATCTGAAGGGGAACTAGTGAAGAACTGAGGTTGTCCGTGATGTTCATCAATAGTATGTAATATAAGGCAAACCAGAGTCATTCAAAAGGTCACAAAGGAGAAGTAAAAAAGGGGAACTACTTCAAGATCAATTACTTTAATGGAAAGGACTCAGAATAGGGTTTAATAAAATGATGGTATTAGGAAATCGTAGTTGGTAATCTAAGAGGTGATGAACCTTATTATCTAAAGTGATAAGTTCTAGCTTTGAAATAGATGGTAAAGAGGTTTATCAAGTAGTGCACAAAACCGTTCGTAATGAAGAAAACCCAAATAGAGTTGTGTTTGGTAAAACTGCTGAAAAGATTTTTGGGATTAGGACTAGTTTTTGAACTGTTGAAGAATTTTATATTGCAGTGAGAGATATGCCATCAAGAATATATTCAATTGCAAAAATATGTAAATGGTAACTGAGCCTCGCGAATTTAGAGTGAGATGTAGTAAGAGAGTTTCCCCTTTGTTTTGTGTAAAAGTAAGGATAGAATAAGTGGAGATTTCAATTGTTATACATACACCTAGCCATAAATGTTTGAAATCACTCATAACTACCTGTGCAACTCACGTTTTGCCACCGAAAGCAACGAAAGAATAACTCAAAGCTAAACATCAGCATTGTCTTTTGCAGGAATTATTGTAAAAAGGAGTTGACTATTAATGTTGTTAGACAAGTAGTGAGAAAGGAGGACTAAGAAGTGTTACAAGAGATCATGTGATCCATTGTGAGTATGGTAGGATTTTTTGATTGTCGAATGAAATATTCTGGAGTAATCCAGTAGTAACTTGTGTATTGAGGTGGAAGAAGTTATGAAATTGGCAGAACTTTTTTGAAGGATTTTTATGTTTGCTTCAATGCGTTAAAAGACGAATTTTTTGGAGGTGCTGAGGTTGATTGGTTTTAAAGGGTGTTTTCCTCAAAGGTGTGTGTAAGTTCATTATTAGTGGGGCAGTTTGTAAGAGATGGAAACAACCAAATGCTCCCTATTGCTTGGCAGTTGTTGAGGTTGAGAATCAGTATACCTGGACATGGGTTTCTTGAACTAGTTGAAGATGATCTTGAACTTGGAGAAGGGCATCAACTAGCTGCATTAGGTAATATATGCAACAGGTAATTCTGATATCCATCTTCTATTTTATTGTTGTTTTTTCTTTGCACTTTAATTTTTCTTTTCTTTCTATGTTGGTTTGTTTTTAGGGACTAGAAATGTGCTGTGGATACTTTATTGCCACTTTTGTGAAAATAGAAAAGTTGCAGACATGTTATTGCCAAATTGGTTCAAAAATTTGAAAGGAGTTTGAAAAAGAAGAGTGTTTTGGAGTGGATTGCTAAATCCACATTTGAAGCTTAGATTGAAGACAAGATATCGACAATGAAGAAAATTATGACAAAAGGTTTGCAAAATCCTTTTATGGTACAATTTAAATACAGGTGCAAGACGTATTTTGAAGCATATAGCAAATGTGATGTTTGTGGGCAAACAATATTGCAGAAGCTTTAAATACTTGGGTAGTGTCTCAAGGTATAAAAACCATCAATACAATGCTCGATGAGATAAGGGTGAAGATGATGAAAAGAATTGGTATTTGAGAGAGGTCTCAAACACTTGTATCACGATTCTCTCCTATTTCTTTGAAGATTTTGGCAAAAACATTCAAAAGTCTATGCAATGTAACTTGACTTGGAATGGAGAAAGAGGTTTTGAAGATTAAATTCCATGGAGTTACACACACTTTGGAACAATTGTTAATAGGAGGTGTTAGCTGCAGATCCTGCAGCTCAGGGGAATTCCTTGTCCCTCCTGTATGCCTTGCCCTTGATTTTTAAAACTTTGAACCAATCCATTATTGGTAGAGCTGTTTATAGAAAAGAAAACCTACCTCATGCACTATGCCCTTTTATTCAGCCAATTAAAAACTTGAAAATGTGGTCAAACCAAATAATCAATTGTAAAGCCCCCAAGATCAGAATTTGCCTGGAAGCCCATGAAGGTTAGAAAAAGGAAGCAGATGAAAAGCAGAAAAACTGGAAAGGGTTGAGCAAAAGAGGTGTTGTAATGGACTTGTCACAAATGTATCACACAATACACATAAATAGGATGTCCTACAATAAAACCAACTCGGTCCAGTCAATCAATTGACCGATGTTCTCAAGGCAAGAAGTACTACTGGTCCAAGTCAGTCATCTGAACATCTTCTCAGACCACATGTACTTTTTATTTGTTACTTACTCTCAAATTATGTTATATGTAGATGTATAAGGGTATTTGAAATATTTAATATACAGGCTCCTGACAAGTGGTATAGGAAATGCACAAGAAGAAAAGCAAAAGGAAGAGCAACAAGAGGAAGCAACAGGTGCAGAGGGGTTCCCAGCACCATCACCGGAAATGTTACAAAACAAGAGGTAATATATATAATTATTATATCATTGTCAGTAATAAAGATATGCTTTAATATTTTGATTTCAAAGTACTGACCGTAAATGGTAGAGGTATAGGTCGAGGTACGGGTAGAGGAGCAGGAGCAGGCAGAGAAATGGCTCAAGAAAGAAATGTGAATGAAGTCTTCCTGAAGCAAACGGCAGTGGAGGCTAGAAAGAGGGAAGAGACAGTAGAAAATGAGGACACCAGTTGGAGGACAAACAAGACCTTTTTAAAAGTCCAAGAATGGTAGGTGTGTGGCAATATACCAACTAAGATGGATTTCAACTCTCATGTACGTTTTAACAACTATCAATGCAAGCTTACAATTGTCCAATTGCCAAATCTAATTGTCCCTAATATTTGAGTGTGTATTTATTTGACTAAGCAGCCTGGATTTGCAAGTAAAGAGTCATCAATACTGGTACAAAAGTTACAAAGAGGGTGATATTGTCACTGGTGATCTTGGCATACACACTAGTACGTTGGATTTCAAATGGAAGGGGACGACCCTATACCAATAGCCACCTGGAAAGAATGAGGGCTGAAAAGTTATCCAAACTAGGTCTGTAGTTGCGCCGAATCTTCTAAAGTCAAGACAAACACCTTCAAGTAGGAAGACTTTTGTGCCTTAGAAGAGGGAATTTTGAGTTTGTCCTTGTTTCCTTTTGACATTTTTTTTTAACTATGCATATTTTTTTTGTGTTGTTTTTTAATTGGAAACAAACTTAGTTTTGCGTGTAACCAACAAACTTGAATGGTGGAATCAAACTTGATTATGAAGTCTTCTTTTTTAGTCAGTTCTGTTATTGCCTTTTTTTAATTGTAATTGAACATATTTGTGAAGTTTCGCACTGATTGCCACTAAATAGATAAGAGAATCAAATCACATTAACTAATGTTCAATCTAACATTTCGACAACAAAGAAACAACCATAATGGAACATTCAAAAAAAACAAATTCTATCCTTCAAGTTACAACACACCTACAACTAGCAAGATCAATGACAATTAGCTTCTAGGATACCCCACCCTACGATTTCAAAAATGTGAAAGTAACTAAACATGTCTATGGAAATTTTGGTTGCACACACCTACCGCTTTCCATCCTTCACATTCCTTGTTTAGACTTAAACATAGAAAACCACAATAATGATCAAGACGATTAGCTTCAAGTTTACAATATTTGCGTTTCTTTTTCTCCTTCATCATACTTGGTTACTTTTTTCAACACGACTTTCATACGAGGTCAATACTTCTGCCACTCCTTAATTCTCTTTGTTAATCTCCTCGGACTAACGTAACTTACATCTATCTCAACTTCTTTTTTTTTTTGTTTTTGGGGGGAAGTCCCCCCCCCCCCCCCCCTCCACTAAAGAAGTTGCTCAACTGCATACTCTAAAATAGCAAAACACATAATTAAAAGAAAAAAAATAAACAAAAGATCTCCATAAAAGAATTAGTAAACATACACGATAGCCGTGGACATGACCAAAATCTTCGAGCTGGTTATCTCCGACCATTGTACTTTCATTGATAGTACAGTCACCATGTTGCAATCGCAGTTTCTTCACTCAGCCACATGCGGAGATCAATTCTCATCATTATAACAATACATTCAAACAGCTATCAGTGGTGACGGTATTTTCGAATCAAAAAACTCATGTAATCGAGCAAAATGACTGAAGAAACATTCGAAGGGCCGTGATAAACGCTTCAAATTATACAACGTTTCTACTGGACATAACTAAAATGAAAATACAAATTTCTACCTTATTTTTTCCTAGGAAAGATATGAATCGTCAAAAAAGAGAGAACCAATATTGTTCTTTGCCACTTGAAATCAAAATTTTTAGTGCTTTACCAACGTGGTCTATTTTTTGAGTTTAAATTGGGGAAGAACAACAAAAATTAATTAAAATTTAATTTTAAACAAGAAAGAAACTGACATGTGCTTTTTAACTTGTAAATACAAAAATGAAAATGGCCGCATGACGCTCCTAACTGTGCTTGTAACACAAAAACCCCGATGAGTTATGTGGGTAAAAAGTGGCTTACTTTACAACGATCTGACTTTAGTTGTTTAGTGGGGTGATCGAACACTTAAAAGTTTTAGGTGTCTTTATGCAAATATGGGACAACTTCGATGTGTCTTTATGCCTTATCTCTATTTCTAATCAATTTCTTGAAGTCGAATACTAAGGCATGGGAAGCTCTAATTTTTAAGGATAAACCAGTCCTTCTACATTATGAATGAAAAATAAAAACTTAGAAACTCATCCAATATTATCCAGAATTTTTCTAACGAGAAATTCATGGGTTTCAGGAAAAGTTTGAAATCACAAATAATCTTATCGGAATTATTACTTGGAAAAAACTAAAAAAGTAACAAATATTAATACCTTGTACGAAAATAATAATAAAGATAAAGTTCTAATTATTCCACTAAGACGAATAACTTTAAGAAACCCTCTTTTACCAGATATGCAATACGAAGAAAATGAGTTTCCATCTCATACTTTTCATTCGGGAAAGAGAAATAGCTTAATGGAATATTGATAGACTAGCGGAACCTCAAATTTATGATAAATTGCATGAGATAGGAATGACCATTACGACTTATAAAATGAAAAATTTATCAGATAAACAATCCGCTACTTTTATTATAGTAGAATTTATCGGCACATTAAAAAATTGGTGGCATAATTATCTCACAGAAGATACTAGGAAAGTATATTAAATACTAAAACTATTATCCCAATTGGTAAAGATGAATCGTTAGGGCAAGTCATACAGAATAATGTCTTAGAAGATGCCACTATTGCCTTAATTTCTAATATAGCTAAACATTTAATTGGAGAACCTCAACTTTTTCAAGATAGAAGTATAGAAGTATTCTCTAATCTATCTTCCCCAAAGTTAGAGGATTTTAGATGGTATAAAGATATTTTTCTCAAGAAAGTTATGATTACAAAAGACTGTAATCATAATTATTGGGGAAAATAATATATTAAGTGGGTTCTCCTTGGTAGGTATTGAGTGGTCCTAACCCAAGCTATGTTTGGGCATTATAAGGTTAGAATAAAATTAAAATATGCCGATTTGAAGACGTGCCAAATTTCTTACAATCAAGTTAACCATTTACCCTCATAACGTTAAATAAATATTACTAACTAGATTATGTACCGATATAGAAGCAAAGAATCAACTAATAAGAGATCGTAAAATATCACAAAATAACAATGCGCCGGTTTTGTCAGACGTTGGGGGTTATATTAAGCTATCTGGCCCTATTGTAAAAGGTGGAGGATTTCTCAAAAAAGAACACTAAAATAACAGAAACCAGAAGACCCTCGTCATTAATAGAAAGAAATCAACAGTTCCTAACCAGCGAAGCCCGCTGGTAAAAAACGAGGAGTGTACAAAGTGGGTCCTATGTGCTGCCGTGAAGTGGGGTGCTTGAAAGCAGAGTGACAGTCGTGACGGGCGCGAGGATCACCGCTCGTCAAGGGAGCCCGCTCAAGTCAATAAAGCAATCACATTATAGTGTTGTAGTCGGTGTTTGTGAATCTCTGGAAGTGGTAAAGTAGTAGCATGACACCAGTGTTTAAAAAGTAGTTACCGCACGCCGATAACAATCTACTGCCAAATCCACACAACAGTTGTATAGTTTCGATGGATATATTGAGAGAGAGAAAGGGTCTGGCAGAGCAGTCGGATGGGTAAATATATTGGGATGCTACTTGGCACCGGCAAGGGGCGGATCTTCCAGAAAGATGTCCGACTAAGGAAGGAGGATATTCTTAATATGATATGCATATGAATCCCAAGTGGAACAAATACAGTAACCTTAAGAAAGGGAGGCTGGAAAACAGGAGCGTGACGACAACTAGAACCTTGTTATGGATTGAAATATGTGAATAATTTGTTTAAACAAGCAGTTCTAGCCAAAGTATATTTACAAGTATTCTGGAAAAATCTTAGAAATAAGAGAGAAAAAATAATAAAGTAACAAAACTCACACCAATCAGAGATGACACAATTATTAAATTGACCACACGATTAAAACCGAAAATCATAAATCTGAAGAGGAAACATCATAAGGAAAAATTCCTCGCATAATTTCTATCTTTCTTACGATTAGATACCTTAGGAGTTATTAGAACCGCAAAGCCATCCATGACACAACTACTAGGTAAAAATCTGATATGCCCCTTGGAAACTATATAATAAGGGAAGAGAGTAATGTCCTAAAATTAAAAATAAAGTAAAATGCAATCCTATTTAATGTCAGACAATTTCATACAAACATATATCGCTAGGGGGGGCGACAAACCTGAATACCATCCTACAGTAGGTTGGTAGGCCTACGCCGTTCTTCCTTGACAAACTACGGGTTACGCAAGTTCAAAAGATGCTAATGAAGAACTCAAGCACTCAAGATCTTGTTGATCAAAAAATAGAACAAATTGGGCGAGGAGGTAAAAAAATTTGATGCTTCAACTGTGTTTTGGAAAACAAAGGGCGGAAAGCCCAAACAAGTGGAAAAAAGGACATGGCGGGAAATAATTTAGGCCAAAATAAACCTTTTTTCCAACTCACCACCGGAAGAAGGAGACAACGACCATTTTAGAAAAGCGTCAACACAACTAGAAGAGATATGCAGTATGCCCCTCATCACAAAAACATCCATACCTATAACTAGCCACACAAAGCTACCCCGGGCACTTCTCAGTGTTTGCGTGAAATTCCTCCTCCTCATCAAATAAACTATGTTATGAAAGTGAACAATATGCAACCCAATAGATATAACAACAAAGTAGGTCGGTGCCAATCCCCTAAAGAAAAAAGCTAAGGGTTACGTTAAATAAGGAACAATTTTAGTAACACTGTTACAGGTAGATGCCATTAACCGCTCCTGGATAAAAAATTGGACATTAGAATCGCAGGACTTTTTAAAGTCCCTCTACATGCATCAAAACAATGTACGCGTGGAAATCCCCTCAGGAGGATTGTGAATTTCTTTTAACAGATCTCTGATGCACTAGAAATCCTCATATGTTTGAATAAAAGTAATTCAGATCAGTGAATAGCAATTCATGTTCACTATCAAAGATGTATTGATCTGGTGTTGAATGTTTTGAAAATTATACTATATACCCCCGCACTTAATCTAAAGATCTCGCAACCAACATAAAGTGGTATGTATAAAGAGCATGGTATCCTTTATTTTTGATTAGATCCAAATACCCCCCACTTGGTTTAGACTACTAAAAGAAATGAAGTAAACGCGATCATTCCCTGATGGTTTGTTACAATGGTGGAAGCATTACAGAGGACATAAATAGGTATTAATCACAACTCAACATCACTCCATTTTGAAAAATTTTTCATGGTAGAATAAAATATATCTACCTGATCAGAAAAATATGAAAATTATGGGCAAGTAATCGAGGATAATTGGCCCAAAGGACCCTTATATATTAGTGCGAATCCTTCGACTTGCGACTTGTGAGGTATCAATATTTGAAGCAGACCATAAAAATTAAAGGATGGACTGCAGTTGTTCACAAAATAAGTGTAAATTAATATTTATTCGGAGGCATCAAAGGGTATTATGAAAACTCCAGAAAAGATTAAAAAGAAGCTTCAAGTAAGACTGTATTGACCCTCAACAGTGATACGAAAAGGTCTGTGCATATCATACTCTGCCTCCCATTAAACTTAGTAAACTGGAGATAGTTTAGATATATTTAGGGATAGCCACAAGCAGACCTTCTTAATTAAAAGAAGTGCCACCACACTTTGATGAGGAAGCAATAAGTATACGTATCATCTGTCCATCTGAACCCAAACGTTCTAGCATGTTTATCAGTTATCATGTCAACAAATAAGCAAATAGGTGGACTTCGCAGAAATAAATGCAAAGACACAAAGTGACAAAGTGGACCCCATAGAGATAAAGAAAAGAAAGCTCGAAAACGAAACAAAAAAACAAACAAAAGAAACCAAATAGCAAGATCTATGTCTTTAAGATAACATTTCAGTAGAAGAAGACAACATTCGTGAAGGCTACGTGTTTAAGAGTTCAAAGCTACTGGTCATCTATTCGCTACGCGTACGACCATTGTTCATTATTATAATTTGTTTATAAGTATGAGTACGAAAATAATAATGTGTATTACTGGTGCTAGGCACATTGGTAAAATATATAGCAAACTGACTTTGATATTTACCGGGAAAAAAAGACTTTCAGGCCATTTAAAAGGTTTCAACTGTGCTACTGAAGTAGAGGACACAGTCAAAATCTTAAATTCAAATCGTTAAACCGACTTTTGAAAAAGCTCTACACTCTCGTAGCTCTCATTTCCATTTTCTCTATATGTGTTGGTAAATTCCTCTCCATCCATGTTCATACATCTGAATATTACGAATAAAGGATATTTATTTGTAAGTAGAAACATACTAGGTCGGGGTTCTACTTATATTACGTTAAATTGAATTTAGGATGTTTTTGAATTAATAATTTAAGTTTTGTTGGTAACACTGAAAATGGGTTCTTGTTCTTGATTTTCTTTATGTGGGTTTTTTAAGGTATGGTTTTGAGATTTTTAACATCTTCTTTTTCGTTCTTCATCTCTAACTCGGTAAATCCTTTGGTTTCTTAGGATTCAGCCTCCCAGACTCTAATCTCATCCCCATCCATTGGGTATCCGATCCATTTAGGACGGGCAATGTATGGATAGAACGGCGCGGCAAGTCCCTACGCTATCAACTAGTGGCGGACGGACGTGAAACTAGTTTAGTCGATATCGGGTGGTGGATTTTGGAGTTTTTAGGTTGTTTGTTCTTCTTCCCTCATGTGTTCTGTAGTTTTATTTTCTAGGGGTAGGGTAACGCGATGTTCCGTGTTTAGAAAGTTGTAACAATGGGCCCATACTTTTTCGAGTGGGATGTAGATTAGAAGTGGGGGTGTCTCGTAGAGCCGGAACGAGCAACGAGTGTTAGCCCAAGGTCATCAAGGCCCAGAGTAAAAAGAGTAAAATTAAGGGAAAGGTAACAACAATTCCTACGAAAGAACAAAAAACCAAAAAATGTCATGATTCTGTACTATCTACTAAATTAGGACCTTTAATTCCAAGGATATAGTTCGGCGCTGCGCGATAGACTCCGGACGATATAAACTCTATTATTCATGGCTACTCTCGCAGTGTAAAGTTTACTTAGAGATTATGAATATATGACTAGTTATAAAAGTTAATAAGCTAAAAGTAGGTGAAGGAATAAACTACTTTGTAAATCCATTACTAGAATATTAAAAATTAATAAGATTGGCAATGATTGGTTTGGATGAGAGACCGAAAGATTGTAAATACTTAACTAGACTTTGAACTAGGATCCACGAGGAGAACTGGTATCTTCTATAAAACATAATGGTATGGAACAAAGATATTGTCCTAATCGAAAATAATATCCAGTTAGATTGCCATGGTTTTAGTGGAGATGAGAAGGTGGTAAATTTAATAAAATCATTTTTAAAATGGAGTATGAATACACAGAAAAATAGACGACCAAGGATTGTTAAAATCTCGTACGCTAATGGGAAAATATACTACGGCTACAACGAAAACATAGTAGTTGAATCTAAAATTCCTGCCTCCTTTAGAAGAAAATACATCTACACCCACAGATGGCGAAGTATGGCAGGCCGGGGGTTACCTGTCAAATATATAATCAAACACTCAAAAAGGTAAAAACAGTCCGCCATATCCTACAAGGATATAACTAAAAAAGCTAGAAACTTATATCCATATTTTCCGGAACTACCATGGAGTTCTACTATTAATTTCTAGAGTTTCACAGAAAAAGATGAAAATAACGAAGAAAATACTTATGTAATAAAACTACGCTTAAAAAATCCGAATAAAAAAATTACTTTGCCTTTATCCAAAAAAAGCAATGATCATGATAGAGTCCGAAAAAAAAGCTCATACTTATCCCAACAAGGGCAAGAGGGAATTAATACTTTTTTCGATATACACGCCTACAGGAAGAAGAAATGAGAGGTGATCCATACTCGACATTCGAAAAAAGAATTAGCTGAATGAATGGAAATGATGAGACTCATAAAATCCTAGTCAAAATGGGGTATAATAAAATAGGAATGGCTATTAACGCTATGAAATGAAATTAATTTAAAAACAAAAAAATATTCAATTTACCTTTTATAGTTCAATTGGATTTACGAGCACATTAAAGGATAATTTTTTAAATGAAAAATCCCTTAGACCAATTTCACCTAAGGGGCAATATCGAAGTTTATGGAAATATTGGGACTAAGGCGAGATATAAACAGTGTAAAACTTAAAAGATCAAATAAAGAGTGGTGTGAGACAACATCGGTACAAATTTTCCTATAACAAACAGAACTAACCAGAGTATTATAAAAGAAAATCGAGAGGTAGTAAATAAAGACATTAAATGTGGTTTGGAAAACTAGTGAAAAAAACACGGACACCATGCTAAGGAAATCAGACCCACTAAGATCAAAAAAGAAAAGGATACGTAACAATAGTTTAGAAGACACGAAGATAATATTATAGAATAATTATAACTCAATTCATTAATAAATACACGCTCGTTCCTAAATAGATTATAGTAGAGATACCCACAAGTAAATATAAGGACAAGTCATAAAAGTAAAATAATTCACCCATATGGTGGTGTAGGGATGTAGAGTTGCACCTATCAAGCCTCTCCCTAATGTCATTAGCAGTAGCGGAGAAATAACTTTTGTTCTTTTGATACATTGAACATATCGAGGTATCAAGGATGTTCAAGAAAAATAATAGTGGAGACGGAGGCATTAAAGGAGTCAAATTCGGTTAACGGAGCAAATGACATCACCTAGTGTTAAAACCCGGTACCATGACAATGAAACAAATTATGAAACAAACACTTACAAGGCTTCAAACAAATTCATACACTTAAGATGGAGAAGTTCAAAATCGGCTCACAAATTATAACACGGTCATAATATATCCCCCAAAGTCCAAAGTTTGCACGAATTATAACGCATCAACAAAATCAAAAACAACTCAGAGGAGTCACTACATATGTTTGGCTTGTGGTTCGAAAGCCATAGCTATCAATATAACCATCGAAAACTTTTAGTTATTAATAAAATTATACTCTATCCAAAATTCTAATATTAGATTACTGGTATCAGATAACAATTGCATCATTAAGAAAATTACCCTACTAGATATCTTAGAAAAGACTACTACTTCGATACTTCTCCGCAGTAGGAAAACGACTTTCAAATAATTATAAACTCCACGAGGGACCGAATGGAATAATAGGAATTTGTTTTTCATAAATAAATGATTTTTGGTGTGTATAAATAGAGACATAAATGCGAAATAATTTGTAGGCACCCTTTATAACCCACTAAAGTCGTATACAGCTCCCTAGATGAATTCATACCACTATATATAGAATTAATCTCCTCATATATAACTAGTATAGCAAAAGGGGCAAAGGGTGACCATAGAAAAAACAATATTTTAGAATAAAGTCTACTCTCACAACAAATGTATCATTTAACAAAATAAGATATCACGCTAAAAATAATCCAATCCTCCTTTAAAAATTTTGAAGTAGAAGCTAAAATTTAATGCCCTTCATAAAATGAAGATCAACAGAAAGTTTTGTTTCTAACATTCCCTAATATGTCTTTGGGGGTGAATCCGACATGTTGTTGAATTACCTTATAATTGAAGGATTCCGACAAGAAAAGATCATCCCTACAAGGGGAGAGCACAATTCAAATGAACACCAGATTAAATGAAATATTGTACAATGATTGGGTTTAATTAACCTTCCTTCTGGAAAAATCGGTATGTAGACCATCCAAGCACCTATGGAAGTTTGCTCGGAGAAAGGACCTTTAATATTTGTTAATAATAGTGCCAAAAAGGAAATACCCCCAAGGCTAGTTATGCATTAGATAAACCCCTGAGGGGTATGAGGATTCTAAAATAAATTAGTATCCCTAGCCTTCAAAGTGATCTTATTAAAAGAACACTAATAAAAACAATTAAACAAACTATGTATTTATGACGAATTAATTGATATGAAATACTGATTTTGGCAGAATACAAACGGCCGAAAGACAAATATGAAAACACCTCCATTTCCCTTATTGGACAATAATACATGGAATGTAAATAGCCTTAGCGGTAAGAGTATGCTTCGTCTGAAATTTTAAATATCAATGAATATAATAAATTTGTATATCATATTTCAATAGTCTACATAGCTAGAATGTTAAAACAATATATTTGAAGATATTGAATCAACACTTGAAAACAACTCACAACGACCTTTTTGTAAAGATTGTTAAGAAATAGGGTCTTGGGTAGAGGGTAGTATAAAAATATTTAATTGATTCCAGAAACTTATCTTATTGTATAGCTGTGAAGGTGGGTACCATGGGAATGTATATCAAGTAACCTATAAACCACTGTGTAGAGGACATATCATTCTCAATCAAAATTTCAAAATGAAGGTTAATAGATAAACACCACTCGTGATGTTTTTATGTGAGTCATCAATTATTTTGTGGACTTTTATTACCTAATATTTGACGAAATTTTGTAAAGCGCTCTTTATCAGCAGACCTTAAAAAGAAATCAGAGCCTAGGAAAAAAATAGGTGCGTACTATTGGCTCCAAAAAATAACATTAATATTCAAGAACTCCCATTTTGGTAAGCACACCCGAGGCTCTTATGAAGTAGAATAGATGCCTCCGATAGAATAATAGGGTATCGAGGCATACTAAAACAATGGAAAGTTCTGTAGGAATGCCACTGAAGCCAATTAGTGGAGATTCCTATAAGAGTTGAGGAATGGTATGCTAAACAATAGTACTTTTAAAAACGAAATTTTGGCTATGTACGTGATTGTATGCCAAATTTTCAGGCAAATAATTGCAAAACCTAAAGTGATTTGTTTTATTAAGAGTCACTGCAAGAAGCCAAGAATGTTTTGTACTCAATTATGTTATACCTGCGTCAATTTCTAACAAATATTTTGCGAGATGACAAATTTGTTTTCTAAAGGCTTTTATTTTTGGAATAAAACTGATAAAACGGAACGTAATTCTCATAAACGACTTTTTAACAAAGAATTGTTTACAGGGAAAATAATGAGAATCTAGGAGACCGGAAAAAGGCTCCGAGGCTCCACAACAGCCATATCAAACCAGAAGATAAGAAACCCCTTCGAGAGGATTATAAAAAATTAGATATTTGCTACTCATCCTAGCGAGTCATTAAAACTCCAAAACCCAACTCGCTCATCATAATAGAGAACCATCATTAACAACATTTTTTTTCGAGAACAAGATAGTTTTATGAAATGAGCACCAAACCCATCAACATACGCACGACAATGCATGTTTTAACATCCCGACAAATTCTAAAGTAGAAATGTATACTCATCAGATAAATAGGAAATATTTCCATTAGAGAGTGGTGGCAAGTGACTTCTGGTCATGGCGCTTGACCCCGAAACAATAATGATACATTGATAGCCCGACGTCTTGAAATTGTGTTACACTAGCAAAATTAGTGGAAACTGAGGATCCACAAAAAAAAAATCCAAAGACAGTAGAATTATGAAGTCATATTAAACGATATTGCTTCAGTAAAAATTGAGCCTAAATTAGACAATAATCCAATGACCCTATCAATATTCACTTTCAATATTTGACAAATAAAAGAATATTCGGGGTCTTTTGATGGGTATTGTGATCATCTACACCCAAACCCCTTCCCTATCAACATGGTTTAATCATCAACCAGAAGTATGAATTGGTATGATACCAAGGAGGCTTGGTATTAATTTTAAGTATATATCTCATCCAAGAGGTACCCAAACTTGTTTCGTGTTCGCATATTAAAGAGAGATATAAAAAGCGGCAATGATCCTTAGGGGGTTGATTATGGTGGGCCAAGTTACGGAGAAGAAACTTGCCTGATCACAACAGAAAACAGGTTGTAATAACGTTATATCAGTTTTCTGTAGAATCATAATATCTCTCCACGACCCAAAGCTACCGAAACTATTAAAATGGTTATAAGTTTTTCATTTATTCCAAAGCAATCTTATATTATTAGTTGGTCCTTTTATATTCATCAAATTGGAAAGACGTATCTAATAAGACTAACCAATTAAAGGATTGACTAATCCAATGAAGACACGATAACAGGTTGTGATAGTGATCTCTCATCACGAAGGAAATCCGATATTCAAAAGAAGAATTAAAAATAAGACTTAAGAAGGCATAATCAAGTCGGGTCAAAAGTAACAATCATAAAAAGATGTGAATTAATTAGACAACTGCATCCGTCACATACCGTCACAGAAGTAATGAGGTATGGCAGGATCTTCAAGAAAGACAAGAAACTAGTCAAGAGTATGTTAGGAATTGTATGATGTCACAAAGAAGCAAAACAAGTGAACCGACAGGAATAAGTCAAAAGCCTAGAAAAAGTTTAAAGGGACCAATTAACAAGAAATGATAATGTTTTGAAGATAATTTTCAAAGAATATAAAACATGTCAAAAAGTTGAAGGCTACCTGTAGAGTAGTTTCCATCTACTGACACTATCTCAAGGCCCGGTATAAGTAATTACTCATTTTTATTTAGATAGTATTAGTTGAGTTAAACATCGAATAATGTGTATAGTTTATGTCACACAGCATGTAAAATAGAAGAGCATAGTAAATTAGAATTGGCACCAACTCCACTTTTGAGGGCCGATGTTAAGGAGTTAAACGTGTAGTACTTGGAGAGGCATTCAAAATCTTACCGACTTATTGCAAAACCTCTCCACTATTTTTCTTATTGCGGCCTAGATTTTGTCATTCTCCCATCAATGTATCGGGTCCGCATAAATTCCCTAAATAAATAATGTTTTGTAGTATCTATCGCTACTTATACATAATAAGTATTTATTTTATGTTGTTTAATAATTTAAAGTTTTGATTATCACACTTTCATTCATGTTCGGCTTATTTTCTTGTTAACTGTATTTTTAAATGTTTTGGTTTTGAGAGGTTAACTTCTTCTTTCTCCCTTCCGTTACTCTACCCAATTTTAATTCGGTATCTGACCGAGTTTCGAGACTGAATCCTAAGTAATATTGTGCAGAGTAACGGAAGGGATCAAGAAGAAGTAAAATGTCAAAACAAAACTTTAGGAAAACTTAAAGAAAATAAGAAGAAGAAAGAAGTAAATAAAAACTTTAAAAATCCTAAAAACATAAAATAAGTACTTAATATAAGTAGAGATAGTATACTTAAAAAACTTTATTTATATAGGGAATAGAGAGAGAACATGAATGGGAGAATGGAAAATATAGGGAAAATTGAGAGAATAGTAGAGAGATTTTTCAAAGTCAGTAAGATTTTGAATGTCACTACTGGTACAAGTTGAAAGCCTTAAATAGGCCTCAAAAGTCCTGACTAATCTAACTTATTATGTTAACTATTTTAGATGTGCATAGACACTAATACACATCATTTTTATAACACATAACTATTACCTATTACAAATAACTAATGATAAACGTATGTGGCTTGGAATAGATGCCACATAGATTGAACTACTTACATGTACCCTTCACTGCATGTTTATATTCTTTTGTTCAAAATTTATCTTCATAACATATATCTTCTTACTTGGTCCATTATCACATTCTAGATTCTGACTTGATTCCTGTCAGTTCCACCTGCCTCTAACCAAAATGTCAGAAAAAGAATGTGTAACGCCATAAAATGAACTAAGGTGAACAAGAGATTCATGAATGTTTATTGAGTGAATTTTAAGATAAAATGAGTTACTTTAGTGTTCTTAGGCAGTGTGTGAAGTTTGGATGTCAAATATCTGAGATCGACCATGACGTTCAGAAGATATGCCTTAGATAGTGTTCTTGTGTCTTGAGATGTTTGAGTGAGTTTTACGTGTTCGTTTTCTTTCAAAATGGTATGGGATGTTCCTAAGAACAAGACGACCATATTTAGGGGTGTAACGTCTGGGTATGACCCCACATAGGACCCACTTGGTCCGTAGAAGAGGACCCAACCTCTTGGCAAGAAGCTTCTAAACCAGTGACCAAACGACGACCAAAGGGACTGTCCGTTGATCAACAAACAGTCCATCGACCATGGGAGTTGATTGGAACTTCAAGGAAGGATGGAAAACTTGGGAATGGGATGAGTCTTAACCAAAGAGACCCCACCAACGGTCCCTTGGTTGACAAACGGTCCGTTGGTTGGTCTATTTGTGATATTGCCCCAAAAGTTGTAATTACCCTGTAAAGGCTTGGGGTGTTTAGTAAATTCACCCCAAGTATTTTATGGACCTAGGAAGAATTATTAGGTTTATTTCGTATAAATAAGTTAATTCCAAACTTAATACCTAATTTTAACTCATTTCCTAAAAACCTTAAAACACTTACCTTAGAACTATCTCTTCAAGTTCTTGGAAGCTACAGGTCAAGGAAGAGAGCTAGGAGAGGGATGTTGGTTGACCAAGTTCGTCATCAATCATTGGGTTTCTTTATCTAAGGTATGGATCCATCTTGAACCCTCTTCAATTACAATGAGTCTCTTCTAATTCAACCCTAGTTTCTTCTGTCTTCAACTCCAAATATGGGTCTTTCATGAAAATGTTTTAAATGACTTGATAATGATATTTCTAATATTAGTTGATGATTTTAATGTTGATATTTCAATGAAAACATGTTAAAGCTTTTATCAAATGTTTACTTGAGAAATGGGTTAAATGAGCTCAGTTTTGTAGTCTTTGAACTTTAGTTTCCTTATGTTGATATTCTTGTTTAAATACTCCCCTAAGGGCTAATTAATGACGAATTATTGAGTAAAATTCTATAGGTGGTGGAATCTTTGATTAAAGGGTAAGTTGGTTATGTTATTTAAGCTTTAGTTACGAAATGCTGTTGAGTGGTATGGTCAACCTTCGTGGTGGCACTGTTTACTTAATGAATTTGTAATGTTTATTATGTTTTGTGAGTGTGGATTTGAAGGCTTAATATGTGAAAGTAAATTGTAATGAAGATAGTTCTTGTGTTGTGTTTTGTGAAGCGTGAAGTGCATGTTTTTCTTAGGTTATGTCTAAATGAAGTATATGATTATGTTAAGCATATAAAGTACATGATTTGATGAATCAAGGTATAAAGCATATATATAATTAATGTAAATGAAATGATGTTTATATGCAAGGTGTTCTCACATGTACACACACAAAAACTTAAATGAATATATGAAGCTAAGTTAAGTAAATAGAGGAGGTAGTTTTAAGGTACACACTTGTGAGTTAGATGATAGTGTTTAGAAAGCAATCTCACTACATCCTAAGAGATTTGAATAAGATAGGTCGGAGGAACGAATGCCCCCCCCCCACCACTCCCCCAGCCGCCACTCCTGATTAGTTCTCATCCGCTCACTTTTTGCTTCATCCCTATCTATCCCACACTCACCCCTTTCACGTCCCTCCTCCCTTACCAACCCGCTCCTCTTCCACTACCGTCTCTACCTTCTGTCTACCTCTCCTTTTTTCCCTCCCTCCCTAACTTCTCTCCTCTCCTCGACCCTTGCCATCATGTCTTCCCCCTTCGTTGATTTGAGATGTTGTGTTCAACTAGTTATCCTTAAACCTATAGTATAAATGTTTAGAATCCGCGGGGGGTTTATATTAGGCACCGAGAGGATACGGAAGAAGAGGTGGTTACACTTCATGAGGTTGAGATGTTGTATTTCTAATGTACCTCTTTAATGAGTATCCTCATTAGTAGAGAATGAGTTACTTAGTCGCAATCTCCTTATCCACTTAAACTATGTGTCCGAATAGGTGTGCTATTGGGCAAGGCCACTAAAGCTAAGAGAATCACCTTACCTCTAGGGAAGTGTGGATCCCTCATCGATGGGTTAAATACGTATTTCCATGTTGCTATCATGGTTTATGTCGGTTAAGATAATCCCCACAAAAGTAATGAATATGCTAAGTCTTCTAAAAAAGTGTGCTACTTAGGGTAGGTAATGTAATGGGATGCTATTTACTCATTTCACAAAGCAGGCATTTCAAAAGAGGAGTCTTGGCGAGTCTTGTATGAATTGAGTGAACTAAGTCTCCTAAAACAACGTACTATTTAGGGTAGGGGTTGTATGGGACACTATCCATCCATTTCACTAGGTAGGACCTTCCTAATGGGGATTCTAGGTGCCGAACCTTCTAAAATAGTGTACTACTTAGGGTAGGTGCTGGTATGAAACGCTATCTATTCATTGTACTAAGTAGGCATTCCAAAAGGGAAGTCTTGGTGTCTTATTTGAGTGTTATTCTAGGTCTATCCATTGTATGGTCGCTTGTTTCTCCGAGGTGAGAAACCAAAAGGGGCATAGTCTTGAGATTGCTTTGGTGTGCTTTGAAGGAGGCATTGCGTACTTCTTTCATGTCTTACCTTGGTGGAGTTTAGATAATCCTTAGTAGGCAAACTCCCCGGAAAATCAGGTTCCACTCCCTCTTTGATTGTCCTTGGGAGTTCAACCTACTTTTGGAATAAAGAGTCACTATAAAGATCTAAAAATGATGTCATGTCAATTTTGATTACTTTCCTGTAAATGCTTCCTTTGGTTTTAAAATTTGAAAATCCCTACTAAGTGTTATAAATGAGTTCCTTATGATGTTTTGCTTCTATACTTCATGAATGTTTTACTTAATTGGCATGAAAATGTGCTTTTACTAAAATGTCCCTTTTTGCATATGCCATACTTAGTAAATTATTTTGTACTAACCCCATATTTATCTATACTCTATAAGTATAGGTTTGAAGGAGGGTTGAAGGCTAGAAGGAAAAACTTGGGAAAGTTGCTCTCAAGACAAAGTATGTGCTCATATATTCGAGAGAATAGTCCTTTTCTTAGTTTCTTTATTGAAAGACTTCTTATGTAATTTCTTTCAATGCAAAAGGTTGTGTCCCTAAGATATTATGTCGTGCCTTAATTTTGGATATTAACGGTGAGAGATTCTTAAGTTATATCAAAGATTTCCTGATTTAATTTATTCGTGAAAAATTTTACATTTCCGCAAGACGTTTCAGTCCGCTGTAATGGGAACGATAGTTTGAAGAGTTGTAAAAAGAGCCCAACCAAAAGGGTTCCAAGTAGGCCGATCATGACCAAAGGTTCTCCTAGTTCTTAAGGGGTGTTTTTTGGCTCGTGAAAGACTTGGTTTCAAAACATAAGGCTATGGAAAATAGGTTGAGGATCTAAAAAGTTTCACAAGGCCACAACTAGGGAGTTATCTTGGTCATTGGTGTGAGTTGCGACACTCCAATGAACCAGAGGCTAATAGGACGATAGCAGTTTCACTTTCTTCTCTATTCTAATGTCGGGCTTAGAGTTGATCAAGTCATATAAGGTGTGTGTCTTTTTCTCAACCTCTTGTCTTTGGTTTATATGACTGAATACGAGGAGGGAGGATAAAATGCTAGATGGGAGGAGGGAGGGGTATCTAAGTAGAGATCCCTCAACTGTTGGCCTAGAGGAAAGAGAATGAGGAGGTAGGCCCTTTCAAGAACCTAAAGAGACTCAAGTGACCCAAGTGCCTTCCTATGCATCAAGCTCCTTTTGTTGGAAGGCTATAGAATAATTGCGGAGTTGAGGGAGCCCTAATGAATTTCCCCAAATCATGACGGCTCAAAGTTATGTCATCAATAATCACTTGTTGCCCAGCTAAAATTAAGGAGTTGGAAAACCCAACCTAATGCTAGTTGACTCCCGCTTCTAAAATTTGGGATTTCATGCGGATGAACCCTCCCATTTTTCATGGCACTAAGGTGGAGGGAAGATCAAGGTTTCATAGATGAGTTTTGGGAAAGTGGAGAGGTATGGGTGTGAGGTGACCATTAGGGGAAAAAGCGGAGTTAGCCGCATTTACCAAACTCAAAGATGTGGGCTCAAGTGTGGTGTAGAGCGGATGACAGGGGTGAGAGACCCTTAGAGAGAGGACCGGTCTGAATTTGAGAGGAATTCAAAGAGGATTCTAGATAGGTTTGCCCCGAGTGGAGGGAAGAAGAAGAAGAGGTTGAATGCATAAACCTTCATCAAAGGGTGAATGAGTGTGCAAGAGTACTCTTCAAATTATCCAAACTCTCTAAGGATGCCCCAATAATGGTAGCAACCGATGCATAGTATGAATGCTTATGGATGGGGAGAGAGTGTCTAGCTTGGTGGAAAAGAGTTTCGTACGGCAATTGCTTCTAATGAACAATGGATATTTTAGGGGCTCAGGGTCTATTGCACAACCAAATTGAGGAGGTCCAAAAAGGGAAAGATAAGGCAAAGAGGTTAAGAGTCCTAGGTCGGATTGATTCTAGTCACCAAAAACACTAAGAAGAGCTTCTATCACCAAAATTCTTCCATGGGAAACAATGATAGGGCTTCAAACCAGCAATCCAAGGTGATGGACACCCTTTTGAGAGGACTAGGTGTGCTACTTGTGGAAAGCAACATTTGGGTAGGTGTCTTGCCGGAACGGATGGTTGTTTTGCATGTGCTAAAAAGGGCCAAAAAAATGAGGGACTTCCCTAACATCAAATCAAGAGGGAAAGAGGTCAATCAAGCTTCCCTAGATCCTAATATTCAAAAGAAGAACCCTCCCTATGGGATGAGATCTAGGAAGGATAACTAATCCGGAGTTGATAGTCCCGGTAAGTATTGACTCTTAAGATTGTTGTTTCTATGTTACGAATTGAGTTTATATAGTTTTTTACTTCATATGATCATCCCTTCTTGATGAATTTCTTAAAATGAATTCTTGGAAATTCTAGTATGTTCATTGTGTTAATAGTGATACTGACTATAGGATTTTGCATTTTTGAAAAAAATTGTGTTGTCATGAATTGTGGCTTTGATGTGTGATAAATTAATGTATATGATCGTGTTTAATGTTTGATACGGTAGATCCTCCATAAAAGAAGGATAAGAATGAATTTTGAACTTGTGAAGTTTTGCAAAAAATTGCCTATTTTGCTAGTGTTTGAAAGTGTTAAATTGTACTCCTTGTTAGTTGGTGCTTTGATTTTGAATGTTTGATCCTTGATTGTGATGTGTTATATGACTCTATGTGAGTCCTTGATGGTCTGAAAGTTCAGTGTCATTCGAGGATGAATGTTATTCTTAGTGGACAAGAACGTAACTCCCTAAAACGAACTAAGGTGAACTAGAGCTTCCTGAATGTTTATTGAGGGAATTTTAAGTTAAAATGAGTTACATTAGTGTTATTAGTCAGTGTGTAAAGTTTAGAGTTCAAATGTCCGAGAATGTCCATGACGTTCGGAAGATATGCCTTAGATAGTGTTCTTGTTTCTTGAGGTGTTTGAATAAGTTTTACATGTTCGTTTTGTTTTGAAATGGTGTGGGATGTTCCTACGATCTTCAAGAACATATTTAGGGGTTTCAACATATGGGTAAAACCACACCTAGGACCCACGAGAGCTATAGAAGAGGACCCCAATTCTTGGCAAAAAGCTGCCAAAGTAGTGACCAAACGACGACCCAGGGGATGGTCCGTTGGTCAACCAATGGTACGTCGACAATGGGCGTCGATTGGACCATCAAGGAAGGATTGACATCTTGTGAATGTTTCTAAGTATCAACCAACGAGACCCCACCAATGGGCTGTTGGTTGACAAACGGTCCGTTGGTTGGTCCGTCTGTGAGATTGCCCTAGAAGTTGTAATTTCCCTGTAAAGTCTTGGGGTGTTTGGTAAATTCACCCCAAGTTTTTTATGAACCTAGGATATATTTTTAGGGTCTATTAGGTATATTAAAGTATTTCTAACCCTAAGACCTAATTTTAGACCTCATTTCCTAAAACCCAAAACCCATCTCCCTTAGAACTCTCTCTCAAGTCTTTGGGGGAAGCTAAAAGTCAAGAAGAGCTAGGAGGATGTGGGTGTCCAGGATCATCAAATTCATTGGGTGTTATATTATCTAAGGTATTGTATCCGTCATTGAACTCTCTTTCATTCAACGAGTCCCTTCTAATGGATTTTCAAAAAGGGGTTTCAACCCTATTTCTTCTATCTTCAACTCTAAATATAGGTTTTGCACGAAAACGTTCTAAATGACTTAATAATGATATTTATAATGTTAGTTGATGATTTTATTGTTGAAACTTCTATGAAATTGTGTTAAATCTTTTATCAAACGTTGGCTTCATAAATGAGTTAAATGAGCTTAGTTTTGTAGTTTTTGTACTTTGGTTTCCCTCTGTTAATATTGTTGTTTAGCTACTGACCTAAGGAATAATATATGATTAATTATTGAGTAAAATGTTATGATAGTGGAACGGTTGGATTAAAGGGTAAGTTGTATGTTGTTTAAGCTTTAGTTATGAAATGCTCTTTTAGTGGTATTGGGCCGTCACCTTCATAGTGGCGAGTTTACTGATGAATTTGGTTATGCATAGATGTTTTATGAGTGTGTATGTAAGGTTCTTACTAGTTGAAAGGAATTGGTATGAAGATGTTCTTGTATGTAGTGTGTTTGTAAAGCTTGAAGTGCCATGTTTTGCTTTAGATGGTGTATTCTAATGAAAGTAGTGATCTGTTTTGTGAAGCATGTAAAGTGTGTTATTTAAATAAATGAAGGTCCTAAATCATGTATAGAGTAAGCAAATGAATGAGGTATATGTGCAAGGTGTTGTGCTCACATGCTGTACCACATACACACATAAAATTAATATATAAAGATAAGTTTAAGAAATAGCAGGAGTTTTGAGGTGGACACTCTTCGTGAGTTGAGATGACGTGTTTGTAGAGCAACTCTACATCCTAAGAGATTTATAAGATAGGTCGGAGGCTGCAAATCCCTTCGTGTGTTGTGAGATTTATGGTGTCACTAGTTATCCTTAACCCATAGTATATAATGTTTTGAATCCGTGGGGTATATATAGCACCGAGGAGGATATGAAGAAAGGTGGTTACCACTTCCGTGAGTTGAGAGTTGTATTCCAATGTACTTTCTATAGAGTACTCCTTGTAGTAAGAGAATGAGTTACTAGTAGCAATCTCCCTAATTTAACTATGCCGTGCCATAGTTGTATCTATTGGGCAAGCAATGTAAAAGATAAGAGAATCACATATTTGGGAAGTGAGGGGTATCCCTCATTTCTTAAGAGGTATATGCGGGATTCCATGGTCTACTCTCATGGTCTATATCGCCCCGTTAGTATAATCCCCACAAAAGTAAAAAAAGTCCTAATCCTATAAAAAAGAGTGTGCCCTACTTAGGTTAGGCAGGGAAGTGTGACACATGTATCATTGCACTAAAGTAGGCATTCTGCAATGGGGAGTCGTGGTGAAGCTTTCATTGAATAAGTTGAACTAAGGTCATAAAAGAACTACTACTTAGGGTAGGTGGGGGTATGTGAAGCTATATATCCCATTGCACTAGGTAGTAGAACCTTCCGAAAGGGGAAGTCTTGGTGCCAAAACATTCTAAAAGAGTGTACTACTTAGGGTAGGTGTCTGTATGGGATCTATCTACTCATTGCACTAAGTAGGCATTCAAAAAGAGAAGTCTTGGTGTCTTATTAGAGTGTTCTTCTAATATCTTAACATTGAGTGTTGTTTGTTCTCCCGAGGTGAGTAAGCCAAAAGGGGGTAGTCTTGAGGATCGCTTTGGTGTGCATTGAAGGAGGCATATGCTACTTCCTTCATGTCTTACATTGGTAAGTCTTAGGATAGTCCTTAGCTAGGGAAACTCCAAATGAGTTCACTTACTCTTTGATTTGGCCTTGGGGGTTCACTACTTTGGAATAAGTTAGTTACTGTAAAGGTCAAAATGAGTTCACTGTAATTTTGGTTAATTTACAGTAAATTGCTTCCTTTGGTTTAAAATTATGAAATCCTTATCTAAGTGTTAAATGATGTTCCTTATGATGTTTTTCTTCTATATTCATGAATATTTTACTTTATTGGCATTAAAATATGTTTTTACTAAAATGTCCCTTTCTGCAAGTTTTAACATATGACATACTTAGTACATTGTTTTGTACTAACCCAATACTTTTTTATACTTTATAAGTATATGTTGGAAGCAAGGTTGAAGTCTAGAAGGAAAAGCATGGGAAAGTTCCTCTCAAGCAAAGTATGTGCTCATATATTCGGGGGCATAGTCCTTCTCTTGGTTTCTTTATTTAATGACTTATTATGTATTTTCTTTAAATGTAAAGGATCGTGTCCCATGATATATGTTAGTGATTATCTGAGTTGGCTTGTGACGATGAGATTTACTAAGTTTTTATGAAAGATTTACTTTATCTAATTTATTCCTAAATAGTTTTAAATTCCGCAATTCCTTTCATGTCTTTGTAATGAACGATAGTTAAAGGCACTGTACAAGACCCCAATGGGTCAAGTAGGCCCGGTCATGACCCAAGGGTTCTCCCTAGCTTCTAGGGGGTGCTTTCGGGTCATGACATAATGGGAATTGTCCCTTGAGAAAAAGAATGGGAAATGGAAATATGAAAAATAATGATGTTTATAAGTAGTGGAGGCATTTCATGCGTTTTAATAGGTGTGATGAAAAGTCCAACAACATCTAAAGACTTCAAAAAGTGATCCCTGAGGATGATGATGTGTGTCTTGAGTGTGGCTTGCATATTTTGATGTGTTTTAGTGTTCACTTAGGGTTAAACTTTCATGGAAGTTCTTTCACATGTTAAGGTGTATATTAACGTTAAAATTTTTTGAGTACGACTTACCAAGGGGCCCGCAAGAAGCCCTCAAAGTAGACCCAAAGGCTGTCGAGACACTGCCTTGGCAGTGTCAATCGACTGAACCAATCAACGCCCCATTTGTGGACCGACGCCTCGTCGATGGGAGGCGTCGATCAACTCTTATGTTGGTGAAGGCTCAGGCAAAGAACAGCCCAAGATCAAAACGACAGAAGCCAAAGACGGTCCATCGATGGGCCAAAGAGGCGTCGATGGTGGCCGTTGGGGAAGGCTGCAACTGCTCCCTAGCGACTGCTTCACTTAAGGGGTGAATGAGAAATTCACCCCACGTATTAAGCTGAACCTACTTGGTTAATTTGATTATTTTTGGGTATATTTATGTGATAAAAAACGTGAACAACCCATTCCCAATCCATTCAACACAAATGAGACTTTCCCTCCAAAACTAATTCTCTCTAGAAACCTCCATTGAAGGTGAAGCTCAAGAAAACCTTGGAGCTTTGATTCCAATGGATTATTCATCATCTTTTAGAGGTTTTATTCTAAATAAATGTATGGTGATCCTTCATCTCTAGATAATCTTCCATCTAGAGAGTTCTTCTCATGGTTGTCAAAAGAGATGTCATGATCAAACTTTTTGTTCTTCAATCTAGACATGGGTTCTTTCTCAAAAATATTTCAAAGGCTCAATAATGATGAATTTATGATAATGTATTGGTTTTAATGTAAATTTCAATTCAATTGCATTGTGAACCCATGTCCCTTCCAAAACTCGATTTAGCATATGCATGGGCATTTTGATCGTGGCTTGTTTATTGGTGGATTTGTGATTCTATTATTTTTGTTTCTTATGTATACTATTTATTATGTATATTGATGGTTAATTGTTTATGAATTATCCATGTGGATTAATATATGATGATTTGGAAAAGTCTAGCCTATGTCTCTATGTGTTCACTATAACATTGACCTTAAAATGTATGAATGTGGAATTCGATAACGTTAAGATGATTGTAGCTATTTCCTTAGGTTAATATCATGGTTGAATTGTGGGTGTGAATATTGTATGATGAAGTAAAGAAGGCTTGGTATGTATTGATTTGGGTTCTTCTAGCCTATAGATTGATAATGTAATGTATCCAATGTGATCTCAATGCTAGGGTAGAAGAAACATGATTTCGTTTGAGTAATGATATACTTAGATATTGACCTACATGTATATTTTTGATAATTTTTTATTGATGATCAATGCAAGTGAATTTTGTTAAAGGTCTATGTCCTTCTACTTTCTAGTATATTGGTGATGTATTGTACTAGTTTGTAGCTTGGTCTTGTAGTGTCTTATTAATGGATTTTCTTATGATTAAAACACTTTTAGCTACTGTATTTTTATATTAATTGTTTATTAATAAGGATTATTTATCAAGGATGATCAAAGGGTGAGAAATTGGTAATAATGCTTATCTCTTGTACTTTTTTAGAGTATTGATAGTTGATGAAGCCTTGTATGACATTGTGTGGTATGGTCCACTTATGGTGGCGGTGTTTACTTTATTGACAATATATATATATGTGATGTGAACATGTCCTTGAAGGCAATTATACTATAAATGTGTGTTGGTGATGAATCACCCAATGTGATTCCTTTAAGTTATGAGTTTTTCACTCTTGGGATTCCTTTCCTCAAGAGGTACATCAAAAGATGATTTACAAGAATTCAACTACTAGGGTTTTTACTCTACAACACAGGTTTACTTCCTAACTCTAGATTTATGACTATCGATAAAAAAATAATGGTTTTCTATGGTTGATTATGTATATATTGTTGAATGTTTGGCTTTTTAAAATGTTAGATTTTTTTCTGTGAAACATGTCCATTAAGTTATGGTTTCAGTGGGTTGATCTACTACTTAATTCATGAAAACATTGGATTGAAATAAACTTGAATGAACCCTTTTATGAACCCTTTCCCTTATCCTAAACGTTATAAACTTTTCTTGTTTATGGCTTGGAAGAGTTGGGTATTGATATGCCTAGTGAGCCATTTCACTATGTTTTTTGGTTGTTCTGATTGTTGTAAGTTTGAACGCAAGGTCGTGAGAAGGTACTTTGAAACAAGAGGTAAGTATTCTAAAGTTGTGATTACTCTATGATACTTATGTGAATCAATAAATGATGTTACAATGCTAATGAAGTATGTATGATTATGGTATGCATATGTATTGGGCTATGAATATGTTAAATTATGATATCATGATAAGAATACGATAATGCAAGTTTATGCTATTCTCTTGTATGCTTTACACAAGATGATTTATAATGTGTTAATCTCACAAACAAAGGGTTACGATAAAAGAAAATTCTCATCTAATCCTAAAGAGCTTATGATCATGTTTATACAATGAGTTGATCTCCTTTTACTTATGATAAGATTTATGATTAAATAATGACTTAAAAGGTTATTCACAAAGGAAATTAAGCTTATCACCGATGGACTAGATATGATTGGTGTCCCTTCCCTAGTTGAAAGGTAGGTTCACAATGACTCTCATGAGATAGAGGATGGCATGTAATGTGGAATTATGAGTCTCTAATATATTTCCTACGTCTTGAACTATGTTGCCACCATTGGATACTAGCTAATGGATCAACCTAGAAAGCTATGTCATGTTTGGTTCTACTTTGGCTGGTACACCACCTTCTTCCGGTGTGGGGTTTTATGACACTGGATTCCATGTTTAGATCACATGATCTATGTCGGTTAAGGGGAATTTTCCCTCATGTAAAATAAAAGACAAGTAAATGGACGTTGATTAGGGTGACTTGAGAAGTTTACTTAGTATAGGTAGGGGTATGAGACTCTACCTAGAGACACAAATTGACTTCAAGGGAAGTCCTAGGAGATTGTTCTTATGTAATATGATAACATGAAAGGTATGGTTGGCTTATGATACTGTTGTTACTCTTTTTATTAAAGTTTTTGTTATGTTTATGACCATGTATTGGTCCTATATTCCTGTTGTGAGGTGATGACTACTTATGTTACAGTTAATATAAAGCAAAGCCTTTTACTAATGGTCTCCTGTTTTTATCTACTTTTTAGAAATTGTGTGGGGTTATGGGGCTTCACCTGACCATTGCCACTTGTATTGGGGATGGGATCATTGGTAAGTGTTTTGTATGTATTTTATATGAGCTATTGAATATAAAATTTTAATATTACTCTGTGATAATATGTCTTTGATGAGCTCATCGCTTTATATGATGGAATCTTAACTTGTAATGTGTTTATGTATTGCATTGAAGAATTTTCAAATGACCTACATGCTTTATAGAAATGATCCTTTTCCATGCATGTCCTTAAATGTTTTATGTGCATATACCCCATACTTAGTAACATGTGGTTTACTAACCCCATTACTTTATATTTACTTAACAAATGTAGGGTCCGACCATTGAAGATTAAGAAGGTCGATTGTGGAAAAGTACATGTTGAACTTCACGACCCAAAACGAGCCGCGAACTGGACCCCACAATTTACCCTCCCTAGTGTGGAGCGAACCAAACCAAGTCTAAACCTTACACTTTCATTTATATTAACATGAAACAATAGAAACAATGCGGAAGACTTAAACTCATAAATAAAAGACAATTCAATAACTACTTCTAAAATCAACATCTATAATTTTCCAAATCCTGGAGTCATCACCACAAAGAACATCTATGATCATTTAACTAACTAAGTATTCTAGAAGCCTAAAATAAATAAAGCCTAGTCCTATGCCGAAACTTCAAGGCCCTCAAGACAGAGGAAAGGAGATCCAGTCCAAGCTAGAGCATTAGCTCAACCCTGAAGATCCGGTGTGACGAAACTGGCTTGAACTACTGTTGAGTCGAAGATGACGGCACGTTTGCTCATCCACAAATAAACAAAAGGAAAAACATAAAAAAAGGGGGTCAGTACAACCGCACAACTTACTGAGTAGATATCATCTGCCAACTCAAAATGGAACAATATTTATCAATAATAATGTAAAATCAACTACTACTCAACATGTAGCACTCACAACATGAATTCACACAATACACTACAACCGAGTTCACACATGAAGGAACTCACGCCTCAAATACCATAACTCATTTGGGAATTAGTTCATAATTGGAGTATATTCATTATCTTTCAAGATCATTATCTTTCCTTTCTTCCTCTGTGTTTCGGTACGTGACACTCACTCGATCCTCTATTTCTACCTGGTGCCTGGAAAACTGGCACTCCGATCCTCATTCTACCACTCCTGGTACTGTACCCGGAACGTGGCACCCGATCCATTTTCTATCCTGGTGTCGGGAACGGGTGAGCACGTTCCGATCCTCATATTCCTATCCTGGTACCGAACGTGCAAAACCGCCCGGAGGGGCCCTATTCTAATCCTGGTGTCGAACTGACACTTGTCTCCGACCGTCATATTCATGCTATCCTGGTACCCGCGGGAACGTGGCCCCGGCGGTCCTCCTATGTCATGGGCGATCCGGGGTGGTTAAACGTCACGTGGCACCGTCCCCTAATTCATCAAGCCTTCTTTTACACTAAAGGGATCATCATTCTCATATATAAATATAATTTATAAGCGAATTAGGTTCTTTAAGATTTTGGGATTCAATAGCTTCATCATGCTTTGTTATTCATCACAATTTCATAATCATAATCATGCAGCATAACAACTTTTAAGCACCTACAAAGGGTTTACAATACTATCAACACATAATATTACTATTAGATTCACATACAATATCGTACTAACCCATTAAACCTTACCTCCACCGAAGAATTGAATCCAACAAAGCTATCTTCTCACAAACCTTGCTATCCTCTTCGTTTCCTCTCATCTACTCTTTCGTTTCTCCTCTCTTTCTGTTCTTTTCTTTTTGTTTTGTTTATTCAAACCCTCCTTCTTTTTACCCTAATTAAAAGTATAATTAAGTGTAAAGGAGGACAAATAAAACCCACTATTAACTTAAGGTTACCTCCTTTAAAAAAAACCCCCCAGTAATAGACTCTATTAATATTAACCCCGCAATCTGTTATAATTTAAGGAAGAATAGTCCAAAACGACCCCAAAACTGTAGAGGAATCCTATTTTCCTGGGACTGCGCAACCTGTGACGGGCCCGTCGTGCCTTGCTACGGTCTGTACGACAACAGTCCGTCCGCAGCTCCCTCCCCTCGAACTCACGTAGCCCGGTGACGGCCCCGTCCCATTGTGACGGTCCGTCCTGTTTCTCCTTCCTCCGTCATGGACGGCCAGAAACTCGTTTTTGTATCAATTCTCCAAGTCTCAAATTTCGAAGTGGCTCTGGGACGACACCAACCTTGACCCCAATCCTCCTCTCCTTGCCTTTCGTTCTATTCCTTTCCCCTTCGTTACCACTCCGTCGTCCCATCCAGTTTTTGTGCCAAAATAAAATCTGTTCTCAAACCGCTAAACAGGTCTTACTAATACCAATTTTTACCCCATCGTTCGTGCCCCGAACGTCAAAAAGAAGAAAAACCATGGCGAAAAAGAGTACCTGAATCCGTTAAACAGATGTGGGTATTGTTTTCTGTATATATATCCGCCTCCTTCGTCTCTCCCAAGTAGGCCTCTTCAAGAACCGGTCGATTCTTCCATTGAACTTTGATGGATTCAATTCTCTTCTCTCCTCGATCTCAACTTGCAACTTCTCTATCTAATATAGCAACTGGTTCCTCTTCAAGTCAAGTTCTCATCCAACAACACTGAGTCCCACGCTAATGTAGTTTCCTCTCCATGGTATCTTTTCAACATGGCCACATAAATACCGGCGCACCTCCTGACAGGCCCTGGAGGTCAAGGCTAACTCATAAGCCACCTCCCCTATCTCTCTTACAGTACTCAAAGGGACCAATGTACCGTTGGACTAAGCTTTCCTCTTTTAACCAAACCGCATCACCAATCACCCCTTTCATTGGCGAAACTTTTCAACAAGACTTGTTCACCCTCCCCTCCCCCATGAACTCTAAGTCTCTAACCTTGCGATCTGCATATTCCTTTTGTCTACTTTGCGCCGCTAGAATGCTTTTCTTGAATAGATTTCACCTTTTTCTATCGAATCCCTCAGAGATCGGTACCGCCCCAAGTCACTAACCTCCGAATGCATCATGACCAACCAATGGGAGATCTACACACCCCTCCCTAACATGTCTCAAATGGAGCCATATCAATACTACTGGAGTGATAAGCTATGATTTGTAAGTACTAAAAAACTCTGCCAAAGGATAAGAAAAGCCGATCCCAATGGCCACCACACTCTATCAACGCAGCGTGAAGCATATCCTCCAACACTTGAATCGTTCGCTCCGACTGCCCATCGGTCTGAGGAGGAACTCGTACTAAGGGTCCAACCTAGTACCAATTCCTCATGCAATGTTTTCCAAACTATAAGTAACGTGCGTAGCCAATACAGTCCTTGGAAGGTGTTGTCGGATGGTCAGAGTGAAGGTTCTTCTTCGATAGGACAGGTTTGGTCGGTGTTTCGTGGGAATTAGGGCTATACGTGTTCATTTGAAAAGTGCGCAGGAAGGATCCCCGTTTCTCTAAGCGACGTGACGAAATCTTCCACACAAATCACCACGGAACAAGAGGAGTTGGCCAACGACTCGGATGCATAGAGAAGGAGACACAAATGGAGTCTATTCGTTGTCGGGCTTGAACGTAAACATATACTGGTAGGGGAAAAAGGGGCTTGGCGCTTGGTGTAAGTCATGGTTGGGGTGATGTTCAGTTATTAGCAGAGAGTCAGGGGCCAGAGTCATGAGGTAAAGAGGAAACATCTGAAGAGGGTTGGGCCAAAAGAGGGAGTAGGAAAGGAAAAGTCGAAGACCAGAATGTACGAGCGCAAAAACTGAGTGGGAGGAGTACGGGGATGGAGCCGATGGTACGAATGGGAATGAGGGGGGGATGGAAGTAGGGACACCCGAATAGGAAGATAAGGGAAGGGCGGGGAGAGACAAAAAAAGTTAAGTGAGGCGAATAAAACGGAATGTTCTTAAAAGAACTGTGGGTCAAAGCGTTCTGGCAGAGGTAGGAAAACTAAGAAAACAAAGTGGGGTAGCAGAATGCACCAATGTCTCATCCAAATAAATGAGAGAAACAAGTTACGGAGGGCACGCGATTAAGGAAGAAGTAGAGTGAGTTAAGTGCCGAATCTAAGTGTCAACAAGGGGTTCACACAAAGTAAGGACGGGTGGGGCTGGAGGATGGGGAGTAAGAAACCAAGGGGCCGTGTGACGGGTTTGCGCAAGTGCGGGGATGTCGCAGTTAAGGTGCTGGAGGAACCGGAAAGTGGGAGATCGTGATCAGGGGGGAGAGGCGGCAAAGGCCTATGTTGGAAAAAAAGGGTTGTGGAAGGGCGTAAAAAGGAGGAGGCGAACGCAAGCAAGCATGAAGGCGATGGGAATACACTGGCGAGAAGCAGAGGAAGGGGAATCATCTCAATTTGATAGTAATAGCACCAAGCCGAATCGGATGTTGTGGGTTATGGGGCTTTGGGGTGGCCGATTTTCAGACTTATATGCCAGCACGCTATAAGTACCAAAAGGATACGGAGTGGAGGACCAGAAGGGGGAGCTGCAATCCTAGATTTGCGCTGCAACCGAAGGTCAGTGAGGACCAATTAGAGGGATCCATATAAGCACTAGCGAGAGAGAGACAAGAGCGGACTCAACTCTTTGGTTCTGAGGGATTACTGCCATAAGAGGAGGGAAAGAACGCGACGAAAGCAGCCCTCGGCCCGCTGCGACAGATGACTGAATGGCTCTCACAGAGTGGAAAGTAAAACGATTAAAGGGGCTCCGGAGATTGCTGGTTAGAGAACAACGAGGGGGTTGAACGGTGAGTAGAGAAAGAAATGAGGGGAGGTAAGATATTTGGTAACCATACAAGAGGAAGCGGCTACGTAGAGGGACAAGGGTATGGATGGTTGGTAGAGAAAGAAAAACAAGCGGGATGAGGATGCATGCTGGCGCATTTAAGAGATACCGAGGTTGAGGGAGCGGGCTGAAAGGCAGGAGGCAGAACAGAGGTTGTAAAAGTGAAAGAGAAATTAAGGAAAAAGGAAAGAAGTTAAGAGCGAAAGATGGCAGTAGGGGGAATAGGTGTAGGGAAGTGAAGGATAGCAGACCCCCTGTTCCCCCCCGCGGGCCCCCCCCCCCCCCCCCCCCCCCCCCCCCCCCAAAAGAGAAGCAGCCCCCAACAATAATAAACCATAAAAAAGCCCCCCCCCCCAAGGATAAATGAATAAAGAACCCCCCCCCCACTCCCCCCCCCCCCCCCCCCCCATCCATTCAGGAAGGGCATTTCTTTTGAAGTGTTCCTCCGGCCCTTTGGGGTGTTCATAATTTCACTTGTTGACAGTTTGGGACACTTGAACTAAAGTCAACAAGATTGCGCTTCACTTCATTCTACTCCACCAAAAGTGTTGTTTTTAATGTCGCGAGATACATCTGGTGGTTGCACCCGGATGATAGAATACTTGAACTAATGGGAGCTTCTCAGAATAGTGTGTTATCAAATCCATCAATTGCGGGGGTACACATAACCTTCCCTTAATCCGCACACACCTTCCGCGTCGATTGTTGCTTCTTTGAAGCCTCCTCCTCGCGAACACTTTTGTTATCTCGATTCCGCCTTAGTTTCTCATCATCAAACCTGTTTTTCCCCTTAATCTTGTCAAGAAAGAAGATCTTTACTCCAACTATCCAACAATCCCCCTTTCTCAATTTATTTCAACCTCATCAAGTCGTTACCAGAGTCTGAACCTCTCTAGCCCATGGGCTTCTAGAGGCTTGCAAATGAGCTAGACTTCCCATGCTTCCCCCCCCTTTCTACTAAGGCCATCTGCCGACAACATTCCCGCCTTCCCCCGGATGATCAAAATAGTGAGGTCCGTAGTCCTTCAGTAGTTCCATCCATCTCCTTTGGCCTCAAGTTCAAATTCTTTCCTGAGTAAAACATACTGAAGCTACGATGATCCCGTGTAGCCTCACACTAACCCCATATAAATAGTGTCTCCATGCTTCAATGCAACACTCGCTACCCCACCGCGTGCCAATTCCAAGTCTGAGTTGGATAGTTACGTTCATGCACTTTTTAATTGTTCTTGAGGCATAGCAATCACGTTCTTTCTCTTGCATTAGCACTGCAACCAAACCCGAATAGGATGGCATCAAAATAACAAATGATTTCTTACCCCTACCCTCTACCTCTACCGCAAGGGAGGAGGTGCGGTAGTCAACAAAGTCCTTAAGCTCTGAAAGCTTTCCTCACATTCATCTGTACCATACAAAGGGAACCTTCTGCTTTTGGCTAAGTCGTCAATTTGGGAAGCATAGAAAGAATCCTTGACAAAGCCGGTATAGCTAGCTCAACCCACAAAACTCCGATTTCTGACAACAGTATTAGTTGGGTCTTACCCAATTCTTTCACTGTCTCACTCGTAGAAGGATCTACCATCCCCCCAATCCTTAGACACCACGTGCCCCAAGGACACTGGCATCTAGCAAAACTCAACTTAGATAACTTGGCATAAACTTTTTCTCCCTCAACATTTCCACTACCATTCCAAATGCTCCTCATGTTCCTTCTTTACTCTTTGAGTATATCAAGTATATCCATCAAAATACATCACCAAGAGATCTAAATAGGGCTTTAAAAATCCCGTTCATACATCAAACTCATGAACGCAGTATGGGCATTCGTAAGACCAAAAGACACACTACAAAATTCGTATGTCCTATCCTGGTTCGAAAGCAGTCTTTGGCACATCCGTGCCCCGTATTTCAATTGATGGATAACCGATCTCAAGTTCAATCTTATAGAAGACACAAGCACCTTGTAACTGATCGCACAGTCCATCAATGCGAGGAAGAGGATACTTGTTTCTTTATGGTCACCTTGTTCAAGCTGTCTGTAGTCTATCCCTCCGAAAACACTCCCATCCTTTCTTCTTTACAAACAAAACCGGAGCACCCAACCCCAAGTAGATGCAACTTGGTCCTAATAAAGCCTTTGCTCCACATTCTGAGTTTGTGCTTTTAATAATTCTCTTAACTCTCCCACTAACCTTCCGCGGGCCCATTCCTGTAAGGGGGTATAGAAATGGGCGGGGTACCCGGTTCAAGTCAATACCAGAATCAATATCCCTATCTGGGGGCATACCCAGAAGATCTGCAGGGATACATCGAGAAATCACGACCACGAAACCGACTCAATCGAAGGTACTTGGGTAATGTCACCTGAGATGGTGGGCCAAGAAAGCTAAACAACACCCTTTCCTCTCAACCTTCTTAGCACGAAGAAAGAGAAATTATAAAACGCACCGGATTGGAAGGTAGTCACCCTCCCCCACTAACGGATCTTCCCAGGCTTGGCTAACTCCCGCGTTTTAGCATTAACAATCCAAGATCGCAAATTGCGGAGAAAGCCAAGTCATATAACCCAGAATTTACATCAAAGTCCAACCCCTTTCTAAAATACCAAATCTACTAAGTGTTGCTCCCCACAAAGTTCAACCAAACAAGACCTATGGTACCTTTTCAACTACAACATACTCACCCACCGGTGTATAAAAACACGAATAGGCATGTCAATAAATTCACAATGCAATTTTAGACCCATTAGCAATGATGAAGATACTATGAAAAAAATGAAACCGTGGGAGCCAGGGTCAAATACTAAAGAATGGTCCAATTGCAATTCACAAACCCACTGGGAAACAAGTGAACATTGACGCTTTTACCTGTGGATAACAGGATCACCGCCTCCGCATTCAGATCTCCCAGGGAAAGCGTAACAATGGGCCCTATCGTTTGGTTCTGTCCCATTTTCCCCTACCATGTTGCGTAGTAGTGCTCCATTTTGCCATTCACCGTGTCGCCGTTAGTGATGACCACCATTACCTCGACCACACGTCCTCTAAAAAGCGGCCTCTACCAGTACCACCTCTCTCCGACCTCTAGCTATTGGGGGGTTCTGTATAATGGTTGTGGGACAATACCTCTTGATGTTGTCCAACCTCCCCACATCCATAACAGCCTCGGGTTCATGCTAATGGTCTCTCGTAGTAGTGTTTGACGACCGTCTGAGGTTGGACGCCCCAACTATAGTCCTGTAGTGAAGACTGAATTGTGTCGACTTGAGTAACCGCCGAGCTCTGTCCTCTAGGGTGAGAACCATTAAATCGCCTCCCCGTCGAAACCTTTTTTGTGTGACGATGGTGTTGTGGAAGGTCGTCTGGCTTCACTTGTTTCCTCCTGCCACCTCAATCACAAGTCTACCACGTTGGGAAGGATGTTTTTGTTGCCCGTAGCCGCTACCTTTAATGCTGAAATCTCTGCGACCTCTGACCTCAACCCCTTCACAAAACGGCGAAATTTCCGTTCTTGTGGCTGAAACAAAGTTTGGTGGCGTATCTGGTAGTGCTCGAAATTTGGCCATCATACGCTAAACCGTTTCATCCTCCCTTGCTCTAACTCAAGAACTCGTCCCTTTTTATCTCTCAAGTCCTGTGGGATATACTTCTCCATAACAGGGTAAGAATGATTCCAAGTATAGTGGTGCCAGTGTTGAGGTGGTGCCGTAAAGTGTGCCGTGGTTGGGGGTGGGCTTTTTGTTGTGTTGACATGCTCCACTGTGACGCCACCACGTTTTGGCGTCCCGTCCCTTGGAAACTGATAGCTCACACCTCAACGCCAAACGTTCTACTATAATAGGGCCCATCTTGGTGTAGTTGCTCATGACAATCAACCAGAAAGGTCTAGGCATCCCTCTGATTCTGCGCCCTTGAAGCTGGAGGGTTCAATTTCAAGAAACTTTACTGTGAAAGGTTTCACATGCTGATTTCATTGTGTCATAATGGCCCAGTAGTCAGACGTGAAATGGTGCCTATTCCCAATGTGGCATCCATGCGGGGACCATATAGCCGCCATGTCCGTACCTCTGAAACCGGAGGTGTATGGTGCAGAAACCACTCGGAGGTGCCTGACCTTCTTATCGGATAACCCACTAAGTAATCAAGTACCTTGTTTGATCATCTCTGGGGTAGGTGTGGGGTGGCCTTCCTCATTCTGTTTCTGTGTCTGGCCTTGTTCAGGTCGCCCCTGGCCGCTGCCGCGCCTCTCTTATCACCTGGGGTCCGTTCGGGGGTGTGTTGATTTTGGTGGTGCGCAGCGAAGAGGGGGTGGTATTTGTTCTTTGGAGTGATTCACCTCCCCCTAGTATCAGAGGGTTAGGTGCTTGTCTCTTCTCTAGAGGGAACGTCCTCCCCGACCTCTCCACGGCCCTCTTGTCGTTGCTCTTTCCTCGGTACAAGCCCCAGTTGCTGGCTCCAGTCGTTTCTTGTCTTTCCGTTGTTTCTGCTGCTGGTGCGTCGTTGCTCTAGAGTTTCTAACCCCACTGCGAATAGAGTAAGATGGTCCAGATCCAATTCGTATCGCCCAGATAGACCAGATTTAGGACCTCAGTATTAGCACATAAAGGAAGATGAAAGCGTGAAATTTTTCCTAAAGTCTTATAGCCGCTCAAGGAAAATTAAAGGCGTCCCCCTAACCGTTCCTTTAAACTCTATCTAGACCTTTCGTTGTGTGTGAGAACGCAACGACCAATGCCTGATACCTAAGTTTGGGTCCACGACCCAAAACCCGAGCGCGACTGGCCCCCCCCACATTTACCTCCCTATGTGAGCGAACTTCAAACCAATCTAAACCTTAACTTTTCAATTTAAATATAAACATGAACATGGCCGGAAACTTAACTCATAAATAAAACAATTCAATAACTTCTAAAATCAACATCTTATTAATTTTCCCCCAAAATCCTTGAAGAAGTCCTCACCACAATAACTCTATGATCAATTTTAACTAAACTAAGAGTTTCTAGGAAGCAAAAATAAATCAAAAGCTGGTCTAATCCGAAACTTCAAGGCATCAGACATAGGAAAGGAGATCCAGTCCAAGCTAGAAGCATTAGCTCACCCTGAAGTCCGGTGTGACGAAGACTGTCTTGAACTACTTTGATTCCGAAGATACGGTCCTTTTGCTGCACTCCACAAATAACAAAAGGAAAAAACATAAAAGTAAGGGGGTCGTACAAACCCACACGTACTGAGTGATTATCATCGTCCAACTCAAAATAGGAACAGTATATAACAAAAAAAAAAAAAAAATTCATAATATGTAAATCAACACTACAATACCAACATGTAGATAACAACATGAATCTCAACCACTAACAAAACCGAGTGCACCACATTAGGAAAAAAAAAAAACCAAGCCTCAATATCCATACTCATTGGGAATTAAGTTCATTAGTTGAGTATATTCATTACTTTCCCAAGATTCGTTATCTTCTTCTCTTGTGTCGGTACGTGACACTTGCCATCCTCGATTGCTACCTGTGCCGGAACGTGGCACTCCGATCCTCATTCTAATCGCTTGTACCGAGCGTGGAACGTGGCCCCCGTCCATTTTTTCTATCCTGGTGTCGGAACGTGACACCTCCGAATCCTCATATTCTATCCTGGTACGGAACGTGCCCCCTATCCATATTCTATCCTGGTGTCGTGAACGTGACACTCCGATCCCTCATATTCATTCTATCCTGGTCACCGAACGTGGCACCCGATTGCCTCATATTCATTTCTATCCTTGGTACCTGGAACGTGGTCATTACGGGTAAGCTGACAAAAGCGCAGAGGCGTAAGGGTCGGCGAGGGTCCCCTAATTCATCAAGCCTTCTTTTACACTAAGGCATCATCATTCTCATTAATAATTTTTCAAGCAATTAGGGTCTTGCAAGATTTGGGATTTCTAATAGCTTCATCATGTCCTTTGGTTAGATTTCTAATCACAATTTCATAATCATAATTCAGTGCAAGCATCGGCAACTTAAGCACAAGCAGGGTTTACAATACTACAACACCTCATATTCACTATTAAGAGTTCACTACAATATCGTAACTAAACCATAACCTACCTCCACCGAGAATTATCACAAGCCTATTTCTCAAAATCCTTGCTATCCTCTCTTCGTGTTCTCTCTCTCTACTCGTTTTGCTTGTTCCTCTCTCTTTCTGTTCTTTTCCTTTGTTTGCTTTATTCACACGCCTCCTTCTTTTTACCGTCTAATTAAAAGTAATAATTAAGTGTAAAGGAGACTCGAAAACCCACTAATTAACGTAAGGTTACCTCTCCTTTACCCCCCAAGTAATTAACCTATTAATATTAACCCTTAACCCTCAATCTTTATAATTTAAGGATAGAATAGTCCACACGCACACCCCTAAAACGTGGTAGAGGAATCCTATTTTGCCTGGGACTTGCGCAACCTGTGACGGTCCGTCGTGCCCTGCGACGGTCCGTCACACCAGTCCCGTCGCGGCCTCCCTCGACTCACGTATCCTGTGACGCCCCTTCACAGTTGTGGGACGGTCCGTCCTGTTTCCTCGCTCATGACGTTCAGAAACTCGTTTCCTTGTATCAAATTTCTAAAATTTCTAGGTCATGGACGACACCTCCTCGACGGGAAAGGCCGTCGTGACTAATGACGGTCCGTTGTAAAATCCGCGTCCCGCCATTTTTTCCGAAATACAATCTGTTGATCACAACGACTAAACAGGTATGTCGTTACAGGAACTCGTTCTCCAAGTTTTGGTGGTTCCTCACGTTCATGGATCTATCTTTTGCACTCTAAGCTTATTATACTTTACTAGTTATTAAGAATACTTTGATTCCATTTATGTTATTTGGATTCTTTTGTATTAAGGCCTATATGACATATTGACTTTTATTGGCTAAGTCTAGATTTGTACTCTTTAGATGGTTTTAAATGAGAAAAGTTTTACACTATCGGTACGTATATTTTTATACTTGTTATGTATGAAGTCTAAATATACTTCACATAGTATTAAAAGATCTGAAAATTATTCAACAATTTTAACAGATGACATGTTATGGCGAATGCTAAGGGCTATTATGAGTCCTATGAGAGGGCGAAGACGCCGGTCGCATGTGGGGGGGTGCTCTCCGGATGTGACAAATAACCTTTACTGTAATTTTTTCTTGATGTATAAGTGAATTTATTTGAAATATATTTTTATCCTTTATGAAATGACTTTTATCTTTTGACATAGTATTTAGATAGGTGAAGATGAGATTTTTTACTAGTACTCTGGTATGGATGCCATATAAATGGGAGGTATAAGACTTTATTTGGGTGATGAACGGAATACCTAATATAATTTATTCATTTATGTCATTGGTTGTCATGAAATCATTTAGAAAACCAATTTCACTATTGCATATATAAGCATTCCTGAGTTTATAATTTATTTTATGCTTTTGCCCAATTGCGGAGAATAATGTGGTAGTGCCTTTCTCTAGATATTCATGTGGAATTAATCCTTCAGTTATGCTGTTTTGATCTACCCCTGTATAAAATAATGCAATTTTATGAATTATATAATTTTTATATATGATTAATGTGATGGGTATGTGGTAGCTTTTTGGTGGAATGACCGTAATTGTATTAATTCCTAATTTCGATAGAGGTTCTACGAGCGACTCTACTTCTTCTGATGTTTATCCTGGTTCGGATTTATATTCTTCCGGTTCTTTCTTAGGTTGTGAATTATTTAATATTTTATTAGTAATTTAATTAACTTATAGAGTGTTAAGTCTCTGCTTATTTTAATTTATTTAATCTTTTATTTGTAACAATTTGGTTTGAATACTTTGTAGAGTTAATTTAGGTTTAATTGTTGTTTTAAACTTATATAAAACCTGTCATATCAAAGGGCTTAATAGTCTTATTATCAAATTGTTTATCAAAAATTAAATCTCTTAAGGCTATTAAGTATTTTTTTCTTGAAATCAGGATCCTCAATATGAGTTATCATATTAAAGAATATTTTTTATTACTACTAGTGATGACATTTATAAAATGATTTTTGAATGTGCAAATTGCACTGCCACATTCACAAGGTTCTGACTAATTACTATCATCAGAATCATAGGCTATATTTAGTTGATCATCATCACTAAGATTTTTATCGGAGGAGGAGTTGTTTTCATTTTCATTTAGGATAGAATACATACTTATCTTTAAATTCTTTTCTACTTCTTATATATTAATTTTTTTCTATCTTTAGTGTGGGTGGACGTCTTGGGTTGAAGGTCCCATCTTTTTTCATAGCCCCCAACACCTTTTAGTGTGTTGTTGGTTTTAAATTTATTTTATTATGTCAATTCATTGAACCTCTTTTTTATAATACGGTGTTTTTGCGATTTAATGGTCATCCTATGACTTCTTCTTAATGTCTTTAGAATCTCTTTTTGAAGGAGCAGGTAGTTTAATATAACAAAAAGTCTTCCCAAAAATTCCTAGTTTTCCTTTTGTGATATTTTCCAATCCTTTTTAGTTTTTTTTGTGATTTATAAGTTTTTATTCTGTACATATTCGAATCAAGTAACTATTTTATAAACTTATGAGGTCAGCATATGTTATTGATTTCAAGAATTTTTTCCTTTCCTTCCAACCTCTTTTTTTATTTACTCTAACCTTTCAACAAATAGTGTTGGTAACCCACTAATTAAATTTTTCTTTCCAATAGTCCTATGCTTTTTTGCGAACATAACCTTTGTTATGAAGAACATCTTTTTACCAACCTAAAATTTTTCTAAGTTGGACACGATTGATTAGAGAATATTTTTAAACTTCTATCTTAAAAGAATTGGGGTTCACCTAGAAGTTGCACTGTTTTAGCTATAGCTAATAATTGTAAAATGGCAGCAACATCTTCTATAATTTGATTTTCTATAGTTTTCCCCCTAGGTTATGTTTTAATTGTAGGGATAATAGTAGTTGTATTTACTATCGTTTCTCTATTATCTTCGGTGAGGTAGTTGTCCTACCATTTATTAGTGTACTAGTAAATCCAAAGCTAATTAAATTTACAGCTTGTTTATCGAATATTTTTTTAATTTTATGTGTCATTATGGACTACCCCTTTTTATGTTAATTTATTATATCTTTGATGTTCTGCGAGTCCATCAAATAATTCATTTCGGCATCTCAACGCCAGATGGGAAATATGTGAGAAAATTCATTTTCTTCATACTGCTACCAAGAACGGAAAGGTCTCTTGTAATAATTCCTGTTTTGATGGATAATTAGAACCTAATTTATTAATTTCATTATATTATCTTTGATAAGGTATATGGCCCCTTAAATTTTAGTTTTTCATAATTATCCTATAACTTCATCATTATTTCAAGTTTCTCTTGAAAACTAGGAATTCATCTTTGGGAAGTTCATGTAATTTAAATATTAGGTGAATTTCTAAATCTTTATTTTTATTGTTATAGGAAGAGCTTGGTTTATCCTTAATATCTGATATATAATTAGCCTTTAGGATTTGATTAGATACTACATAAAGTAGTTGATTTGTATAATTATTTTGTTGTAGTGTTTTTTGTCTATTATGTACATTTTAAAGTGTGAGTCAATAATAATTTTATTCTCTATTGGTAAAGTAATTTCTTCTAATAGGGGAATTGTAGACTCAACCATTTTATTATTTTTGGTAGTATACCATTTGTTGATAAGAATGTTTAATGAATCTTTTTGGTAATCTAATTTTCCTGTATATTCAAACCATTTTAAAAATTCTATATTACAATTTAATCTCTTCATATATATTTCTAAATTTCTGAAAAAGAGTATCTTTGTATATACCATTTGTTCTTATGGAATTGTTCCTTGACTATCCAAGTTTTTGTTTTTTTTTTTTTTTGATCTAAATATTTAATATCTTTTTCAAAAGTTCACAACTACTCTCATCATCATCAGCATCCTTAATTTTCATTACTAGTATTGGGATTAGATTTTTTTAGTTTCAATAGTCTACTTTGAAATAGTTTCGAGAAATCTAACCCCTTTTAATGTTTTATATCTATCTCTTTTAATGGAGTTTTTTCAATCTTCTTCCTTATTTATGGGAGAGATATGGTCTAGAAAACTGACATTCTTTTTTCTTTGTATATATTTGATATAAATTGGATCTTAAAAGTTTTAAATCTTGGATCTTCCTGGAAATTGAAATTTCTGGGTCCCGTTGTAGATTCTCTTCTTTATATCTTGCTCCGTTTATGAGTCCAAATGCAATCATCTTTGTTAATATATCATTCCCATTGATGAAAATTGTACTCTTTTATATTGCTTATTATGTTTTAGCCTTAAGGGATAGGTAGTTTTCATTAATCTAACTATAACCCCTATATATATGGCCTATTACTCTAGTCTTAAGCTTTATTATTCATACTTTTTAGTTTTAACAATTTAAAGTAATGTATCAATTACATTTTATCATAATATCAATAGACTAATTAAGAATAACAATTAGTCTCGGGGGGCATTGGCAAGGTACTTTGTAAGTTCTTCTCATAATGAATCATGAAATTTTAATAATCTATTGTGTCTAGAAGAGACATATGGGTTACATCTAACCTTAATCTTATAATGGGTTTCACTACTACCCCACCCTGGACAAGTCATAATGTGCAAGGAATTTGTAATTCCTCTTATACTTATTAATATCGTTGGTTTCTATAATCTAATAGTTTTAATATTTTTATAAATAGCAATGGTAGACTCAGAAGTCTTAATATTATTATTTTTGATAAAATCAAAGTATAGTTACAAATAAAGTATAGTTATATCGGATATTAAGGATAAATCAAGCTCTTTCTATAAGAATAAAAATAAAGATTTAGAAATTCACCCAATATTTAAATTACATGAACTTCCCAAAGATGAATTTCCTAGTTTTCAAGAGAAACTTGAAATTACTGATGGACTTATAGAAATAATTAATGAAAAACTAAAATTTAAGGCCATAATACCTTATCCAAAGACAATATTAATGAAATTAATAAATTAGGTTCTAATTATTCCATCAAAAAGAATGATTACAAGAGACCTTCCCTTTCGGATATGCAGTATAAAGAAAACGAATTTCTATCACATACTTCACACTCCGAAAGTGAGATTGCGAAATGGAATATTGATGGACTCGCAGAACATCAAATATATAATGAATTACATAAAATGGTTATGACAATAATGGCAATAAAAAAAAATATTCGATAAACAAGCTGCTAATTTAATTACCGTCGAATTTACTAGTACAATAAAAAATGGTGGGACAACTACCTCATCGAAGATAATAGAGAAACGATAGTAAATGCAACTACTATTATCCCTACAATTAAAACAGAACCTAGTGGGAAAACTATAGAAAATCAAATTATAGAATATGCTACTGACAACTTAATTTATAGTATAACTAAACACTTTATATGTGAACCTCAATTCTTTCAACATAGAAGCTTAGAAATGTTGTCTAATCTATCGTGTCCAAAATTAGATGATTTTAGGCGGTGTAAAGATGTCTTCATAAATAAAGTTAAGATTCGCAAAGACTGCAATCATGACTATTGGAAAGAAAAATTTATTAGTGGGTTACCAACACTATTTGCTGAAAATGTTAGAATTAAATTAAAAGATAGGTTTGATGGAAAAATTCCTTATAATCAATTAACCTATGGTGACCTCATAATTTTTAAAAATATTACTAGATTAGAATTACAGATATGAAACTTAAAAATCAACTAAAAATGGATAGTAAAATATTACAAAAGGAACTTGGAAATTTTTTGTGAAGACTTTTATTATATTAAACTGTCTACCCCATCAAAAGAGGCTTCTAAAGGAATTAAAACAATCCATAAGAATGACCATAAATCATTAAAACCCCGTCATTACAAAAAGAGGTTCAATCATGACCCTAATGAAAAATATTTAAAGCAAACAACACCAAAAGGTGTTGGGGCTGTGGAAAAATGGGACATCGGGCCAAAGACTGTCCAGACACTAATAAAAGGAAAGAAAAAATTAATATGTTAGAATTAGCAGAAGAAGTTAAAAATAAGTTGTATTCTATCGTAGAAGAAAATTAAAAGAACTATTCCTCAGATAATAATCTTAGCAATGATGATCATCTAAATATAGCCTATGAATCTGAGGATAGTATGTGTCAGAACCTTGTGAATGCGGCAGTGGAATTTGCACATGAAAAAAATCATTCTATAAATTTCATCACTAGTATTAATAAATAAATATTATTTGATATGATATAAGATTGGGATCTAACAAATTTTAAATGTATGGGTTCATCTGGAAATTGAATTACTTGGTCAATATGGATTCTCTTCTTTTATTTTTGGCTCCATTATGGAGTCCAAATGCCAATCATCTATTGTTAATATATCATTCCATTTTATAATCTTTGGGACAAATGTGTTATTATGCTTATGATTTGCTTCAATGACAATGGTAACTCCTTTTTTACTTATTATTTTAGAGTTAGGGGCTAAGGTAGTTTTCATTAATCTATAATATACCATATATATTATGACTATTTCTCTAGTATTAGATTTACTATTCATATTTTTAGTTTTAGCATTTAGAGTTAATATATCAATTGCATTTTGATCATTAATATCTATAGGATAATTATGATAACAGTTAAAGTATACTGGATCATTGGCAAGGTTACTTTGTAGTATTGCTAGTAATGAATCATCAAATTTTTAATAATCTATGTTTCGTTTAAAAGAGACATCTAACAAAATCTATATAAGGTTTGAGCCTAACTGGCCAAGTCCCTATGCTGAAGAAAATTTGTAAATCCTCTTATATGGAGTAATATCTGGTTTGCTATAATCTATAGTTTCCATCATGTTATAATAGCAAGGTTAGACTCAGACACCTCTTAGTATTATAATTCTCATAAAATCAAATGTCATGTGGGTTTTATTAAACCTTTAAAGTTTTTTTAGGGAATATTCCAAATTTTGTAGATCATTTCAAATTTTTCACTTTATTAGAGATGGCGGAACGTGTTAATACAATTTAAAAATTTTGATGTGTAGGTAATTCATTTATTCAAGAGAGGAATTAGCGGGGTGAAAAGAACAGTATCCTTGGACTTAAATGTCTACTTTAAAGATTACTATCGGAACCAATCTTAAGCTCAAAATGACATCAAAGAGTTATCATGCTATTCTTCTCAATATAACATCAAAGGACCGAAAATTTAAGAAGGAAAAATCATGTATTTCACATAAGTGCAAGTTAACACAAAAAGCCTCTTGCATGAAAACTCATTTTATCACAACCTTTGTAAAAATATGCACATCCTTGCAAAGAAAGACAAATTCAATTTTTTTATTATTTTTATTATTAATAGGAATGACTGACCTAAATTAGCAAAGAGATGAGGATATCAGGACTTCATGTTGGTCTTGGCCTCCCATGTTGCTCCCTCAATAGGTGATTCTTTCATAACACCTTTATGGAAGCCAACTACTTGTTCCTCAACCTCCTCACTTGACAATCAAGGATTTCAACCGGAATCTCCTTATAAGAGTGTTTCTCTTCCATAGCTAGACCTTCAATAGGAAGTATGGACTCGGGATCACCAATGTACTTCTTAAGCATGGATACATGAAAAACCGGGTGAACCGAAGACAATTCATTAGGTACTTTCAACTCGCACGCAACCTTAACAACCTTTGCAAAATTTCATAGGTACCCACATAAGGAGCCTTTCTTACCAAGTCTCACCAATCCCCTCATGGGTGAAATTTTTAGATACAACTTATCCCCTTCATCAAATTCTAAGTCCCTTTTCATATGGTCGGCATAAGACCTTTGTAGACTATAGGTTGTTTTCAATCCGTTCATTATTATATGAACTTTCTCCAAAGTCTTATAAATCAATTCGGGACCCAAGAGTGAAGACTTGCTCTGTTCAAGCCATCCGATTGCAGATCTAAATCTCCTACCATAGGAGGCTCTAAATGGAGCCATAACTATAGATGAATGGTAGCTATTATTATACAAAAACTCAACCAAAGGAAAATGTTTATCCCAATTTCATTTGAAATCAATTATTCAATATCTAAGCTTATCCTCAAGGGTTTGAATAGTGCACTCCGCTTGAACATCCGTTTGAGGATGAAAAGCGGTGCTTAGCTTCACCTTGGTACCCAACCCTTTTTGGAACGACATACAGAACCTAGATGTTAATTGTGCACCCCTATCCTATATGATGGACAACATAATACTATGGCGATACACAATCTCATCCATGAAGATCCTTGCATAATCTTCCTCCGAGTATGGGTACTTCATAGGAATAAAACGAGCGGGATTCGAGTTCAAAACTCTCCAAACCCACATAATAGAGTCATGTTTCTTTTGAGTCCGAGGCAAACCTTCCACAAAATCCATATTTATGTCTTCCCACTTCAAAGTGGGAACTTATATTTCTTAAGGTAAACCACTTGGCTTTTGATGCTTCAGATAGCTTTCAATTTGTATGGGGAAATTTTTACAATTTGCAATAAATTGCGCAATGTCCTTTTACAACCTTACCTAAAAAAATCTCTCTAAGGTCATCATACATCTTTATTGAGCCCGAATGAATGTAGTAACGGAATCCATAAACTTCCTCAAGAATCCTGTTCATCAAACCATCTACATTGGGAATACACAACCTTCCTTGATACCTCAAAACACCATCCCCTCCTAAGGAGAATGACTCATTTAGATTTCAAATAACCGACTCCTTCTACTCCATCAATGGTTGATCAAGGTGTTTCTTAGACTTCACCTCAACCACCAATGATGATTCAAAGTTATGATGAACCACAAAACCACCATTTGGAGAATCATGCAATCTAAGACCTAAACGAGCTAACATATGAACATCTTTTACTATGTATTTCTTGGATTCTTCTACATGAGACACAATACCTATGGTCATACGGCTTAGAGAATCCGCAACCATATTGGCCTTTCCGGGGTTGTAGAGAACACACATATCATAATCCTTCAATCATATTGAAGACTCTTGTGGTCGGTATATATATTAACATGAACACCATACAAATAATGCATCAATATTTTCAAAGCAAACCCTAGGACCTCTAACTCAAGATACTGAGTTGGGTAGTTCTTCTCATGAACCTTAAGTTGTCTAGAATCATAAGATACTACTTTCCCATGTTGAATAATCACACACCCCAAGCCCACTCGGGATACATCACAATATGCAATGAACCCTTGGAACCCTTCGATAGAGTCAATACCGGAGTGGATGTTCACCTATATTTCAAAATTTAGAAAGCTTCTTTCACACGCCTCCGACAACTCAAATTTCATACTATTTTGGGTCAAGTAAGTCAAGGGAGATGCAATGGACCCAAAACCATCCACAAACCTCCTATAGTATCCCTCTAGACCCAAGAAACTCCTAATTTTGGTTGGAGTCAATGGTCTAGGCCAATTTTTGACAGTCTTGGTTTGCCTTGGATCAACCTGAACTCCCTCACTAGAGATAATTTGACCAAGTAATGCCACCGACCTCAACCAATACTCACATTTGCTATACCTTGAAAATAGTTTCTTTTCCTTAAGCACTTGCAACACCCCTCTCAAATGGTTCATGTGTTCACCCTCATTTATTAAATATACGAAGATGTCGTCAATGAATACAATGACAAATGAATCTAGGTAACTTCGAAATACCCTATTCATGATATCCATAAATTCCACTTGGGCATTAGTGAGACCAAATGACATTACTAGAAACTCATATTGGCCATATCTAGTCCGAAATGCCGTTTTTTGTGTATTCTCACCTATCACCCTAAGTTGATGATACCCCAACCTCAAGTCAATCCGATGGAGAGGATACATTTTCTTGATAATGACTTTATTGATTTTGTGATAATGAATGCAGATTATAAGGGACCCATTCTTCTTCTTCACAAACAATACCAGAGCACCCCATAGAGAAATACTAGGTGTTATGAAGCCTTTATCTAGTAAGTCTATGAGTTGAGCCTTCAACTCTTTCAATTCGGTAAGAGCGATCCGATAAAGAGGAATTGAAATAGGGTTGGTATCTGGTAGAATGTCAATAACAAAATCAATTCTCCGTTCGGGAGGAATACCGAGAAGATCATTAGGAAAGATCTCCGGAAATTCCCTCACTACGGGGACCGACTCAATGGGAGGAAATTCTTTGTCTAAATAAAGATCATTTTAAAAGATTTTAGACAAGAAATAATACGACCTCTAGGAATAGAATCCACCCCATTCCGCTCTAAGATGGGTTAATTTGTAAAGTTAAACTTCACCACCCTTGTTCAACAATCTACGGAAGATAAACAATCATGCAATCAATCCATTCCCAAAAAGACATCAAAATCAACAGTATCAAGTTCTACTAATTCAACATGAGTAACTCTATCTGGAAACGTTATAGGAAAATTTCTTTACACTCTCTTTGTAACCACCGATCACTCACTTGGATAGACATTATAAAAGGTTCATTCAAAATATCGGATAAAATATGAAACTTACTAGCAATAAAAGGAGTAACAAAAGATAATGTAGCAACTCGGTCAAGTAAATCATAAACATCAATAGAGAAGATTTCTAACATACCGGTCACCACATCAGGAGAACTCTCTTGTTCACCCCTTGAACGAAGATCATAAAAGTGGTTCTTCTTTGGAGCATTAACATTAGAACCACTTGCTTTAGCTTGGACACTTCCTTCGTCTTGAACATTCAAGATTGGGAAATCTTACCTTGTGTCCACTCTTACCACAACTAAATCAATTGACCGTCACAACGTGGCTATCACAATAATGCTTCGTGCCACACTTTCCACAAGTTACATTCTTACTAGGTAAACTAGTACCTCTTCCCTTTTTAGACTTTGGGTTATACACCTTATCATCACGAGCCTTAGGGAACTTGTAAGAAACTTGAATAGAAAACCTAATTTTGAACCTTTGTTTGTCATGGATATCAAGCTTACTCTTTGAAGAGCTACCATCAATGTACTTTGCCCCTTTGGCATGTCTAGTCTCCTCTTTACCTTTCGTCTCATTCACTTGTTTGAGGGGCCTGAACCATGGAGAGGGAGAAGAAATTTTAATATTCTCATGTAGCATTAGCGAAAATGAATCTTCTTTCATGCATCGGACACTCCCGTCACAAAGGGTCATCTCATCTTTAGGGTCAGAACCAAAGAAGGAGCATATTTTTACAACTTAGAAAATTTCAAAGAGTAGTCAAGCACTCCCATACCTCTTTGAAAAATGTTGATGAATTCTTCAACCTTAGCTTCCCTCTTTTCTCTTGGAAAAAACATATCAAGAAAAGCCTTCTTGAAAATATCCCATGTCACCGGCCCACCCCTCAACAACCTATTGTCTCTCCATTGGATGTACAACCTCTGGGCTACGTCTTTGAATTGGAAGGTTGCTAACTCAGCCTTGTCAATAGTAGTCAACCCCATAGAATAGAGGATTTTGTAGAATTTATCAATGAACTCTTGGCGGTCTTCCTCCACTTTGGACCCATAGAAAGTCGGGGGATTCATCCTTGCAAAATCCCTCAAACGGGGGGCGATGGTGCTAACATGTTGGTTTCCTCGCAGTACCACCTCCTGATTAGCTTGGTTCGTCATGGCTTATGCTTGAGTAGTGAAGACTTATGTTTGAGTAGTAATGGCTTGGGTTATTTGGAGAATGATGTCCCAATGTCCCCATCCGACAAGGCCGTAGGATCGGCTGGAGTTTGATCGTCATAAGAAACTTCTTCAAGAGGAGGATCTTGATTGCCACAAGGAGGAACTCCCGTATTAGCAATATCTTCATCAAGTCTTTGTGCGACTGCCCTTCGAGTATTCATACCTATAACCACAATACAAGGTTTAGGTGAAAGCACACATAAAGTAGACTCTAGAGGCACGACATTGAATTTCCAAGTAGATGAGAATTTCCTAATCATCATATAGCTTCTCACTCATAAGTGTGTCAAGCTTCACAATTATGAATAAGAACCTACAAAGACGTGGTTTAATGAGACATCAATCCTAAAGATATTCAACCTCATGCGCTGATACCAAGTTTGTCACATTCGGGGACAACCCCCTAGGAGTAACCGGTGTCATTGTCCTGGAATAGGACTACGATTAACCTCTTAGCATTCGTTATTACATTTAATAGGTTCAATTAGTGGAAAATTTAAATCTTTTTAAACTACTTATACATTGAGGTTTACTTATACCTTTCTCTTACACATAATATATATAGGGAGTATACTTACACTCCTCATATAGGAAGTAATACATAGGATTATACTTTTATTTCACATACATAATATAACAATATAGATTTTTAAAAGTCTAGAGTATGTATCATATTAAACCGTCTAAGTCAAATATAACATTTTGGGTTCAACCCATACTTCATTACAATAGAGGCCTCATGGTATAGTCATATAAAAAGTCAGCAAAGAAAGAGAATGATCAAAATTGTCTTTAAGACAAATCAATATCAAATAGCAAGATAGTGGCATCGTCCTCGGAAAGTGAGGACCTACCGAACTAGGAGAATAGGAATCCAAGACTTCTCTAATGGCCCTCTAAAATCTCAACGGCCGGATACTACATTTTTAGTAAACTTAGTACACACTTGTACTAGTATAAGAGATATGCACTAAAAACATGCAAAACATGCTAAAGAGGACATTTGTTCAAAACCATACGAAAGTACTTTGAAAGCGTACGGCATAATAAAAAAACCCATTAGACCAAACAACTTCATAATAGATAAGTCAAACCCATGTACAACACAAGACAAACCCAACAAAGTAATAGTCAAGTCAACATGTATAAAATCCATACCTTCATCGCATAAGCAAGAACTTTACTCATAAACCATATTTTAGCCTACGAGTGCAATGACCAAGCAAAGCCCCATAACCTTACTCAATAAAGTAAACCAAACAAAGAATCACAAATAATGTCTAACTCTACATAATATAGCATTAATAGCATCATCATCACATTTAACAATATAGACCAATAGCTTGTTCATAAATGAAACTAACATCATATAGGATCATCAACATGTAAAGTCAACATATGCATAATATTCACTTTATAAGATCATAAGAACATGAGAACAATCTCCTAAGGCTTCCCTCAAGACAAACTAGTGCAAGGCATAAATAGAGTCCCATACACCTACCTAGGCTAAGTCAAACCTCTTAAGTCATCTTAGTTAGTGGTTACTTAATTACTAAATTTTTACTTTCGCGAACACTTCCCTTAACCAACATGGACCACAAGATCTTAGTGTGGAATTTGGTTTTGTTAAACCTTACAATGAAAGAAGGTGGTCTACCGGCCAAAGTAGAACCAAAACAATACCTGCAGCGAAGGGGATCAATATAGGCTAGTATATATGGTTGTAACATAGTTCAAGAAATAAAAGATATGTATTGAAACCTCTACATGCCTATTGGCAATCAGAGCTCTCATCTAATTAAAATCCATAGGGTGAGTGTCCCTCATAGGGGAGTCAACACCTCAAATGAAACTATAGGGTGAATCTTCCTCTAGGGGAAGCCAAACCTCTCATTGTCAACTTCACTCAGTGCTAAGTAAGTCCCCTTTTGAAATGACTTTCTTTAACAATCATAGCATATTTTAGGTCATAAAGAATAGATCCTTGTATAGTCATACTCATTAGCACAATAGGAATTGCATGAGAACATCCTTTTAATACAACTCTCAGATGTGACATTAGCATATTAATATCATTGTATTATAGTAAGACACATAGGTACTTCATGACCTGCCTTATATCATTACATCATAAGCATAATCTCACAATTAAATAATCAAGAAGTTTATATTCAACATCGTACCAACACCTACTTAGGCTAATCACTAGACATGCTTCAATGAACTACATCATCAAGTACAAGACATCATAATCAAAATAAAGGTTAGGATCATAGAGACTTACCCAATCTCCATATAAAGCCATCATCAAGGTCTTAACATCAAAAAACAAATTTTATCCCATAATAGGTGTAGTAATATCATTCAATAGTAATTAATCAAATAACTAAGTAAAATGTATCATAACTATCCAATTGACCCTCAATTCATAAACTACGGTTAGGGGAAAAGAGTTCATCATGTATTTTTCAAGAAAAAGATTCAATACCAACAATACATTACGCTAGGAACTCCATATAATAATAAAAATAGATAAAACAAGTCTAAAAATTAATACATTCATTGATTCCCATAAATTTATAAGCATGATACAAGATTTTGGGGAATTTTTGAAAAGGACATGATCTACATGAAATTTCATCAATTAACATAAATTAACCAACAATCTACACTTAATTGTTCATAGGAAATCACAATTTATCATCAATTTGATGTTTAGAAACAAACCTATTGGAATAGAAAAATCCATTGGAATTGGGTAATTTAGAAATCAACTTTGGAAGGACCTCTTGGGGAAAGGAATTTCAATACTGAAGATACCATACATTAATGAAGATTAATGCACGAAATTGAAGTGAAATCCTTGAGAAATTGGTCTTCTTCTTCAAGCTTTGTTCTTCCTTCAATGGAGGATTTTGGGAAAAAGAAAGTAGAGAGATGAGAGCTTTTTTTTTTGGGGGAATTGAGTTTAGGTGAGTGAAAAAAATGCTTAAATACCCCTTAAATTACCTTAGTCTATATATAATCACCCCCTAAATTACCCCAAAGACACCTTACTCAAATGGGTCTTTTTGTGAAGGCAAAATGCTTAAAATACGATTTTTATGAATCTGGGAAGTGGTTCTGCATTGCAAGGCATATTCCCAATTTTTCTTTTGAAAAGTGAACTGAGTTAGTGGAACTCGTGTGGGTTGCGCTTCGCGCAGCAGCCCCTTCATTCTTGATTTCGCATAGGCTGCTTTGGCAGGCTGCCTACCTATGTTGGGGTCCTCCTCAATGACACTTCAGGTGGTCCTTGGGGCTTCGTTATCGGACGTTTGGACACTCTATACTAACTTTTACCTCATTAAAGTCTTTCTACAAGTTTTAGACTTCATTTTACCCTTCCAAACCTTCTCCAAACATAGGGACATCAGCTAGTTCAATCTAACTAGTTTCCGGACGTCATGGACATTTCTTGTCGTCATGGCTCTAAAACTTCCTGAATGGTTTATAAATATTAGTTTAGGACTAGAAACAATGTTTTAAGGTATATTTCATCATCTGACGCTCTACCTTTGGTATTGGATTTTTCAGATTATTACATTAGAGAAGTATTTTGGTTGGATTGCTTGAAATGGGACATAGAGGAATTTGTTGAAAGTGTCCAAATTACTAACTAGTTGAAGCCGAGCGCCAAAAGCTGGGTGGTTTACTTTAAGAAATCCAAGTTCCTACTTGGAAGTTGGGAAACATTTACATGAACTCTATAGTGAGTTTGCCTTAGCCTCGAACAAAAAATGACTTCATATGGGTGGTGGAGGATAGGATGACTAAGTTCGTTCACTTTATTCCTATTAAGTCCACTTACTTGGCGGAGGATTATGACTGTATTTATATAGATGATATTTTGAGTCTCAATGGTATTTCGTTATCCATCATATTGGATAGGGGCGCACAATTCAAATCTAGATTTTGGATATCGTTTAAAAAAGGATTAGCTACAACAATAAAGTTAATCACCATTTTTCATCCCCAAACGGATGGTCAAGCGGTACGTACCATTAAAACTCTTGAGCATATGTTTATATATTGTGTGATAAATTTCAAGAGAAATTGGGATGAGCACTTGCCTTTGGTGGAGTTGTCTTGTAAAAATAATTACCATTTGTCTATAGCCATTGCTATTGTGAAGCTTTGTATGGTAGGAGGTGTAGATATCCGATTGGATAGTTTGGAGTTGTTGATTCTTCCCTTCTTAGTCCCTACATGATCTATAAGACTTGGATAAAGTTCATTTCATAGGGAATCGATTGCAAATAGCCTATAGCCGAAAAAAGACTTATGCTACAATAGGGGAAGAGAATTAGAATTTGATGAAGGTGATAAAGTGTATTTGAAAGTCTCACCCATGAAAGGGGTGGTGAGGTTAGTTTTTCCTCCTTATATTGAAAATAATGAATAGATTTGAATTTGAATTGTTTTTCAAAGATATACATATTTATGGGGAAGGTTTTGCAAAAAAATGGAGTTTTCACGAGGAAATTCTCTTTTACTTGATTTGTATTTACTTGGAGTATTTTAGTAAGTTGTTACCTTTATGAAGTTTTATTGAGCATCTTGATGTGTTTTGTAAGAAGTTTTTGCATAAGTGACTTTTCATGTGTTGTTGAGCTTATGATGTTATTGAGAAGGAAATTCGTAATGTTGTGATATTGAGATCTTATATGTAGAAATTGATGTTTTGAGTTGCTATGTGTAAATTCCATGTTGCTATGAAGATTTGAGTAGTAACTCATGATGATTATGTATGTTTTTTCGTTGGGATTGTAATACTGTTTTAAAGTCCAAAATAATGTTTACAAGTCATTTAGGAAGTTTTAGAGTCAAGACGTCAAGAAACGTCCATGACGTCCAAAGGGTTGTGAAAGAGGTGCTACAGTGCCTTAGCCTATTTTACAAGATTTTGAGAGTACGAAATTGATGAAATTGGGTGGAAATGTCTAAAATTAGTATAATAATATTTTTAGGGTCGAAACGTCTGGGTACTAATCCTGAAGGACCACCCTAAGTGTCCTTGAAGAGGACCCTTGCATGTTGACCAAAAAACTGTCACAAGACAACAACACTTCAAGGAACCCAAAATGAATTATGTCTAAATAGATCCTAACAAGTGAATGAATGATTTTATGAGGTGCTATAATGGCTAAATATGGTGTTTAGAGGCACTGTGTAGAGTTCTATAGATTTTGGACATGATACGTCCAAGAACATCTTGTGACATTTGAAAGTTAGCCTTGAGACATGCTAGTGTGCCTTAGTATGTTTCATGAGGTATTAAGTTTAGTTTAAGGAAAAAAATGATAGGTATGGATCCTAATATACATAAGGACATATTTAAAGTGGAAACGTCCAAGCACGACTCCCCAAGGTTGTGGAAGAAAAACTGTAAAAACAATTATAACCAACGAAAGGGCACAAATGGACCGTAGGTCCATCGACGTTTTGTTGGTGAGGGACAATGGTTGAGACTTAGCTCCACGAGATTAATCCCACAATTAAGGGTCTCTTACCTGAACGAAGGCTTGCCAGCACAACCCTTCGTCTGGTCGATGCCCCATCGATGCGGGAGCGATAGCGAAGCCAATCCGGGTAGGCGCACAGTCCTTATAGCATAGCAAACGTTCCACTTATAGGCTCCCGAACCCTCGATTCGATTGTTTTCCAAGAACCCACCGTCAATGCAGCCTGCAATTTCACACAGTTCACTGTTAAGTGAAAGGATGAATTGGAAAATTCACCCCACATCCAAATAAATGAATGGCCGGTTAAATTAGGTGATTTTAGGTATGTTAGGAGTATTTAAACAATATAAGACCCTCCTAGACTCTGGACTCCACATCAAAACCTCTCTCTCACAATAGAAATCTCAAGGACACGGTTGGATAAGAATAGGAATTGGGAGCAGCAACTTAGGTCGATTTATAAAAGGATTATAGCTAAGATTACAGCTCTAATATAGGGTATGTAAACATTATTAATTCATGGATTCTTCCATCCATGAATCCCCCTAGTTTCCCCTTAATTGGGAATCCAAAGAACCCTAATCTAGAGAGGGTTGCAATTGCTTTGTGGGTAAGGTTTGATTATTATCCCAATCTAGTGGGTAGCATTCAATGATTATTATGCATTGTTTTCATGATGATTTCATGGTGAATTGTGGTAATTCAAGCTTAAGGTGATCATGGCTAATTTAGGCCATTAGAGGCTAGATGAAGGTTTTATGTTAATCTTTTTTATTCAACGGTATTCTATAGTATTTGATCATGATTGAATCACCTAGATATGAATTGAACTAGGTTCAATTGATGTAGGTTTGTCTTGACTTGTAAAGGTGAAAGTAAACTTATATGATCATGTATGACTAGAATTGCCTTCTAATGATCTATTTGAATAGATTAACATGTAGTTGAGTATGAATCATGAGGGACTAAACGTGGTAATCACTTTAGGGCTTCTCACCATAGTTTTGAGGGCTTTGGGGGTAAAGTCATGATGAAGATGACTGTGATGATGTTTCCTTTCTCTTCTACACCTAGACATGAACTTGATTAGGAGAAACGAGTTATCTCACATAGATAAATTCTAGGTTTACCTAAGAACCTATAATGAATCAAGATATTATGAATTATATTACCTTGAAGATGGATTGTATGATCACTTCTTGTGTAATAGACTTGGTGAGATAAGACTAAGGCATGATACTTGAGATGTGAATCTCATGATAGCTTGCGATGCAATCTCATGATAGCTTGATATGGTGATCTCATGATAGATTGAGATGTGAATTCATGATAGATTGAGATGGTGATCTCATGATAGCTTGAGCATGAAGGTCTTAAGGGTAACTTGGGGTAGTAAATCTAAAGGACACTTCAGTTGAAATACTCATCCTAGCTTGAGGTAATAAACTTCATGGTAGCTTGAGAATGGTGGTTGTCATGTTAGCTTGGGATGGAGGAATCAAGCTATCCCATTATTAGATTGGTGTTGTGTTGTAAGGATACTTGATCATGTTATCTTGACTTTGTTAGGCCAAAACCATTTCATAGTAGCATTAGGGGAAAGGAGTATACTCTCGTAATGTTAGCTTGATTTGCATGCAAGGTACATTTCTTTTTAGCTTGATTTGCATGGAAGGTGCATTTCATGTAATAGCTTGATATTAGTTTCTCATGATAGCTTAGGGTTGAGGATTAATGCTCCCCTATGGTTATCTTGTATCTACATGATTGGTTGCATGGTGGTTAGGTTGGTTTTATGCTTTATTTAGTAGCTTGGTTAGTATGTTCAGGTGCTTTCCATGGTATTAGGTCTATTATGGTAGTATTTTGAGCATAATAGACAAGGTTAGCAATACAAGTTAGTTTGGATTAGGTTAGTATAGAGAAGTAGTTAGTATGGATGGTAGTATGGGATATCATCAATACATTGAACAAGTATGAATTGAAGCTACCTATGACATGACCCCTACATGATGTATGCTTATCTTGGATAGCTCTATAGTTTAGCTCTACAGTTTCTTTCCATGACATGATTTACTTAACATGATAGTTCATTAAATCTAGGGATTAGGTCTATAAGATGATTCTTAAGAAGACATATACAAGTTAGGGTGACTTCAAGATATGCTTTGTATGAGGTATTATGGGATGCTTCACATGCATTGCAGAAGTGTGATTTCAGGTGGCCTAGGGGAATAATGCTCATATGATATTATGAACTTAGGTCTTCATTATGAAAGTGGACTATGATCAAGAATGACCAAATAGATGTACTTAGCGTTGGTAGTATTCTGGGATGCTACCTTAGCCTTGTATTACTATACTTGGAGCTGGCCTGTGATGTAATTCATTTAAGTAAGAAAGACATTGAGTTAAGAATGAAATCTTATGTGAATTTAAGATGGTTTATGATGCTTATGTTATTCATGTTATGCTTATGTCTTTATCTCTTATGATTATGTCTATTGTTGACTAACCCTTTGAGATATCATCTGGTTAGTATGATAGTTTCCATACATAGTACTTACCATATTAACACATATTGCCTCTATGTTGTCCATGTAGGGTCTTGAGAAGGTTGAGTTGCTTTAAAGGGTAAAGTTCCAACGTTTCAAAGAAGAGAAGAGTGTGAGTCTTCATAGCATTTGAGGAAAACAACACTAAGATATCTTTTATATTCATTCATGTTTAGACTTTTATGGGATGTGACCCAAGACTATTATATTCACGATGTCATATATGGATTTTGAGATATATATTAGACGTTTCATGACGCACTATGTATTATAATAAAAGTTTCAAATTTCGTGTACTTTTCATATATATGCAATGAATAATGTTCAGGGCTTGTACAAAATCTTCGAGAGGTCAAGTACGCCATGTTATAACCTAAGAATGTCCTACTTTCTAGAGTATACATGCGGATCGTGACAATCACCTACACCTACTATCGATGGAGTGTAGGCTAATCAACGGGGCGTCTATGCCTCTGTCGATGGACACTTAGTCAATTTAAAAAATGGGCGAACTTGAATAGTCTCTGACCAAACGACGGTTGTGCAGGATGGTGGGGGGGAGTGCCCATCGACTGACTTACAGACCGTATGTTGAGGTCTCGTAGGTCATATCTACAACTTTTCTTTGAGATTTCAAATGGTTTCATTTAATTAGTTTATTAGTTAGGGGGTTAATTAAGGGCTAAGTGGTGGTTAATTAAGATGGTTAATTGACTATATAAACTACCCTAAGCCTAAACCCAACTTAACACTTCATAATTCCCAAACAAAAATAGCTCTTTCTTCTCTCTACTTTCTATCCCCCAAAGAAGACTTCATAGAAGATCAATGTCTAAGCGTTCTAGGGCAGAATGAAGGTCACTTTTCTCCATAAATATTCTATGAATATATATGTATGTGAACCTTTTACCTTTTGGATTCCTTTCTTCAAAGGGTTCTTCCAAAATTTGTTTTCAAAAAGATGATTTCGTATTAGTTTCTTCCTAATAGCAATTGGATCTTCTAAATTGAATTTTGCATGGTTTCATTTTGTTATTATGATTATTTTATGTTGTATTATGGTTCAATTACATTGGTTATTGATGAATTAACCTAGTATTTGGAATAGATCATGAATTGACCAAAATTCGCTTACGCTAGGTTATGAACTCATGTTCAATTGATTAGTATTGATGCAATTAAGTTAGTTATTGTTTTAATTACTACAGAATGATGTTATTACACCTATTGATGATGAAATTGGATTGTTTTTGTGTATGACAAATGATAATGGCTTTTGAAGAAGATTTGGTAAGACTTTGTGATCTCAAACCTTTACTTAAATTGTGATGGCTTGTACTTTGTTATGAAGTTCAATTGAAGTATATATTGTGATTGTATTTGTAACACTTTGAAAATCCAAGACGTGTTCTAGAGACTAACATAAGTTTCATCAGGTTCAGACATTGTCTTAAGATCTATTTTAATGTATATAAGTTATGTAGAAAGTCTAGAAACAAAAACGTCCAAGAACAACAATGACGCTGGAAACTAGTTCAATGAGTTACTAGCATGCCTTAGCCTATTTGACTAGCTTTTAGGAGTCCAAAAATGATAAAAAATAGTTGAAGGGTGTATAACATGAATTAGAGTTTATTCATTGTCAAAACTTCTAGCACGACTTCACAAGGAACAACAAAGGGTCCTTGAGGAGGACCATTGTATTTTGGGGTCAAAGGACCGCCCAAGACAATGTGCAGAGATGAGTGTCATCGATGGGGCGTGTGTCAATCGACGGGGCGTCGATGGCCACAGTCGATGTACATTAGTCAATATGTATAAAGGGTAATTTTGCAACTCTCTGAACATAGAGATGGATGTGCAGCATGAAGGGAACAGTGGCCGTCGTCTCACACAAGGAACGTCGATCGGGGTCTCGTCTGTGAGGGCTTAAGTTGCTTTATGTTTTAAGTTGGGTTCCATTAATTAATTAATGGGATAGTTAATTATTTGGGGGATTAGGGAGTTATAATTAAGTTAGTTAACCACCTATATAAATACCCTAAGATAATTAGACTAACTTAATCTCTAAAAATTCCAAAACCCAAACTCTTTTCCTGCACTCTTCTTTCTCTCTCCCAAAGAAACCCCCATTGAAGACCAAGAAAGAGGTGGGTTCAAGGGAAGCAAAGAGTAAATTTATACCATCAATATTCATCAATTAGTAAGGTATAAGACCTGTAACACCGTTGAGACCTCTTTCCTTAAAGGGTTCCATCAAATTGATTTCAAAAGTTAGGTTTTCAAGTGTTTTTTCATCCAATAGGAAATTGATGTTGTGAATTGATTTGTTTATGATTTCTTTTTGATATTGTGAATATATTAACATGAATTACGACTTAATTATGATCGATATTGATGGATTGGTCTAGTTTGTAGAAGATGACCTTTTCCCCATAACCCTAGGTTATTATATTGATGTGAATTATGTAATTTTGGTTCAATTTAGATGATGTTATTTTATCAATCATGAATAAATTAGGGTGAATTATAGTCCTATCATGCTAGTTCTTGAGTAATTTATTTAGATTATGACTTTGTTCTATGTCTCTTTGTCTTAAGCTATGAACTACTGTTGGATTGTGATTTAGTGATTCAATTAGCCTTTTTATCATGTTTGTTATGGTTATATGATGATAATACACCCTAATTGGTTTGATTAAGGGTTTATGGTAAGACCTTGATGATGAATTATTACTTGGACTTGGTAAGTCTTGTGATCCCTATTATTTACTTCAATTATGGTTAATTGTGATTAAGTCATAATATTGTATTGGAGTTTGCCTTGTATTAGGATTTATAGGGTTGGTATCATGTTGAATTTAATTATCCTGACTATGGTTTTTGAGGTGTTGGCTAAGTTGTAAATGTTATAAGGATGGTGATGATTTACCAATGTGCCTTATTATGAAGTGATATGTAAATGTGATCATCTCACTTATTTGAATTGTAATGAAAGGACTATACTCATGCAATTCTTATTGAGCTATGATGATGATGATGATTTTTATACAAGGGTTAGACCCTATGACCTATATTAATCAATGATGATTCTTAAAGACATTAAAAACATTTCAAAAAGGACTCTAGCTTAGCACCAAGTGAACAAGAGTTAGGAGAGTCCCTTCGCACATAGGGAAGGTAGGATCACTAATGTACTCTTGAGATTGGAGACTACAATGAATGTAGCATAAAGAGGGTCCTAACTATATCTACTAGTTCTTGAACTATGTTTCTCCCATTGGAATAGTAGCTAGTGGATCCACATAGTTGCTATGTTTATGTTTAGGTACTACCTTGTCAAGTAGTCAGCCTTACTTCGGTGTTGGGTTCCACGACACCGAATTCCACATTAGCTCATGTGGTCTATGTCGGTTAAGGGAAAATGTTCCTGAAAGGTAAAATAAATTAAAGGAATGAACTCTAACTAAGATAACTTAAGGGGTGTATCTTAGTCTAGGTATAATTTTGACCTATGAATTTAGAGATGTAAGCATAGAGGCTAGTCTTAGTCCCCAAAGAGGATGACGATGCCGATTACCTCTAGGGGGTATTCCCAGATGTGATAAACTTGGTATCAGAGCATGAGGTTGAATATCTTTGAGTCGGTGTATATCTCGACCATGTCTATAGAAGTTTGTATTCATAACTGGGAAGCGCACCACACTTATGAATAGGAATCTATGGGATGCTTAGGAAACTCTCACTTTCATCGAAGTCCAACATCGTTCCTCTAGAGTGTTAGATATATGTGCTTTTAACATCTAATCATATTTTTGGGATTATAGGCAATAAATACTCGAAGGAATGAAGACTAGAGAAAGATATTGCCAATACGAGAGCTCCTCCCCACGGTGATAAATTCCCTCCTTTTGATGAAGATGTTAATGATGAAAAAGCCCCGGTCAATCCTCCTCTTTTGACTGATGGTGACATAACTAAAACTTTTCTCCACATGGTCCAAGCCATTACTACACAAGCACAAGCCTCCACTACTCAAGCTCAAGCCATGACGACCTAAGATAATAGTGAGGTTATACCCCCAGCAAACCACGAGTTTCTAACCATTGACTAACTCGCGTCTAGAGATTTCCCTTGCTGAATCCCCCTAATTCTATGGTCAAAGGTTGAGAAGACCCCAATGATTTCCTTGATGAAATCTACAAAATCCTCAGGCTATGGGTTCAGTATAGTGAGAAGGCACTAGTTAGCCACATACCAACTAAAAGGTGTGGACCAAACTTGGTAGGTCCAATGGGGGAGAATAGGTTGTTAAGGGGTGGAAGGGTGACGTAAGGAATTGTTTAAGATGCTTTTCCTTCTCAGATTAATTTCATAGGTAAAAGTGGGAAGCTAAAGTGGTGGAGTTCATCAACCTTCATCAAGGAGGTATGAGTGTGATTTAATACTCCTTCAAATTCACTCAATTGTCAACATATGCTCCTTCTTGGGTTTCCGACCCTAGAGATGAAATGAACAGCTTAGTGATGGGAGTGTCGGGTGACCATCAAGAGAAATGTCATTCAGCTATGCTTCATGACAATATTAACATTTCTCGTCTCATGGTTCATGATCAACAAGTGGAAGAGACAAGGTCTAAGAGGAAGAGTAGAGATGCCAAGAGGGCAAGATCTTTTGATGGTGGTTCTTCAAAGAGTAGGCTTGAGATTCCACAAAATCCTAGGTTTATGAATGGGTTTATGATCAAGTTTCTTTGAGTTTCCCCATGCTATGTATGATAGGCGTGTCAACATAAGCCTAAAATACAAGGTATACAGGTCACCAACCAAGAAGCCAACTTGTGGACAATTGATGGGCAAGAGCACTATGTCATTGCTTAAGGAATGATAATTATTTTGTTGTTCTAAAGTGGTAAAAAGGTTGCAAGATTGACCAAATTAGAGGGGGAAAAGACAAGGAGAATATATAGCCAGTTGTTATAATGATTCCTTTGAAGAAGAATCATTTCTTGCTCTCCTCTCTAGGGGTGACGAGAGAACTTCTCCCGAATTGTGATGACCGATATGTTTAAAAAAAGTCTATTTCCATTGATGTATAGCTTTACTTGATTCGGGATCTAAATTCCTTTGTAACTCCCTTAAATATCTACGAATTTGATATCTCCCGACATTTTTAAATGAACCTTTTGTGGTGTTACCCCGGTGTGGGTTAGTCCGGATTTGTTGCAAAGATGGTGCTATCGAATTTTCTCATAATCTTGCCCAATAGAGTTACTTATGTTTTGAATTGGGTAAATTTTTATGTTTGTTTTGAGGTCATATTGGGTATGGATTGGGTTGCATGCTTGCTTTGCCTCTATAGAGTTGTAAGAACAGGGTGGTGAAATTTTACTTTCCAAATGAGCCCGTTTTAAAGTGAGAGTGGGGAAATTCTATTCCCTAGAGGTTCGTAGTCATCAGTGTTTAAAGACATAGTAAAATATCTCTTAATGGTGTAATATACCATTATCAGACGTAAAAAATTTAGGCTCTGAAATTCCTCCCATAGAGTCGGTCCCTATAGTGATGTAATTTGATGAGGTCTTTCCTAATGATCTTCCCAGTGTTTCTCCCGAATAGGTAATTGATTTTTGTATCGACTTGTTACCGGATAAGAATCCCATTTCAATTCCCCCTTATTGAATGACTCTTGTCGAATTTAAAGAGTTGAAAGCTCAACTCAAAGATTTACTAGAAAAAGTCTTCATTAGACCTAGTATTTCTCCATGGGTTGGTCCGGTATTGTTTGTGAAGAAGAAGGATGGGTCCCTTAGAATGTGCATTGATTATCGCCAACTCAATAAAGTCATTATTAAGAACAAGTATCCTTTACCTCAGTTGATGACTTGTCTTTATCAAGTCCAAAGGGCAAGCGTAACTTTTCTAAGATTGCTTGAATCTGGGATCACACCCACTTAAGGTTAGAGTTTAGGATATACCAAATGGCATTCCGACTAGATATGGTCAACTATGGATGTTTTAGTATGTCCTTTTTGGTCCTCACTAAATGCCCCCAGCCAACGTTTATGAAATCTCATCAATAGGTGTTTGTCAAAGTTGTACCTAGATTCCATTTGTCCTTGTCTTCATTGACGATATGTTGGTATATTTGAAAAATGAGGGTAATAACATGGACCGTTTGAGGGTGGTGTTACAAGTGCTTAAGGATAATCAATTATTTTCCAAGTATAGAAAATGTTAGTTTTGGTTGAGGTTGGTGTCCTTTCTTGGTCATATCATTTTTGTGAGAGAGTTGAGGTTAATCCAAGAAAAACCAAGGCGGTGAAAAATTTGCCTAGACTATTGACTCCAACTGACATTAGGAGTTTCTTGGATTTAGAGGGTTATTATCGGAGGTCTGTGGATGGTTTTGCATTCATTGCATCTCCCTTGACTACTTTGAGTCAAAAGAGTAAAAAATTTGAGTGGTCGGAGGCATGTCAGAGAAGCTTCTAAATCTTGAAAGATAGGCTTAATTACGCTCTGGTGTTGACTTTATTGAAGGGTACAAAGGGTTTAGTTGTATATTTTGATGCATCCCAAGTGGGTTTAGGGTGTGTGCTCATGCAACATGGGAAAATGGTAGCTTATGCTTCTAGGCAACTTAAGGTGCATGAGAGAAACTATCCAACTCATCATCTTTAATTAGTGGTCCTAGTATTTTCTTTGAAAAAATGGAGGCATTACTTGTATGGTGTTCATATTGATGTGTCAAGAGTCTCCAATATGTGTTCACTCAGAAGAAGTTGAATCTCCGACAAAGAAGCTGGTTGGAATTGTTGAAATATTACGACATGAGTGTTTACTATCACTCCGACAAGGCCAATGTGATTGCGGATGTTCTACGTCGTATGACCATGGGTAGTGTGTTTGATGTAGAGGAAGCCAAGAAATACCTATTGAAAGATGTTCATAGGTTGCCTAAATTGGGTGTAAGGTTTCAAGATTCTCAGAATGGTGGTTTTATGGTCCATCATAACTCCATGTCATTTTTGTAGTTGAGGTGAAGTCGAAATGACACCTTGATTAACCATTGATGGAGTTAAAGGAATCATTTCTTGGAAAGCTAAATGAGTCATTTTCCTTATGAGGGATGGTGTCTTGAGGTATCAAGGAAGGTTGTGTGTTCCCAATGCAGATGGTTTGAGGAATCTTATCCTTGATGAAGCTTTTATGTCCCGTTAGTCCATTCATCCGGGTTCTACAAAGATGACCTTATGCAAATGTTTTAGTGGGTAGGTTTGAAATAGAACATAGCGGAATTTGTTGCTGAATTTCCAAATTGCCAACAAGTGAAAGCCGAACATCAAAACAAGGATGGTTTGCTACAAGAAATCCAAGTTCCTAGTTGGAAGTGGGAAGAAATCATTATGGATTTTGTTGTAGGCTTACATCGAACACCAAAGCAATATGACTCTATATGGGTGATTGTGGATAGGTTGACCAATCCTCTTATTTTATTCCCATAAAGTTTACCTATTCCTCGAATGATTGTGCATGGATATTTATAGATGATATTATGTGTCGCCATGGTATTCCATTATCCATCATATTGGATCGAGGTGCACAATTTACATCTAGGTTTTAGAGTGATTCCAAGAGGTTTTTGGGGGAGAGAAAAAAAAAAAACATACCAGGTTCTTTAAGCACAAATTTTATCCCTAACCCCAAATGGATGGTCAAGCGGAGCATACTATTCAAACCATTGAGGATATGCTTGGGTCTGGTATTATTGATTTCAAGGGAAATTGGGATAAGCATTTGCCTTTGGTGGAGTTTGCTTACAAAAATAGTTTCCATTCATCCATATCCATGGTTCCTAATGAAGCCTTGTATGGTAGAATGTGTAGGTCTCCTATTGGATGGTTTGAAGTGGGTGAGTCTTCAGTTTTTGCTCCCAATTTGATGTATAAGACATTGTAGAAGGTTCATATCATAAGGAACCGGTTGCAAGCAACCTATAGTCCGCAAAAGTCTTATGCCGATCATGAGGAGAATGAATCATATTTCAATAAGGTATACAAGTGTATTTTTAAATTTTTTGCCCTATGAAAGGGTTAGTTAGATTTTGGAATGAAGGGAAGTTGAGTCCCCCCCCCCCCCCCCCTGCAGTCCTTTTTTATGTGTTGGGTCCCTGTGAAATCTTTGCAAAAGGGTTGGTAAGGTGATATACGTTATGTTTCCTCGTGAATTTGCTTCGGTTCATCTGTTTTGCCATTTTCTCCTAACGCTTAAGAAGTGTATCTATGATCCTGAGTCTATTCTTAATAATGAGAGTCTTGGTCTGAAGAATAACCTCTCTTATGAGGAAGTTCCGGATCAAATATTTGATAGGAAAGTAAAGACATTTAGGAACAAAGAGGTGGCTTCCGTAAAAGTGTTATGGAAGAATCACCTACTTGAGGGTGCAACATGGGAGACCGAGGCCGACATGAAGTCCCTTTACCCTCATATATTTGATAAATAAGGTTAGTTTTCTTATTAATAATGAAAATAATGAGTAATAATTTAAGTTTCTTGATTTTTGGCGAAGCCTGCGAAATGTGCATTTTTATATTTTTACAGTGAAACTACATTGAACTGTCATTTGACTTCACAATTTGCATTGCCTTCTTGATTTTTGAGGTCCATTTTGTGAATTTTTATATGGTGAGTCTTTATGACTCATATGTCTCCTGTTGACAAGTTTAATTTGGCATAATTTTATTCATATATGATATTTTGACTTTGTGTTTGAGAAGGATATCCTCATTATTGTTAATGTTGAGAGACTATGTGAGACCGGACAAGAGGACGAAACGTATTGGGCTTAAGTGTGGTAATTCAAGGCTTTTGTATTTCCTTGATTAAATTATATGATTTATTTTTTTATGTATTGTTGTTGGTTCGGCTGCTAGTCTAAGTCTATCCTATTCCTTTGTCCAAAGATTTTTTTGTGTATTCGGGGAAAATTGTTCCTAATGATGGGGGGGGGGGGGATAATGTCCACTTTTCAAAAAATTCAAGACTTATTCTAAGATACTAACATGAGTTTATAGTGTATTATACAACTGTTTTCCATGTATAGTAAACAAAATCTAATACATTTAGGAAGTCTAGAAACCTAATCGTCCAAAAACGTCCATCACGTCCGAAAACTAGTTCAAGGAGGTACTAGCATGCTTTAGCCTATTTGACTAGCTTTTAGGAGTCAAAAAATGAGGAAAATTGGTGGAAGGGTGTCAAACATGTATTTAATTTGATTCATAGTCGAAACGTACGTGCACGACTCTCCATGGACCAACGAAGGGTCCTTGAGGAGGACCATCGTCTCATAGACGGACCGTATATCAAAGTCTTGTCTGTCAGGGCCTAAGTTTCTATATGTTTTTAAGTTGGGTTCAATTAATTAATTAAAGAGTTTATTATAATTATGGGTTGGGTAATGTATAAATTAATTAGTTACGCCTTATATAAAGCCCTAACCTAATTAGCCTAACCTAAACTCTCATAATTCACAAACCCAAAAATCTCTTCCTTCTCTCTTCTTTGTATCTCTAGTGAAGAACTCCATTAAAAACCAAGCTAGGGGAGGGTTTAAGGGCTACAAAGAGTCAATTTTCTCCATCACTCTTAATCAATTAGTAAGGTATGGGATCTCTTTCACCTTGGAGATTTCTTTCCTCAAAGGGTTCCAACAAATTGATTAAAAAAATTGAGTTTTCAAGTGAGTTTCATCCAATCTCAAAATTGATGTTTTGAATTGATTTATATATGACTACTTTTGGATATTATGAATTTGTTAAAATGTATTTTAACTTAATTATTCTATTTCTTGATGAATTCGTCTAGTTTGTAGAAGATGACCTTTACCCCTTAACCCTAGGTTGTGATCTTGATATGAATTGTATTATATTTGTTCAATTGAATTGATTATTGGTCGAATTACTATTAGAGGATGCTATTGTATCAATCATGACTAAATTATGATTAACTATAGTCCTATAAGGCTATTTCTAGAGATGTTTATCTAGGTTATGAAGTGTATTGTGAATTGACCTAAGTATCTTATCTTAACTTATTGACTACTGATGAATTGTGATATAGTGATTCAATTGGCTTTATTGTCATGTTTTTACGGTTATATGATGATACTCTACCCTAATTGGGTTTATTAAAGGTTAATGGTAAGACCTTGATGATGATAATTAAGCAGACTTGGTAAGTCTTGTGATCCATATTACTTGCTTCAATTATGGTTAATTTTAATTAAGTCATGATGTTATATTGGAGTATGCCTACTATTAGGATTTACAAGGCGGTATGATGTTGAATTAAAATTTCTTGACTATGGTTTTTGAGGTGTTGGCTAAGATGTAAATGTTATAAGGATGGTGAATAACTTAATAATATGCTTTATGATGATATGAAAATGTTAATGTGCTAACCTCACCTATATGAACTATAATGAAATAACTATACTTATGCAATCTTTATTGAGCTATGTTGATGATGATGTTTATACAAGGGTTAGACCGTATGACCTAAATTAATTTATGATGATTAATAAAAACATTAAAGTCATTTTAAAAGGGACTCAAGCTTAGCACCGACTGACCTAGAGTGAGGAGTGTCCGGTAGACTCACTAATGTACTCTTGAGATTGGAGACTAAAATGCATGTAGCATTATAAGGGTACCAACTATATCTCCTATTTATTGAACTATGTTTCCCCAACAAGAATATTAGTTGGTGGATCCACGTAGTTTCTATATTCAATATTTAGTACTACCTTTGGAAAGTAGTCCGCCTTCTTTCGTTTTAGGATTCCATGACACCGGATTCCAAATTAGCTCATGTGGTCTATATCGGTTAGGGCAAGATGTTCCCAAAAGGTAAAATGAATTAAAGTAATGAAATCTAACTAACATAACCTAAAGGGTTTAGATAAGTCTAGGTTATGGTGTGAGACTCTACCAAAACATTGCACGAGTTAGTCTTGAGGGATATTGATTCTTGTTGAGTTACTTGATTGAGTAAGGTTATGGGGCTTTGCTTGATCATTGCAGTTGTTGACTTTATATGATTTGTGGGTAATTGTGTTGCTTTGTCTATGTTATAATGAAATCTTATTCATGCTTGTTGAAATTATGACTTGATGATAGAGTTACTTGACTATGTATTCAATTTTATGGTATGGATGTTGACTTGACTAGTTTTTACGTTGTTGGTCTTGTGATATACATGCCTATGACTTAATGTGTTACAACTTAAAAAGAACTAAGGTGAGCTAGAGCTTCATGAGTGTTTCATGAGTTAGTTTTGTGTTAAAATAATTTATATTAGTTTCTTAGGTGTGTGAAGTTAGGAGGTTAAACGTTCAAGACCGTCCATCACGTTTGCAAAGTGTGCCTTAGAGTGTTCAAGTTTCTTGATATGTTTGATTGAGTTTTACGTGTTTGATTCGCTTGTAATTGATGTGGGATGTTACTAAGACCTAGAAGACTATGTTTAGGGGTTTAATGTCAGGTTACGACCCCACCTAGGACCCACGAGGGGCCCTAGAGTAGGGCACAAGACTTAGGCTCAAAACTACCAAAAAACAGTGTCAACCAATGAACTAGTTGACCAATCGACCGAACATCGATTTGGTCCGTCGATTGGACCTTAAGGTCTTGATAGTTGCAGACTCAACCAATGAACACTCACCAACTGGGCATCATTTTACACACGGTCCGTTGGTTGGGAGTCGTTGATGCTACCTTTGAAAAAGCTGTCATTTTCTATTTTGGCTTGGGGTGTTTGGTACATTCACCCAAATTCTTTTATGAACCTACGGTTATATTATTAGAGTTATTTAGATATTTTATATTATTTTAATCCCTATGACTTAATTTTTGACCTCATTTCCTAAAACCCCAAAACCCCTCTCTCTTAGAACGCTCGCTCAAACTCTATAGAAGCTAGAAGTCAAGAAGGAGCTACGAGGGATGTTGGTGGTCGAGTTTTTCACCAAAATCATTGGGATTTCTTCTTTTTGAGGTATAGTATAAATCCTTGAACTCTTTTCCATTCAAGGAGTCCCTTATATTGAATTTTCAAAAAGGGTTTTCAACCCTGGCTTCTTCTATTTTTAACTCTTAATTTGTATCTTGCATGAAAATTTTTTGAATGATGTAAAAAAGATGTTTCTAATGTTTGTTGGTTATTTTAATGCTAAAACTTTAATGAAAACATGTTTAAGTTTTATGTAAAATTTTGGTTTAAGGAATGTATTAAATGTGCATCAATTTGTAGTCTTTGAGCTTTGGCTTCTTTGAGTTTATGTTGTTGTTTAGCTACTGCCCTAAGGAATTATTGTTGAGTAAAATGTTATAGGTGATCGGATCTTGGATTAAAGGGTAAGTTGGTTATGTTGCTTTACTCTTATTATGAAATTCTCTTGATTGGTATGGTCCACCTTTTTGGTTGCGGTGTTTACTTGTTGTATTTGGTTATGTTTGCTATGGATTTTGAGTATGGCTTTGAAATCGTAGTGCGTAAAATGAAGTTATAATGATGAGGCTCATGTCGGTATGCATAATGGAGCTTGAATTGTATGTTTTTGCCTAGATTATGCGTAAATGAAGTAAGTGTATATGTTCACCATGTTTAAGTGTGTAATGTGATAAATGAAGATCTAAGCATGTATAGAAGTTAAATGTAAATTAAATGATGCTTATGTGCAAGGTGTGCTCATATGTACCCACACAGTCACACTTGAATGATTAATCAAGTTTCAGTTAGTCAACAAGGGAGTTTTGGGGTGAACAACTCTGTCTTCTTGAGTGAGAGGAAGTTTTATTAGCCAACTCCACTACACCTATATAATTTCTTGATGGTTTGAGGATGAAATCGCCCTTCATGATACTAGAGTGGTGTTCACTAGTTATCCTTAACCTATAGTTTATAATGTTGAGAATCCGTGGAGAGTTATGCATAGAACCGAGAGGAAATGACGAAGGGGTGGTTACACTTCGTGAGTTGAGATATATATTCCAATGTACCTCTTTAGATGAGTAATCCTCGTTAGTAGAGAATGAGTTACTTAGTAGCAATCTCCTTATCCCTTAACTATGAGCCCTCATCGATAGCTATTGGGTAATCCATGTAAAAGCTAAGAGAATGACCTTACTATAGGCAAGAGAGGACCCCTTATCCAATAGGATTTAGTATCAGGATTCCCTGTCTACCACTCATGGTCTATGTCGGTTAAGATAACCCCCCTCCCCCCACCCCAAAAGTAATGAAAGTGCTAAGAAGTCTTCTCTAAAAGAATGTACTACTTAGGGTAGCTAGTGGAATGGGACGCTATTTATCCATTGCCCTAGGTAGGCATTCCGAAAGGGGAGTCTTGGTGAGACATATGAATTGAATGAACTTAGTCTCCTAAAAGAATGTACTACTTAGGGTAGGTAGTGGAATGGGACACTATCTATCCATTGCACTAAGTAGACCTTCCGAAATGGGATTCTTGGTGCTAAGCCTTCTAAAAGAGTGTACTACTTAGGGTACTGGTGGAATGGGATGCCATATAGTCATTGCACTAAGTAGGCATTCCGAAAAGGAAGTCTTGGTGTGTTCCTTGGGTGTTCTTCAAATGTCTTGTCATTGAGTGGGGGCTTGTTCTCCCGAGGTAAGTAAATCAAAAAGGGGTAGTCTTAAGGATCACTTTGGTGTGTATTGAAGGAGGTGTATGTGCATTTCCTTCATGGCTTACCTTGGTTAGTCTTTGGATAACCATAGTTAGGGAAACTCCTAAGGAAATGAGTTCACTTACTCTTTGGTTAGCCTTGGAAGTTCACTATTTTTAAATAGGGATAGTTCACGGTAAAGTCAAAATGAATTCACTATAAAATTTGGAAGTTTACTATAAAATGCTCCTTTTTGTTAAAATTATGGAAATTCTTCTTTATGTTGTAATATGATGATTCTTATGTTGTTTTACTCCTATATTCATGAATGTTTTACTTAATTGGAATGAAAGTGTACTTATACTAACATGTCCCTTTTTCATATTTTGCATAGTCATACTTACGCATTTGTACAACAACCATACTTTTCTCTATCTTGCTATACTCTATAAGATAGGTGGATGAAATTTGAAGTTTAGAAAGGCAAGGTTGGAAAGATTCTCTCAAGCCAAAGTATTTCCTCCTATATTCGGGGCATAGTCTTAACATTTTTAAGTTTTGTATGAGTTCTATTACTGTATTTCTTTCATTTAATTAAATTTCCCGCTGTTCCTAGATATTATTGTCGTGTCTTTAAGTTGGGATGTACGATGCGATTCTCTAATTCTTTTTATGAATGAATTTCCCTTTTTATATTAAAGGTCGTGAAAGTTTAATTCTGGCACTACTAGTCATGTCTTATTAATGACCAATAGTTAAAGGTCCTGCGATAATGACCTCAAGGGATCCCTCCTAACTTCTAGGGTGCTGCGTTTGCGGGTGTGGTGAGTAATGAACAGTAGGTCTATTGTGTATATGGTCTTGTTGATGTGCATAAGGTTTTCAAGGGTGGAGAATGCAGGTACTTATGAAATGTCCTTTCTTGCAATTATTTCAAAGATATGTGTCTATGGTCCATACATACTACAAACTGGTTTACAAACCCCATTTCTTCCTTTTCCGTCCCCGGACATTTTATGTTCCATCCGATCGTCGAAGGACTTTTGGAGACGACTTTGAAAAAGCATTGGAATTCTTGATCATCCAAGTTGGGTAGGTTCTCACTTTCTGAAGGCAATGCCACTATCACCGATGTTGCTTTAGTATTAAGAATCTTATTTTCTTTCCTTTTCATTTGGATATCAGACATTCTATGATCTATATTTTCTCTTGATTCGTTGATGTATGGTCTAGGCTCAATTTTATATACTCTTATTAGATGGTTATGAGATGCGACAACTATTTGAAACTATGTTATGTTCTATATATTTATGCGCAAAACAATCATAAGACAAAGTGATCTTCCTATAGGAAGAGTCTATGTATACTCGATATATATATATATTATGTGTATGTTGAGGTCTATAAACCTCCATGTAGAAACAGTAAAAAGTTCTAAGTTTCTGCTAATTTGGACCTCTGAATGTAATGATGTAAGCTAAGAGGCTAGTCTTAGACCTCAAGGAGGACTACGAGGCCGGTTACGTCTAGGGGGTATTCCCGGATGTGACAAAGTTGGGACCAAGAAGCGAAGACTCGCCAACCTCAAACCATCCAATTGGAGATCTACACCTCCGACCATACAAAGCTTCAAAAGGAGCTATAGCTATGGATGAATGAAAACTATTATTATATAAGAACTCAACAAAACGCAAGTGCTCATCCTAACATCCCTTGAAGTCAATGATATAACGGAAGCAGATCTTTAAGATTTTGAATGGTACATTCCTTCTTGGGGATACTACCGTTTGAGGATGATGGTGCTTACTTCACTTGAGTATCCAACCTCTTTCTAATGCCCCAAAACCTAGATGTAATTGAGTACCTCTAATCCGATCTGATGGACAAAGGAACGCCCACTCATCACCTCACACTCCTATCTGTAAATATGGATTCTTGCATAATCCATGCCGAATATGTGGACTTAATGAGAATTCAATGAGTGGCCTTCGTCAATCAATCTACGACCACCCATATAGAATGATATTGCCTTATACTCCGAGGCAACCAAAAAACTACAAAATCCTTGTTAACATCGTCCCACTTCCAAGTAGGAACTTGGATTTCTTTTAGTAGACCACCAAACATTAGTGCTTGGCTTTCACTTGTTCGCAATTTGTACACATTGCAACAAATTCCGAAATGTCCCTTTTTAATCTATCCCACTAAAGCACTTCTCTAAGATCATGATACATTTTGGTAGAACCCCGATGAATAGGGTAACGAGCCTCATGAGCTTCCTCAAGAATCCGATTTCTCAATTCATCAACAGAGGGCACACACAATCTCCATTGGTACCTAAGAACACTATCCCCCATTGGAATCATTCATATATCCAAGAACTTATTCTTTAATAGACTTCACCTCAACCATCAAAGATGATTCAGAGTAATGATGTACAACAATAGTACCATTAGGAGAATCTTCCAATTTAACACCCAAATGAGTCAGCCTATGAAAAGCTTTCACTAGGTTTCTCTTGGATTCTTCTAGATGGGACACACTTTCCATGGAAAAATGACTTAAGAGTGTCCGCTACCACATTAGCCTTGTCAGGATGATAAAGAACACTCATGCTGTAGTCTTTCAACAACTCTAACCATATTCCTTGATTGAGATTCAACTTCGTTTGAGTAAATACGATTGATGACTTCTATTGTCACGACTGGGGAGAACCCCCTAGAAGTAACATGGCATACTTGACCTCTCGGAGGTCTTTACAAGTCCAAGTTTTATCATTTATGTTCATCAACAGAGTAAATTAGTGAAAAAGTTAAAACTTTTCACATAGCCCTCAATGCTAGAACTTTACTTTCATATCCTATAAAATGTGATAGACTATAAGTCTCTTTTCCATCTTAGATTCAACAACATTAGAATACGTTAGGGACACGACCGTTATGACATAATACAAAACTATACTATATTTACTAGACTTTATAATAAGTACATATTAGGACATCCTTGGACTTAAGGATTGAAGACATCGTTTAAGCATCCATAACCTAAACTTTGTATGAAAAGTGGAGAAGAATGAGATCAGTACAAGAATGCATTAAGTATGGCAACCATGACAAAACATGCATTTAAAAGGAACTTTTTTCTTAAAAAAATCATATTTCCAATGCCTTTTTTGAGTAATCCTTATGAAACCTTTAAAACCTAGCATGTACAATCATTTTCACACTTTCATATAAACACAACAACCAAGGCCAACATCAATAGAAAGCACATATATATTTAACCCAATTTGAGGTCACTTTACAATGAGCTATTTCTCTTTATAGTGAACTATTTCTTTTAATTCATTAGTCTCCCAGTAATTCCTCTAGGGATAGTTGGGTCAATATATCACCTTAGGACCACAGGAAAATCATAACCTCTCATCTACACAAGACAAGCCTACCCATCATAGAAGTATAATACACAATAACAATAGTTAATTAAGACCTGTCATCATATAATCAACAGATCAACTCATGCATAGAGACTCATATCATGCATCATCTCTTCCTAACAATTAGACAAATACTACAATGTCATAAATAGGGAACACATCATATGACATGCATAGAACACCTTCCTGGGCTAGAGCTCCTAAGATATACTTGTGCACTGTCTAGATGGGTTTCATTAATTCCACCTATACTAGGTAACCTCCTTACAATCATTCTATTTAGGGTCCTACTAGTGATTAACTTCCCCATTGTCAAATTTCCTTAAGTAAACTATACCTTACCCACGACATTGACAATTGTGCTGCTAAACAATGTTCCCGTTGTCCACCAAACCCCACAGCCGATCAAGGCGGTCCATACCGCGCCAAAGGTAAGAACCCACATAACATAGCTTTCTTGGTGGATCCACTAGCTGAGTTCCTATTGTGGTACTAGTTTATGGAAGCTTGGGGTATTCATGGAAATATCAACCTCATACACTCTCTACAAACACCCTATGTAGGTCATGAGAGCTATCCACCCATTAGATTTTTTATAGTAGACCTACCTTCCAATATTTGAAAGGTACACACACTCCTATTCCAAGTTGACTCAAGTTCTCAAGCTAAGTTCCCTTTATTGATAAAGCCATAATTAACATTTTTTTATAAAAACCCAGGCTTAGGAATGTCATCCCCTCAAATGCTTAGCTCGTAGGTCATAGATTAGATTTCATCAACCTAAATCATGTGAGAATATCCTTTCACATGGACATACCATATATATTAGCACTATCTAGTTTAGGATACAATTGAGCACACATTTCAAGGCTCCTCTATTCAATAGATCATCATTCATGTGTATGAGTGTATACATAGATGTGAGCAAACCTTCACATAACCCACAATGTCACACATGTTCATATATCAATGCATGAGTCAATAGGCAAAACTATAAGAGCAATCCTTTAATATAAACCCACTAAGACACTATTCACATTCATTCTTCATCCTTTCATATACATCATATTCATAACATGTTCATATATTCATCTTTCATATCACCCTAGAACCAACCTAGGAACTATCCTATCAAGATACACATGTGTGAATGTATATACAAGGTCCCATAATACCATTTTTCCCATACTAGTATACTATCAATCATCCTAGTAATAATACAGACCATACTTCACATCATACACTTTACATGCTTTAGTGGACACTAGTGAATATGATAACTACCTTTAATTAAGACACAATGACCTATACTACTTGTAAATGGATGTAGTTAAAGTGTGTGTACATTGACCAATTGATCACATATGCTATCAATAACTTCTTGAGGCAGCCACCCTCTTAACCACGTTACACTTCCACCCATAGCCATCACACAACAATATAGCACAGGAAGACCAGAACATATATACCTTCTAATCAAGACTTGTGACTTTTAGCTATTTACACTTTCATATAGAGGTACAATGGGGTAGAGTCTATTTAACCCTTTTAAAAAACCCTCATGACCGACCTATAAAATCAACCTAACATAATATACACAGCCACAAAATAGACACCACCTAGCCACAAACTTAATTGGGAAGAGAGGCAAATTACACATAAGGGTGATCATTTAAATCTCTAATCATATATTCACTCATCATTTTTTTTCTTCAAGGCCATGGTCACCAACATATAATAACAATAACACAACAACCTCCACCATATTGGAGCATTACACACAATGCTGCCAAGTCTTTCCTCAATCATTCCTATAAAGACATAAAGAACGTAGAAGAGTAGAGGGAATAGCATTCTTACCAATTTCTCACACCGCTTTGATCATCATTTATCATATGCATTTCAGAATAACACTATATGGAAGTATCTCACGGTACTTTAAGATATAAGAAATATGTACAAGTCGCTTCAAGATTAAACTATACAGAGCTAACAACCCATCCTCATATAACAGGAAGTAAGAATAACATAGATCATTAGCTATTTCCCTTGCATTGATTTTTGATCAGATTTCATACCATTATAATTCTAAGGCAGTATTAAAACCTTCATTTAACAATATTTAAATTATAATTACATACCTTCAAGATTAAGGTTACAACTAGGCACTTAGGCTTATCCATTTGCTAGAGTATAGAAGACTTTACCAATATTATGAACTCTATAATTCTTTGATCATCATTCATATTTTTATCAATATCAACTCATTAGTCAGAAGTATAATTAGAGAAGAAATCAATGCGAAAATCATGCCTTCAACATCAAATCACAAATTCCCGATCCATGCCACAACTTAGTTTTTTTGACTTCATAGCCTAACAAATCTAATAATCTGCCAATCTTCCTAATTTGATCATTAAGGATTTATAACCACAAAATTCATCCACTATATCACCCTAAAAAAGTAGCTACAACAGTTTATACATAACCAAAACTCTACACATCCTATCTCACAATCGACTTCAAGGAAACTTGTAGAAACATTGGCTATTAATGTTCAAATCTTCATATATTTATCTTCATGGACTGATCATAATTAATTAACCTTCAATTAATGTAAATAACAATAAACACAAGAAATTCAACGTTAGAGAATCACCATTTAATCAAGAACAAGCCATAATCACAAGCCCTGTAAGGAAAAAGCAAATTTTGGAAGAAAACATGGTGTCATCATGAAATGGAGTTAAAATCACACGTTCAAATCACTGTATTAACTTCACTTCAATCATATTTATTTAATCTAAACGTGTTTGAGAAAGAATCCTTGGCTAGATCAAGATTGGTAACTTGATCATAATATTTCTGTAGAAAAACCATTGAAAAACTCTCCTAGTGAAAGGTTCACTTGAAGATGACGGAATCGTCATAAATTTTTATTAGTTTAAACCTCTTAACTTGATGATTATCCATGGATAATCCATCTTGATTCTATCTTTTAGCTTCACCAACAGGTGTTTCCTAGAGAGAGTATTTTGGGAGAGAAGGTTAAAACTGTGGTTGATTTTGAATGGGTTGATCACTTTTTGATGAATTATATATACCCAAAATTGCTTAAATAAACCCAAATAGATACGGTTAGGACTTGGGTGAATTTTTCCCCATTCACCCTTGAATTACACATGCAGGCTGCCAGTTGCAGGCAACCTTCGCACTGGCAATGATTGGGCGTGGGCCATAACGGGCCGTGCCTTGCCTCCCTCGCCTGACACTTGTCCAAAATTGGATTAAGAACCTACCCCGACATTATGCTCGATGATAACTTCTAGACACGGGCCGTTGGTGACCATGATCCGTCATTGGTCGTCAAATGGACACTTCCCAGGCAGTGTCTTAGGCAAGGCTTTTGGGTCTTCTTTTGGGGCCTTCTTGTGGGGCCCTTTAGAAGTCATACCCGGACTTTTACAACGTGATTACGAACCTTAAAAAGTTATACAACTTTAACATAAATTTTATCCAAAACAAACACCTATAAGACGTCGAAATAGTCCATGCCCCATCATGAAATACGATGAACGTCTTAGGGGCTATCTTTCAAACACTTGGACGTTCTTGGGCGTTTTCCCTCCAAATTTCACGAATATTTATATAAAAACATTAAATATTATTGAAACCATTTCAGGACTTATTACACTAATTTAATACAGATTTAGGCATGTATGCATACTGAGGCACATAAGCGACTAATCGTCGAACTTCTTCGACGTCCTGCCGTTTCGACCTTCCAAATTACTTCCAAAAAACTTTTCACACTGGCCTATTCATTAATATACATATTAGAACCTTTAAAACATTATTAACACCCAATAAACATAGAACCACATATTAGCATCTAGGTGACTATGTCAATCGAACGTCTTAGTCTTTTCCCTTGACGTTCGACTTTCCAATACCTCTAATATTTATCTACTGACTATACTAATATATTAGCATATTTAGGCACATTAGAACTTTAAGAAAAAACAAGGTAAGGCTCCGAGAACCTATCTCATTTTCGGGTCTTACAATATCTCCCACTTGGGAACATTCGTCATCGGGACAACTAGGGCTCTTTAATCACAACAAACGACTTCACTCATATAATGGCAATTAATGAGCATTTAAATATTAACAAATCATTTTAGGCACATCAATGCATGAAATCAAGACAACCATTACTCACTCACTCTTTAAAATGCATCAAACTAAAGGTCCGTTTCCATTTTCATAGGAACCATCCTTCTCCTAATCATAACATGACATTACAACTCTTTAATTACCAAGAAAATCTTGAAAGATACTCATTGTAGATCATATAACCATACTCAAAATTATTAGCACAACTCTACTTCATGCACAATAACTTCATTTAGTTAAATCACAAGATCTTCATTGTTAAGCCCTAGTACCCATTAAGGTCCTACTCGCACCATACCATAGCTTAAGTGGTGTACATGGAGGAATGTCTTGCTCCCTCAATACACTTACATGTATCATAGTTCCAGCTTAGCAAATCAATGTCAATTTCATTAAAAATGAGAAATCTCAACTTTCAGCAAGTCCAAGACATGCATACATTTTTCTTCTTAGTAAAGGCAAATGTCAAGTCCGCCAAGTACATCACACCAAAATGGAAGCCATTCCACAAATTTCTTTTCTATCAATACTCACCCTTATAGTAAGCCTCATTTTTTGAAAATAAACACAAATTTATTTATGGAGGCGCACATCATGACCCTTAGTAAACATCGCTTTCTACCTTTCCAAATGAGTCCTACAATTTTTGCATTCCAAAATCTCAAGTCAGCTTAATTTCAAGATAGTACACATATTGAATCGTAAAGAGACTCAACTTAGCAATTACAAGGCTAAAAAGTTACCCTACAAGTTACTATTACGAATATCCCTTGTCTTACCTCATGATTCTCACTTCACGCTTACACATTAAATGCAAGTAAACATTAGAAAATACATGACTATCATCACAATTTCTTTCATTCTCTTTGGAAAATTCAACCATGCTTCAAGATATGTCAATCATTCATACTAATCATTAAAGTCATGCAATTCAGCATTTTATGCAAGACTATATCATGACCAAGCTTACTATAGAATTCATTATTGTCCAATTCAAGTAAGAATAGAAGAACACTGTATACAATTCTACCACCTCCTACTCAATCAGCACCATCCCCCGCCGTTAGGGTAAACCCTTAAGACCACTAATCCAACCTATAGAGGAGCTTAACTACACACAACCTTATTTTCATCACTTAAAGTGTTACTACTTTAGAGGGAATTTTCTTAATAAATTTAGCAACACTAAGGCCTTCTAAACCTTATATTTTAGGGGAAATCATATCTCAACCATCAATTTTTGATCATAAACTATTTATTCACATAAGGTTCTTCCACAATGCAATAACAATGAGGTCATACAACATTAGGGAAACAAAAAGAGGTTAATAACACAACAGAAGTTTGGAAATAACTCTTATGACTCATCAGTCATAAGATATCTCTTGCTTCAATCTAACTAGAAAATTTCGTTTCCTCCTCCACATTCATTATCCTGATCATATTATCATTATACACTATTTAAACAACATCCAATTAAAAATCATTTTAGTTGGTTTACCACACATGTTACAATAGTTGCTTAGTCTTATATTGAGCATGCTTCCAAATTTCAAGAATGAACATTTAGATATTTGATTGGAAAAGAGCATGGAAATATAAGATACAAAAGCTTTAAAATTCATCCTTCATAAGCATGCCTTTATCTTTTACTACTCTAGATCAAGTTCTACATACATGGATTCCATTTACACTAGCAACTAATCAGTAATCTCTTATATCACAAAGGAGACATGCACACTTTTTATCACATACATTCATCGGAAGCATAGCTTTCCTAGGATTTATATTAAACTTCCAAGTCAAATCCTAGTATTTGCTACCATCATACAACAAAAACCTATAGAATACAACAATCAACGATAATTCACTTTAACCACCATACTTCTAGCACCTTTTACTATATCATGACATACATTATTCGACATATCTTATTACTTCACATAGATTTCATATATTGCCATAATTGGCATCACATCATCAAATAAGAGATATTTCATACATAATAAGGTAAGAAAACTAATAATAAATCCACAGACTTAACATGTGCAATGATCAAGTAAAGCCCCATATCCCTACTAAATTAAGTAATCCAACAGGATCTACAATTAGCACCATACTCCACTCATCTATAACATTCATGGATGCATAACTCCATATCTTAAGCACCCTAGGCTATTTACATGTTTATAAGCATAGAGATCATCACATAAGGACATTTACATTTATCATCATACACATACATAATATTAACCTCCTAAGGTCTCCATCAAGGCAAACTAGTGCAAGACATAGGTAGAGTCCCATAACCCTACCTAAGTCTAGTTAACTCTTCAAGTCGCCTTGGTTAGTTTATACATCATCGAATAAGGACAAGTGTCACCTTCACACATAATTATTTAAACCATAAAACAAATATAAGAATTTTAAACTCACCTTTTATCCCTTAAGCATAGAGCAATCTCATCCAAGCAATCACACCTAAAATACCACCGGACAAGAAAGCATAAGAGTGTGATCTTATAGTGTTAAATTTTATGGCACGACATGAGAATGATGAAGAAGGGAAACTCTATCATTCCATTGACTCTCGTACCATTTGATGTATCGCGACTCACCACCAATGATACAAGACTCTACTAGACGTGACAATATGAGACTTCTTGGATCCTAAACACTTTTTAAAAACCTCGTGCTCTGATACCGTATTTGTCATGACTGGGGAGCACCCCCTAAAAGTAACATGGCGTACTTTACCTCTCGGAGGTATTATACCAGCCCATAGTTCTCATTCATCGCATCGTCATAGTAAATTATTGGAAAATATAAAACTTTCATAGAACCTGATATGCTAGAAACTTTACTTCATATACATATAAAAATATATGGACTCTAATAATCTTTGCCATCTTAGACTCAACAACATTAGAATACGTTAGGGACACGCCCCTTAAGACATAATACAAAACTTTACAATATGTACAAATTATGATAGTCTTTTGACTTAAGTATTCCTTTCCTTGAGCTTGGGAATCACCTATCAAGCTCTTCACCTTCAAGACAATCCTTTAAGCATCCATACCTACCTTTGTGTAAAAAGTAGAGAAAATGGGATTAGACCAGAATGAACAATATGCACCCATGCAAACATGCATTTAAAAGGGACTTTTTCTTTGAAAATTCATATTTCTTCCTTTTTTTTTGAGTAAATCCTTATGAAACTTTAACAATAGAATTACAAAAATTTTTCATACTTCATAAAACACAACCAAAGGCCAAACATCATAGAAGCACTATATAATGTTAAAGCCCAATTTGAGGTCACTTAGAGTGAGCTCATTTGTCTTTACAGTGAAATTATTTCTTTTGATTCATTTAGTCTCCAAATTAACCCTTTACCGGATATTTGTTGCACATGATATCACCTTAGGAACACAAGAAATCAAAATATTATCTACAGACAAGACCACCATATAGATCATAGAAGTATATACCACATAACAAAGTTAAGTGCACGACCTTCATCAATAGTGAACAAGATTTACATCATGCATAAAGACTCCATATCAATTCACATCTTCCTAAAAAGTATACAAATATACAATGTCATGCATATGGAACACATATATAGTGCCATGCATTGAACACCTTCCTAGAACTTCCCTAGGTAGCTAACTTTGTGGCAATGTCTAGATGTTTCATTACTTCCACCTATCCTAAGTAACCTCCATTAAGTCATTGATTTAGTTCCTAGTCATTAACTTCCTTATCCATTTTATAAACCTATAGGATACTATAACCTTACCGTATAGACCATGTGAGCTAAACTACAATCGGTATCATAAATCCTCCCCACAACCGCTAAGGATAGTCTACTGGCCCAGCATAAACATATTTTCTAGGTTGATTAACTAGATAGTATCCTATGGTGGCAACATAGTTTATGTAACTTGGGGGATTCGTGGAAATATAAACTCTACACCCTATGTTGGGTCATATGGATATACACCCCATGAGATTTGTAATAGACCTACCTTCAAACATCGAAAAAGGACACACACTCATATACAAGTTCACTCAGTGCTAAGCTAAGTTCCCTTTATCTAAAAAGCCTTCATTAACATTTATTTGTAAAAAATAGTCTTAGAAGAGTCATCCCCTCATATGCTTAGCTCATAGGTCATAGATTAGAGTTCATCAACCTAAATCATGTGACAATATTCTTTGACATGGATAGAGCATATGTATTAGAACTATATAGTGTAGGATACACTTGAGCACACCGTTCAACGCTCCTCTATTGACTTGATCATCATTTATGTCTATGAGTATGTACATCGATGTGAGCAAACCTTTCACATAAACCATAATGTAACACATGTTCATATATCAATGCATGAGTCTATAAGCATACTAATATGAAGAACAATCCTTATCCAAACTCAATAACAAAACCCCACATACCAAGACAACTATAATCATAAATTCAACACTTCATGCCTTTCATTACATCATATCCATAACATGTTCATATATTCATTGTCTAATAACTAAAAACATAGAACACAAACCTAGGGAACTTCCTATCAAAATACACATGTTTAAACAACACGGATATAAACGGTACAACAACAAAAATAAAACCCATAAAGAAAAACATTGCCCATAAAATAGGTACACCATATAAAAGTCATCCTAGTAAGGAATACAATACATACTTCCGACATATACTTTACATGCAAAGTATGGACAGTATTGAATATGAGAACTAACTTTCATTTAGACACAATGACCTATACTACTTGTAACATGTATGTAAGTGAAAGTGTGTGTACATTGACAAATATGATCACATAATGGCTATCAATAAATTCTTGAGGCAGCCACCCTCTTAGACCACATTACACTTCCAATAATATAGCACAGAACACATAACAGCACATGAGACAAGTCATATATACATTATAATCAAGACTCCTGACTTTAGCTATTTACACTTTCATATAAGGGGTACATGGGTAAAGGCTATTAAACATTTTAACCCATCAATGACAGCATCTATACAATACGCTAACATCAATATACACATGCTCATACAATAGACACACAACCTAGATCACAACTAGAATTGGAAGATAGGCACAATTACTCATAAGGTGACCATTTAAATCTCTAAATCATATATTCATCTTTTTTCTTCAAGTCCATGGTCACCACATATATAATGACTATAACATAAACACCTCCACAACAATTGGAGCATTACGCACATTGCCATACAAGTCTTCATCAACATTACTATAAAGACATAGAGAAGTAGAAGAGTAGAGGGAATAAGCGTTCTTACCAATTTCTCACTCTTTGATCATCATTTATCAATATGCCTTATTCATATATAAAACACATATATGGAAGTATCTAAATGTACTTTAAACATATAAGAAATCATGTACTTCAAGATTATACTATAACATAATACAACACATCAACATACCAGAAAAGTAGAATAACATAGATCATTAGCTAATTTCCCTTACATTGATTTTTGATCATATTTCATGCATATTATAATTCTAAGGAAGTATCTAAACCTGCATTTAACCATATTGAAATCATAATTACATACCTTCAAGATTAAGGTTACAACATAGGCATTTAGTCTTATTGATTTTCTAGAATATAGAAGACTTTACCAATACTATGAACTCTCTAAGGCTTTGAACATAATTGATATTTTATCAACAATACACTCATTATTAATTAGCTAATTATATAATAAATCCAGACGAAATCATCTTTCATCTAATCACAATTCGAGATCCATCACACACTTAGCTTTTTGACTTCATAGCCTAAAGGAATCTAGATCAATTCATGCAAGCCTTTCTTAATTTGATTATTAAGGATTTATACCTTCATAATTCATCAATTATATCACCCTAAAATATTAGCTACAACAGTTTATACATAATAAAAACTCTACACAACCGTTCTCACAATCGACTTCAAGAAAACATTTAGAAACATAGGTTATTCATATTTAAATATTCATATATTTATCATCATGGACTTATTATCATCAATTTACCGTCAATTAATGTAAATAACAATAAAAAAAAGCAATTCAACACAAGAGAATCACCATTTAATCAAGAACAAGCCATAATCACAAAGCCCATGCAAGAGGTAAACCAATTTTGGAAGAAACATGGGTTCATCATGCAATTGGAGTAAAATAACGTTCAAATGACTGTATTAAATTCAATTAAACAGGATTTAATCATTAAAAACGTTTTGAGAAAGAACCCATGGGTAGATTGGAAGATTGGAAACATGATCATAATATTTCTTTGGAAAACATTGAGAAGTACTCTTCAAGTGAAGGGTTACTTGAAGATGAAGGATTGCGATAAATTTTATTAGTTTAATACCTTTTAAAATTGATTATTCATCCATGGAAAACAAAGCTTGAATCTGTTCTTGAGCTTTACAAACAATAGTGATTTCTAGATAGAGTATTTTGGGAGGGAAAGGCTTAAAACATGTGGGTTGATTTTAGAATGGGTTGATCACGTTTTTGATGACTTTTATACACCCAAAATTACTTAAATAAACCCATAATAATAAGTTTAGGACGTGGGGTGAATTTCCCATTCACCCCTTTAATTAACAGCACGCAGTCTGCTAGTTGCACGCCACCTTCGAGGATGGCAATGACTGGGCGTCGAGGCCGTGCCTGGACTCCGTCGCCTAACACTTGGTAAAAATAGGATTAAGACCTAGCCAAGGCATGTATTCCTATATGATACCTTCTCAACGTGCCGTTGGTGGACCAATGATCCATCGTTGGGTCCGTCAATGGGCACTGCCCAGGCAGTGTCATAGGCAGATTTGGGTCCTTCTGTTCGGGCCTCTTGTGGGTCCCTTTAGAAGTCGTACCCGGATGTTTCCAACGTGATTACAAACCTTAATAAGTTATACACATTCAACATTAATTTCATCCAAAACACACACCTATAAGACGTCCAAACAGTCCATGCCCCATTATCACATAGGATGAACGTCTTAGGGGCTATCTTTCGAACGCCTATGACATTCTTGAGCATTTGACCTCCAAACATCACGAATCTTCATATAACAAAATTAAAAAACATTCAAACATTTTACGGACTTATTAGACTCATTTCATACAGATTTAGGCAACATGCATACATGAGGTACATAAGCGACTAATCGTGGAACGTCTTGCACGTCCCTTGACATTCGACTTTCAAATCACTTCAACTTTGCACACTGACTATATATAATATATTAAGACATTTTAGAACATTATAAAATCATTAAACACCCATAAAAACATATAACCACATATTAGGAACCTAGGTGACTAAGTCATCGAACGTCCTAGTCGTCCCTTCACGTTTGACTTCCAATACCTCTAATATTTTAGATACTGCCTAAATACTATATATTAGGCATATTTAGTACATTATAACTTTTAGAAAAACATGTTAGTCTCTAGACACCTTATCTCATTTTTGGGGTCTTACATTTATTGTCCTTATACACATCAACATGAATACCATAGAGATAATGCCTCCATGTTTTTAAGGGAAATACAATCACCTATAAATCAAGGTCATGAGTCAGATGATTCTTACCGTGAATCTTGAGTTTCCTAGAATCATAGCTATAACTTTTCCATGTTGCATAAGAACACACCTTAACCCAACTAGAGATTCATCACAATAAACCAGGAAGACCTTAGTACAATCAGTTAAAGTCAACATCGGAGCGGAGGTAATCCTATCCTTCAACACTTGGAAGCTTCTCTCACATGCTTTCGACCACTGAAATTTCCCATTCTTTTGAGTCAAGGTTGTAATAGGGGAAGAAATTGATGCCAACCAATTGATAAACCTTCTATCATAGCTATCTGGGCCTACGAAACTCCTAATATCCATAGGAGCCTAAGGTTTATGCCAATTTTTGACCGCTTAAGTCTTCCTTGGATCAACCTCAACACCCTGACTAGAGATAATATTATCAAGAAACGCTACCTGTCACAACCGAAACTCATAATTGCTATATTTGGCAAAGAGTTAATGCTCCTTAAGAATTCGCAAAACAACCCTAAAATTCCTCTTATGATCACCCTAACTATTCGAATACACCAGTATATTATCAATAAATACAATCACGAATGCATCAAGATAGTTTTGGAACACCCTAAGTATGATATCCATAAACGCTACCGGGGAACTATTCAATCCAAATGACATGACTAGGAACTCATAATGACCATATCTAGTTCGAAAAGCCTCTAAGGAATATCTTCAAATCACACCCTGTAACACCCTAAAATGAGCTAAGGTAAACTACAACTTCACAAATATTTAATGAGTTTATTTTTTGTTAAAATGATCTATAATGATGGTCTTAGGCAGTGTGTGAATTTTGGTGACATTTGGAGGTCAAACATCCAAGAACGTCCATGACGTTTGAAAGGTGTGCCTTAGAAAGTGTTTGTGTGACTTGATGTGTTTTAGTGAGTTTTATATGTTCCTTTTAATTGAAATTTATGTGGGATGTTCCTAAGACCTATATGACTTATTATTGGAATTTAACGTCCAGGTACGACCCCACCTAGGACCCATGAGGGGCCCTAGAAGAGAACCCCATTTATTTGGGAAGAGAATGCTAAACAATAACCAACAACAGCAACAAGGGACAGAACGTTGGTCAACCAACTGCCCGTCGACCTTGGGCGTCGATTTGCCCTGCAAGGCTAGCAATGTCTGCGCATGTTGGAGTTACAGTCCCAATTTACTGAAACCATCTAAGGAGCGTCGATTGAGACGGTCCGTTGGTGGTTGGGCGTAGGTGGTCACTGTAAAAAAGGTGTCAAAACTCTATTTTGGCTTGGGGTGTTTTGTAAATTCACCCCACGAATTTTATGACACTAAGATGATATATCTAGGGTTTTTAAGGTATATTAGACTTGTTTTTAAGTCCTAGACTTGACAAGACCCCTCATTGAAAAATATTCAAACTCTTTCTATAAAGACAAACTCTCTCAAGTCACCATTGGAGCTAAGACTCAAGAAAGATCCACGATGGAAGATTGGTCGTGTTATTCATCAAATATCAGTGGGTTTCCTTTTCTTTGAGATATGTTAGCCATCCTTGAACTCTCTTCCATTCAAGGAGCTATTTCTAAATGATTGCAAAAAGGGTTTTTAAATTCTATCTACTTCTATATTTGACTCTGAGCATGGTTCTTCATATAAATGTGTTTTAGTAATTCAAATATGTTGTTTCTAGTGTTAATTGATTATTTTAATATCAAAAAGCTCATGCTTATGCATATTTCCATCTTTTAGGTTAACAAATGGGTTAACTGAATATGATTGTGTAGTCTTTGACATTTGGTTTTCTTATGTTTATATTATGGTTTAGATAATGCCATAAGGGCTATTTTATGATGAAATATTGGGGAATTAGTTATAAGTGGTGAAATTTGGGTTACATGGTGAGTTACTCATATTGTATAACTCTTATTATGAAATGCTCTTGAGTGGTATGGTCCACCTTCTTGGTGGCGGTGTTTACTTGTTGTATTTGGTTATATTTTATATTTATTGTGAGTATGACTTTGAAGGACTAATGTGTAAAATGAATTTATAATGATGAGGTTTATGTTAATATGCATTGTGAAGCGTGAATTGTATGTCTTTCTTAGATTATGCCTAATATAAGTATGTGTATATATTGAGCATGCTAGTGTGGGAGAAATGATGAATAAAGGTTTAAGCATGTCTAGAACTCAATGTTAATGAAATGGTGATTATGTGCAAGGGGTGCTAGCATGTACACACAAACTCGCACTTGAATGAATGAATGAAGTTCGTAAATGTGATAAAAGGGAGTTTGTTTGTGGTGAACACTCTTGTGAGTTGAGATGAAATGTTTATAGCAAACTCATTATCTTCGAAGATCTTTCAATGATAGGTAGGAGGATGGATACCCTTCATGAGTTTAGATGTGGTGTCAACTAGTTATCCTTAACCTATAGTACAAACTGTTGAGAATCTGTGGGGTGTTATGCCTAGCACTGAGAGGATATGAAGAAGAGATGGTTACACTTTGTGAGTTCAGATGTTGTATTCCAATGTACCTCTTCTGCTGAGTACTCCTCGTTAGTACAGAATGAGTAACTTAGTAACAATATCATTATCCCTTAACCATGCGCCCCCATAGGTGTAACTATTGCAGAAGCGATGTAAAAGGAAACATAATTACCCTAAGCTAGGCAAGTTGGGATCCCTCATTCGATAAGGGCAGTATGGAGATTCCATGTCTAGGTCTCATGGTATATGTATGTTAAGATAACCCCCACAAAAGAGTGAATGAACTAAGTCTCCTAAAATAATGTACTACTTTGGGTAGGTGGTGGTATTGGACGCTATCTATCCATTGCACTAGGTAGACCATCCAAAAGGGGAGTCTTGGTGGGTTTTATATGGAGTGTATGAACTAAGTCTCCTATAAGTATGTACTACTTAGGGTAGGTTGTCACATCCGGAAATACCCCTAGACTTAACCGACACCATCGTCCTCTTTGAGGACTAAGACTAGCCTCTTAGTTCACATCATTTTATTTATAGGTCAAAATAAGTGAATATTTAAAAGTTTTTACATTTTCTACATTGAGGCTTACATAGACCTCTACATACACATAGTATATATACATCGAGTATACATAGACCCTTCGTATATGAAGATTACATAGTCTTCTACTTTTATTGGACATAGTTATACATAAAATATAGCATAGTCTCAAATAGTTGTCTTATGTCATTACCATCTAACAAGAGTATACAATTTGGACCTAGAACCTACATCAATGAAACAAGACTACATATAGGTCATACAATGTCTAGTATCCAAGTTAGAAGGAAAGAACATAGGAGTCTTAATATTAAAGAATCATCATAGGCTTGATAGTGGCAGTTTCCCTTGGAAAGTGTGGACCTACCCAACATGGATGATAAGGAATCCAGTCTTCTTCAAAGTCGTCTCCAAAATCCATTGAACGACCGGAACCTAAAATATTGGAAAAAGGAAGAAATGGGGCTAGTACACCACTAGTACTAAGTACGAGACCATATGCACATATATCATGAAAACATGCTAAAAAGAGACATTTCATTAAATATGGAATTTACTTTGAAAACCTTTATGCACATTCAACAAGACCATACCAATCAATAGGACATGTTCATTAAGTCATAGGGATGTACATCATAAGACTAACAACATCAAATATAGTAAAGTCAACATGCATATAATGTAATTGAGTAAAAATCAAATAATTCTATTATAAAGTCAAATATAACCACAAGTACGAATAAGAGTCCATTATAACATAACAAAAGCAATATAATTACCCATAACCCCTATCATGTCAACAAGTGAAATTACCATTCAAAGCCCCATAACATTGCTCAATGAAGTAACTAACAATAATCATGACCAACATCCCACTTCCCATAGCATGGCATTTAAGAGTACATATCATCATACTTTAAGAAAGTAGATTAACACATATTCATAAGTTAAACTAGTCAACATGTAGTATCAACAATGTACAAGTTCATCATAAAAATATACATATATAATAGCAACCTCCTAAAGTCACTTTAAGGCAAACTAGTGCAAGGCATATGTAGAGTCCCATACCCTTACCTAAGCTGAGTCAACCTCTCAAGTCACCCTAGGTTGTTTCTACTTCATTACTTCATTTTAGTTTAGGGAACACTTGCCTTTACTGACATAGATCACAAGATCTAAGTTTGGAATCCTATGTTGTGAAACCTTACACCGAAGCAAGGTGGTCTACGGGCCAAAGTAAAACAAAACATAAATGTAGCTTTCTAGGTTGATCCTCTAGCTAGTCTTCCTTTGAGGGAAACATATTCAAGAACTAAGAGATAGGTCTAATCCCTTTACATACCACTTGAAAATTGGGGCCTCCTCTCATGGGATTTAATAGATGATTATCCCTCATAGGGGAGTCAACATCTCATATTGAATAATTGGGTTAATCTTTCCCTATGGAAAGTCATCCCCTTCCATTGTCAAGTTCACTCAGTGCTAAGCTAAGTCCCTTTTGAAATGTATTTAATGTCTTTATTAATCATCCAAACTTTATACAGGTCATAGGATCTAACCTTTGTATAATAATCATCGACATAATTATAGCTCAATAAAAATTGCATAAGTTTAATACTTTCATTACAATTCATATAAGTGAGGTTAGCACATTTACATATAACTTCATAATAAAGAATATTGGTAAATCATTCACCATTCTTATAACATGTATATCTTCGAAAACACCTCACAAACCATAGTAAAGAGAAATCAATTCAACATCATACCAAACCTATAAATCCTAATACAAGGTATACTCCAATAAAACATCATGACTCAATCATAATTTTCCATAATTGAAGTAAGTTATATGGATTACAAGACTTAACCAAGTCTCCTTTATAATTCATCATTAAGGTTTTACCATCAAGCCTTAACTAATTCCAAATAGTATCATCAAATAACCATAACCAACATGATAACAAGACTAATTGAATCACTATATCACATACCAACATTAGTTCATAGCTTAAGACAAGACACATAGATTAAAGTCACATTCTAATTCAATTACTCAAGAACTAGTATGATAGGAATATAATTCATCATATTATGGTCATGAATGATACAAAAACATCATAGGATAATAATTAAAATAAAAACCAATTCAATTGAACCAACATTACTTAATTCACATAAAGATCACAACCTAGGGTTATAGGTTAAATGTCATCTTCTACAAATTAGACAAATTCATCAAGATATATAATAATTAAGTTAGAATGCATGTTAATATATCCATAATATCCAAAAGAAGTAATAAAAAAATCAATTTACAACAACAATTTCGTATTGGATGAAAATCCAGTTGAAAACCCAACTTTTGAAATCAATTTGATGGACCCCTTTGAGGAAAGCGGCCTCAAAGGTGAAAGAGATCCCACACCTTAATAATTGATGAAGATTGATGGAGAAACTTGACTCTTTGTATCCCTTAAACCCTCCCCTCTCTTGGTCTTCAATGGAGTTTTTCACTAGAGAGAGAAAGAATGGAGAAGGAAGAGAGTTTTGGGTTTGTGACTTAAGAGAGTTTAGGTTAGGCTAATTAAGTTAGCTCTTTATATAGAGGGTTAAATAACATAATTAGACCTACCCTAAACCCTATTTAAATTCCTTACTAAGACAATTAATTAACTAACCTAAGTGAAAACGTGCAATGAAAATCATTCATCACAGACGGCACCACGATCGATGGACCGTGGGTCAGTCGACGACCACTCCCTCTTCCATGCTGCACATCCGTTGGTAAGTTCAGAGACTATGTAAAGAGGCCCTTCAAGAATTTGTCTAAGTGTCCATCGACTGAGGCAATCGACGCCCGTCTGATTGGACCATGAGCCGTATGTGGCATTTGTTGGTTACACTATCCATTGACAGCTTTTGCCACCTTTTGCAAGGGTCCTTCTCAAGGGCCCTTAGTTGGTCCTTGGGGAGTCATGCCCGGACATTTCAACTATGAACTAAATATAATACATGTTAGACACCCTTCCACAATTTTCACCATTTTATGACTCTTAAAAGCTAGTCAAATAGGCTAAGGCATGCTAGCACCTCATTGAACTAGTTTCCGAACGTCATGGACGTTCTTGGATGTTTTTGTTTCTAGACTTCCTAAATGACTTATTTTCATTAAAATTGACCTTAAAAAGTGTCTAAACCTTATGACACCTATGTTAGACTCTAGAACACGTCTTGGATTTTTTGAAGTGTTACATTTTCCCCTTTAGGAACATTCGTCCCCAAATGACATTAAAATCTTTTGAAGGAAGGAATATACTCAAGACTAGCAGCCCAACCAACAAAAAAACATTAATATCATTTACAACATCAATCATATCATTGAGACAAGACAATTCAAAACATTAATTACCACACATAAGTCTCAAAATCACATTATGAGGAATATCCTTCTCACAACAAAAAGAGCTCAACATATCATATATTAGTCAATTATACCAAATCTCAACTTATCAACATGCTGCATATTCTTTCAGAAAGACTCACCATATCAAAATTCACAACATGACTCAAAATAAGAAGAATTGCAAATTTTCAAGTCCAAATGCACAATTTCATTATAACTTCACTATAATGACATGAAAAATGCACATTTTTGCAAAACTTCACCATAAATTAAGAAACTTCACTTTTTAGTCATTATTTTTATTACTAGTAAAAAAAATAACCTTAGTAACAAAAAAAAAAATTGTTAACGGCACTTCATGTCGGCCTTGCCCTCCTATAATGCACCCTCAACTAGGCGACTCTTCCATAACACCTTTACGGAAGCCACCTCCTCTTTGTTCCTTAGTCTCTTTACTTGCATATCAAGGATTTAGCTGGAACTTCCTCAAAGGAGATTTTATACTTTACACCAATACCCTCAATAGGAATAATAAACTCGGGATCACCGATACACTTCCTATGTATAGAAACATGGAAACCGGATGAAGAAAAGCGAATTCACTAGGGCGTTTCAATTCATAGGCAACCTTACCAACCCTATTAAAGATTTCATAGGGAACCATATAACGAGGACTCAACTTCCCTTTTTGGCCAAATCTAACCACCCCTTTCATAGGAAAAATTTTCAAATACACTTTATCACCTTCTTCAAACTCTAATTCCCTTCTCCTATGATCGACATAAGACTTTTGCGGACTATAAGCTGTTTGCAACCGGATCCTTATGATATGAACTTTCTTCAAAGTCTTGTAAATCAAATCAGGACCGAAAAATGAAGACTCACCCACTTCAAACCATCCAATAGGAGACCTACACCTCATATCATACAAGGCTTCATAAAGAGCCATGGATATGGATGAATGGAAACTATTATTTTAAGCAAACTCCACCAAAGTCAAATGCTTATCCCTATTTCCCTTGAAATCAATAATGAAAGCCCTAAGCATATACTTAAGGGTTTGAATATCGCACGCGTTGACCATTCAATTTGGGGAGACGGATGAATAGTGATATTAACGTACTTGGTACCCAATCCCTCTGAATGACTTCAAAACCGTATGTGTTGAATTGTGCACACCTATTTGATATGATGGTAACTGAATACCATGGCAACCACACAATCTCATGTATCAATATCCTTGATTATCCTCCGGCTCACATAGGTCGACTTGATGGGAATGAAATTGAGCGAATTGGTCAATCCTACCCACAATCCACCCAGTCATAGCGCTTTTGTGTCCCGGAAAACCTAAGAATTAAAATCATATGATGTCTTCCCACTTACAAGTAGGAGCTGGGATTTCTTGTCTAGTAAAAAACCACATGGGTTTTGGGGTTTGGCTTACAACTTGTGGCCAATTTGGAACTTGCAACAAAACTACGCAATGTTCGTTTTAAACCTTCCCACCAAAACACTTCCCTAAGGTCATGGTACATCTTTGTTGAACCAAGATGAATGGAGTAACGGGACCCATGAGCTTCTTCAAGGATCCGGTTCCTCAAATAATCTTCATTGGGAACACACACAATCTTTGTTAATACGTCAAGACACTATTTTCCCTAAGGAGAATGATTCATTAAGCTTACCAAGAACTGATTCCTTCAACTCCATCAATGGTTGATCACGGTGTTGTTTGGACTTCACCTCAACTACCATACATGACTCGGAGTTATGATGGAAAATAAAACTACCATTCAGAGAATCTTAAACGTTACACCCAATCTAGCCAACCTATGAGCATATTTCACTAGGTATTTATTGGCTTCCTCTACATGAGACACGGGGTCATACTACTTAGAGCATCTGCAACCACATTGACCTTGACAGGGTGATAGAGAACACTCATATCGTAATCTTTCAACAATTCCAACCACCTTCTTTGTCAGATATTAAACTATTTTTGAGTAAACACATATTGGAGACTCTTGTAGTTGGTATGGACATCAACATGAACACTATAAAAGTAATGCCTCCATATTTTTAAGTAAAATACTATGGCCGCTAATTCGAGATCATGAGTTTGATAGTTTCACTCATGCACCTTAGATTGTGTGGAAGTATAGGCTACAAATTACCCATGCTTCATAATCACACACCCTAAAACCCTCGGGATTCATCAAAATACGCAAAAAATCCTTTTGTACCCTTCGGTAAAGTCAACACCAGAAAGAATGTACCCCATCGTTTAAGATTTGGAAGCTTCTCTCACACGCCTCCGACCACTCAAATTTCTTACTCTTTTGGGTCAAAGTAGAGAAGAAAGATGAAATGGACACAAAACCATTCACAAACATCCAATAATAACCCGCTAGACCCAAGAATTCCTAATGTCGGTTGGAGTCAATGATCTAGGATAATTCTTAACTACCTTGGTTTTACTTGGATCAACCTCAACTCCCTTACTAGAGATTATATGACCATGAAACGCCACTGACCTCAACCAAAATTAGCATTAACTATATTTTGTAAATAATTGGTTCTCCTTAAGCAATTGTAATACCACCCTCAAATGGTTCATGTTATCACCGTCGTTTTTCGAATATACCAAGATGTCATCAATGAAGAAAATGTCAAATAAATCTTGGTAACTTCAAATCACCCTATTCATGAGGTCCATAAATGCCGGCGGGGAATTAGTGAGACGAGATGACATTACAAAAAACTCATAATGACCATATCTAGTCCTAAATGCCATTTTTTGTATGTCCTCACCTCTCACCCGAAGTTGGTGATATCCCGATCTCAAGTCAATCTTACAAAAGTAGCTTGCCCTTGGAGTTGATCAAACAAGTCATAAAAATGAGGGAGAGGATACTGGTTATTAACAAGGACTTTATTGAGTTGGTGTAATTCAATTACAAATGTAAGGGAACCGTCCCTTCTTCTTCACAAACAATTACCGAACACCGTATGGAGAGAGAAATGCTAGGTCTAATGAAACATGGTTAGTAAGCTTTTGAAGTTGATCCTTCAAAACTCTATTCAATTCGTACGGAGCCATCCGATAGGAGGAATTGAAATGGCTTAGTCTACGTAACAATGTCGGATCAAAACTTAATTCCCGTTCGGGAGGAATACCGAGAAGATAATAGGAAAAGACTTCAAAATTCCTCACTATGAAGACCAACTCAATGGGAGGAATTTCAGAGCTAAATCTTGGCTCTTAATATGTGGTAAGAAACTATTTAGAGATCATTTTACAAGCCTTCAAACATGAGATGTGATACGACCTCTAGGAAGATAATTTCCCCCTCTCCCCTATAAAAGGGCTTTTTGGAAAGTTAAACTTCAACACCCTCGTTCGACAATCTATAGAGAAAAGGCAAGATGTATCCAATCCATTGAAACCCAATAGGACATAAAAATCAAACATATAAACTTCAATAGATCAACAATAAGTAACTCTATTGAGAAAAACTTATAGGAACAATTTTTATTACACCCTCTGCAAACAACACGTGTCATCCACCAAGTAGACACAGAAATGGTTTCATTTATATGTTTGGGTAAGATATTAAATTTCTAGCCTTAAGGAGTAAAAAAGATTAAGGTTGAGCCGGAGAAAGTAAAGCATATACATCAATAGAGAAGACTTTCAACATATTGGACACCACGTGAGGAGAAGTCTCCTGCTCACCCCTAGAGCAGAGAGCATAGAACCGATTCTTTTTCGGAGCATCATTATAACCACTTGCTTGCCCGTTACCTTTTCTTGACCCTTCACATAGGGAAATCCCCAACCTTGTGTCCACTCTTGCCACAACCAAAGCAATTTCTTGTTCCAACTAGACATTCACCAAGATGACCCTTTCCACACTTGGAACAAGTAGGCTTCTTGTTGCGTGAACTAGTATCCATTCCCTATTTAGTCATAGGGTTAGACCCCTATCATCCCAGCATTTAGGGAACGTGAAGGAAATTGATTAGAAATCCTCTTCTAAAAGAGGCTTGTCTTGAATCTCAAGCCTACCGTGGAAGAAACAACTATCAAAGAATTGCCTGATTGCCATATTACTGTCTTAGCCCGATGCCCTTCCACTTGTTGAGAAGATACATGAGACCAGACATGGTTATAGTGTCATGAAGAATCCGGAATGACATTACTCTTGCCAAGTATCGGACCACCCATCAGAAGCGGTCATGTCATCTCTAGGATGGAACCAAAGAAAGGAGCTTATTTTTGAGAATTGAGTGAATTTCAACGAGTATTCAAGCACCACACATACATAGTGACGGAAGGATGATAACTACTAGGCATCCGCTGTCCTAGGAAATAATCCTATTCAAAAAAGTCTTCTTGAACACCTCCAAGGTCACCGGTCCACCCCTTACCGTCCTATTGTCCCTCTATTGGACATTCAAAGTTTGGGCCACATCTTTGAGTTGGTAGGTGGATAATTCGTCCTTATCACTAGTAGAAAACCCCATAGTATAAAGGATTTTATAGATTTCATCAATGAACACATGGGGGTATTCTTCAAACTTGGACCCGTTGAAAGTAGGGGGATTTATCCTAGTGAAATCCTTAGATGAGAGACTATTGTAGAAAATTGTTGGTTCGCTCGAGGTACAACATCCCGATTAGCTTGGGCTGTCATAAATTGAGCTTGAGTAGTGGAGGCTTGTGCTTTGATAGTAATCGCTTGGGCCATTTGGAAAAGAGCAGCCCTTATGGCACCATCCATCAAAGGAGGATCGACCGGAGCTTGGTCATCATTAACATCTTCCTCAAGAGGAGGAACTTGATCACCATAAAGGGGGAACTCCCGCATTAGCAATATCTTCATAAAGTCATCGTTCCGCGTTCCATAGAGTAATTCATTGCCTCTGATCAACAATAAAAATATTAGATTCAAAAGCACATAGCTAGAGGCATGATATTGGACTTCCAAGAAAGTGAGAGTTTCCTAAGAATCACATAGATTCCTACTCATAAGTATGGAATGCTTCACAATTATGAACACGAAAATACATATATGTGGTTCAGAGAGACATAGACTCAATAATATTCAACTTCATGCTCCGATTCAAAGTTTGTCACATACGGGAACACCCCCTAGACATAACCGGCATCGTCGTCCTCTATGAGGTCTAAAACTAGTCTCTTAGTTCACATCATTGCATTCACAGGTCAAAATAGCATAAATTTAAAAGTTTTTACACTTTACATTGAGTTTTACATAGACCTCTCCATTACACATACCCTATATATATCTCGTCCACTAGACAATCTTGTATATGGAAGAGGATTAGTTCTTCGACTTGTATTGCAACAATAGTTATACAATAAAATATAACTAGCTCCAATAGTGTCTGATCTCAGAACGATCAACAAAAGTATACAATTTGGGCCTAGACCGTAGATCAATGAAACATGACCCCATATAGGTTATACAATGTCAAATATCCAAATTTAAAGGAAAGAATTCAATAGTGTTAATACTAAAGCAACATAATAGGCTTGATAGTGGCATTGGCCTCCGAAAGTGAGGACCTACCCCACTTTGAAGATCAAGAATTCAATGTTTTCTTCAAAGTCTTCTGCAAAATCCCTTCAACGACCGAAATCTAAAATGTTGGGGAAAAGGAAGAAATGGGGTTAGTACACCACTTGTACTGCGTATGAGACCATATCCACAAACATCATAAAAACATGCTAAAAAGGGACATTTCTTTAAATATGCAATTTCCTTTGAAAACCTTTATGCACATTCAACAAGACCATACCAATCAATAGGACATGTTCATTATGTTATGGGGATATACACATAGACCCACAAACTCAAATATAGTCATGTCAACATGCATATCATGTAATAGAATAGATAGTCAAGTAATTCTATTATCAAGTCATAAATAACCACAGGTATGAATAAAAATGTCCATTATAACATAACCAAATCAAGACAATTACCACAACCCCTATCAATTCAACAAGTGCAATGACCAATAAAAGCCCCATAACCTTACTCAATTAGGTAAACCAACAAGAATCATGACCCACATTCCACTTCACATAGCATGGCATTTAAGTGTACATATCATCATACATAACAAGTTGACCACACCGATTCATAAGTGCAACTAGTCAATATATATATCAACAATGTAACAAGTTCATTCATATACATATCATATATCATCATAAGAAATATAATCCAAAAAACCCTTCCTAAAGTTCCTTTAAGCAAACTAGTGAAGGATAGGAAGACTTCATACACGAGACCTAAGCTACGTCAACCTATCAAGTAAAAAACCCCCCCCCCCCTTGTTGGTTTTACTTCATACTTTATGTAGTTTAGGGGGAATACTTGCTAAACCGACATAGAGAACAAGATCTAAGTGTGGAATCTGGTGTTGTAAAACCTTACACTGAAATAAGTTGGTCTACCGGACAAAGTAAAACAAAAGATAGAACATATCCAGGTGTATCCACTAGCTAGTCTTTCTATGAGGGCAACATAGTTCAAGAACTAATAGATAGGTATAATTTCTCTGCATACCACTTGGCAATTGGGGCCTCCTCTCATGGGAATCAAATGGATGAGTATCCCTCATGGGGGAGTCAACACCTCATGTGGAATTATAGGGTGAATCTTCCTCTATGGAAAGTCATCACCTTCCGTTGTCAAGTTCACTCTATGCTAAGCTAATTCCCTTTTGAAATGTCTTATGTTCTTTTTAATCATATAACTTAATGTAGGTCACAAGGTCTAACCCGTTATATCATATATCATATAAATCAACAAGATTGCATGAGTATAATCCCTCATTACCAATCATATGAAGTGAGTTTAACACAATACATCATCAACTTTATAAGAGTCACAGGTAAAGAATTCACCAGCCTCATACGCAACCTACAAATACTAATACAAGGCATATAAATTGGAGTATGTAATAGGGATTGATGTACTGTGGTTTCACTGTACTTTCAATGTTTTTTTCTTAAGTTTACTGTAAGTCTAAGGCCTTTTTGTATTGGTTTTAACGTAGTTTTATTTTTTTTAAAGGAAATCTGTCCAGAATAAGAACGTGTGAGAATTGTGCTGAAAATTTCAGAAATGACGACCTACGGAGCTATCGATGATCCGTAGGTGGACACCATCCTATGAAGAAAAAGGCTGCAAAAGGAAGTTGGGAAATTCTGACCAAGTATGGGGATACGGAGTCCACGACGGATCATCCGGCACATCAGTCAATGTTAACAGAAAGTCGTACCCATCTCCAAAAGATTCTAAGTATGGAAAAATGGAATACATCGACGGACCGTCGTACACACAACGGATCGTCATCCATGTAGGTCGATGGTAACATAAAGTTAGTTAAAAAACCATCAGAAAAAAGAGTTAAGTATGGAACAACGGATGGCCTCGACGGTCCGTCGTGACCTCGACAATTCATCGCTGCAGTCATCGATTCAGACGTGTTTTTTGGTCAGATTTTTCATAAGTAGATTCCCCTCTTTTGTTAGGACTCTATTATTGTAAATACTTGTAAAAACCTCATTTTTGGGGTTAAGGTTTTTCATATTTTCTAGTTTTATTATTCTAAGTATTGAATTTTAGGATTTTGTGAAAATTACTTTATTTTCTGGAATTGTTTGTTGCAAGCTTTTGATTAATTCAAGTAATCTTCTGGATTTTCTTCAATCTCATCAAAGTAAGTGCATGAATTCTTACGTAATTAATATGAATTGTGTGATTATTAACATGGTTAACTAAACTCCATAACTAGGGTTGTGGGAATCATTGGTAAATAACAAGTTAAACCTAGCTAAAATAACAATTCTCGAATAGTTTCTTGCATGTATTTATAATTCTTTTGTGTAGAAGTCTTTTTAACGAGTGAACGTGTTTGAACTCGCCTTGTTGCTACTTGCCAGACCAAGGAGATAGATAATAAGAAAAGAATTATCAACGTAGATTAAGTATACAGTATCTAATAGGATAGTGTTAGTTGGTGCGAAGTAACAACTAAGCCAAACATTGATTATAATACTTAATATGAGGTAAAGGTAAGGTTTAGTAAAGCATACACATGTAGCCGGACCAAGGTGCAGAGTGAAATTTCCTAGTTGCCGGACCAAGGAATAAGGAATACATAACTTACCAATTTGCATGCAAGATACTAGGAAAGGACTGTTATAGCTAGAATAATTGTGTTATGAACATGTGGGGAACAGTTAATCCCTAGTTACTCTCATTACTTGATAGAAATCAAATATTTGAACATGTTACTTACTTACTTAGAAATAGCTAATTACAGTTATTGTTTAAAATCCCCTTTTTGTTACTTGTTTCTTGGAAAGGACTTTACTAAATAAAAGTAATAATAGGTTAAAGTTAAGTCTAAATAATTTTCCTTGTGGGATCGACCCCAACCTCATAGTTGGGCTCTTTACTTGATACGACCACATATACTTCTTTTCGTGAAATAAATTTGAGCGTATCAAATTTTGTCCCCTTTGTCGGGGAAAGTGGCTATTAGATTAACTTTAAGCTTATTACCAAAGTTTAATCAACATTTTCCTAATTTTACTTTTTCTTTTTTGTTTTTGTCTCCTGCAGATCTAACTTCCGTGAATGCCAAGTACGCGTAGTAGAGGAGAACCCATATTCTCACCCGACCCCGAACTATAGCGTACACTGCGCATAATGAATCAAAATTTGTGTATTCTCGATGAAGATCACAACCCAGAACTTTTACCACCAGGTGATGCTCATGAACAACTATTACCTAAAAATTATGGGGAAGGTGAAATACGGAGGCAACCTCCCGCTCAACGCCCTCAAGATAATTATAGGGGATATGATAATAATACTGACTCTAACGGGTCACATGTCTTGACTTTCCTTCCACATGGACATACATTCGTGGTAACTAGTATTCTGATGCTAATGCTCATTGCTAGAGGTTTGTTTTCTGGGCTACCTTCTAAGGATCCACATGCTCACATCGCCAAGGTGAGGTCGGTGTGTAAGAGTTGTGTAGGGAGGCCTTACTTGAATATGGACGCAATTGGGTTCAGAGTGTTTCCTCTCTCGATGACGGAGAGGCTGCTGTATGGTTTACCAAACTCCCCTATAACTCAATCTGCATTAGGAATAAACTGAGGGATGTGTTTTTAGAACGTTACTACCCGGTGTCTAAGAAACTGAACCACAAAGATAAGGTGAACAACTTTGTGGCACTACCGAGTGAATCAGGCAGTAGTTCTTAGGATAGGTTCACCTCGTTCTTGAAAAGTGTCCCCAATCACCGCATCGATGATGAGTCACTGAAAGAATACTTCTATCGGGGACAATATGATAATAATAAAGAAGTACTGGATACGATAGCGGGTGGTTCTTATGGGGAGTGTCTTCTAAGAAGTTGGAGAAAAACTCCCGAAATAATAAAGCTTGAGCACTAGGAAGTCAGATACTGGGGAAAATACTTTTGCAGTGCAATACGCACACAACCCAGCCATAGAAAAGATTCCTGAGGAAATGGCTCAACTGAGAACATATCTTGGGTTGGTGTTGAAAGATGTCAGTAGGGGTGCAGAAAAGGTAAATGAGGTAAACTATTTGTCTAAACCACCACCGCCAACTGATGAGTATTACTATGAGGAGGACTCTTATAAGGTAAATGATTAGACGGGGGGGAGGTTCCGACTAAATTCCCAAGGATCCAATCAGGAAAATTGGCGCAAAGGTCAACGAAACCAAGGTCGGAACTACGGTAATTACAACCGAGAGGGATATTATGTCCGATATGGAAATTAAAAACGCGACAACAACTTCAATCGGGGTAACTATGGTAACACAAATGGTAGGAGTGGGCCCTATGTTCCACCTCAATATCGTGAAGTTGCTCCTAGGGATGATGGAGGTAGTATGGCACGAGTGAGGATATGTTGAAGAAAATGATGAGGAGGTTTCATGTTAGTGATAAGCACACTAAACAGTTGAGGAGTGACTTAGCAAGTATTGGGCAAAAAATTGATGCACATGCAGTCTCGATCAAGCATCTTGAGTTGCAAATGAGTCAATTGTCTTCGACTGTGAACCCACGCCAACCAGACACTCTTCCTCGCAATGTTTTCCGAAATGCTAAAAATTATGGACATTGTATATTAGTCACAACTCGAGGTGGTAAGCAATCCATTAATTTACCGATGTCGTCTGGCGTAGAAAATGTGATAAGAGGCGATGAGAGGTATTGAGCAGGTTAGTGTGAGTTAGAAGCCCCCCTGGGGACCAGAAGTTGAAGGTAACAAGCCACAACGTGACCCCCTAACATACCCGCCCCCCTACCATTTCCACCCCAGGTTCTTAGCCAAAGACCGAGGATGGGTAAATCATCGCGTTTAAATTACTATGTTGAAACAGCATTTCCGCATCAATGTCCCTTGATCGAAGCTCTCGAACAAATGCCCCCGGTTGATGCCATGTTCATCATTAAAGGATGACATCAATCCCGCATTGTAGTGCTATTGCTACGAGGCCTCTAGTGTAAAAAAAGAAGATTCGGTTCCTCACTACTTCCAGCATAATCTTGTCATCACAGCTATTAAAATCATTAATGTGAACCTTTGGGCAAGCATAAATCTCATGCCTTTGTCCTCTTTATAAGAAGGTGGGTTTGGGTGACCCAATCACCCTGCGATGCACTACTGATGGCCGTTAAAACTGTAAATAGGCCTATTGGGATACTCCACCAATTTGTTAGTAAAAGGTGGAGTAATTCATATTTTTTTGGCTGCTTTTGTGTGGTTTTTGTTATCAGGATTGATTTTGAGGTGCCTATTATACTTGATAGGACATTCCATTCTACGGGTAGGAGCGTTGTGATATGATAAAGGGAAATGAAATCTCGTTGAATAAGTGACTTTCCAACGTTGTAGGTTCCATGAGTCGAGTTGTGAAATCCATCGGGTATCTGCCCATAACTAATCAGAGTCTTGAAAGTCATTTTGAGTACAAATGAAACACCAATCTGGGTTGTAGAAGCACTCAGCTGGACTCCCTTGGAGTCATTCTGCGTAACTTTTATAAGATCTTCCTTGGTGTTTCGTAAGAGTTTTGAGTCATTGGTCGCGACACTATGATTGGGTGATGTTCGGTTTAAAAAACCAAGAGATAGTTTGGAGTTAGATATGAAGCCAATTGCGTTCTCCCACTTGCAACATCATAGAGGAGGCTCCAAAATTATATAACGTCCTAAGGCTCTTACACACCCCCTTACTTCTCCTGCTCCCCAGCTTAGCCCCTCGAGGCTGATATTTCCCGCCTTAGTCATCTTATGTATTATTCTTAGGAAACAGATGACCTTGCGTATTTATTGGGTGCATCAGATTTGAATGTCTTCATCAATTGAGAGTTTTGGTGGAGCGTTGTTTAAAAACGGTTTCAATAGAGTATTGGGGGGTGGATATTGTTGGATAGTTTGAATCCCTTTGCGGGATTTTTTCACGTAAAATCCAATCATGCCCGATCATTCAAGCCAAGTATTGAGACTAGTTGACGTTCTAAATCACACCTAACAAAGGTGGCTAAAGAAGGAAATCATTACAGGTTTGATTCTTGGAGTGATATATCCATCACCAATTTAGTTGGGTTTGCCCTGTTCATCGAGTGTGTACCTAAAAGGGGGAATGAGACTGTGGTCCCCATGAAAAAATTAGTTTTTTTCGATATGAGGCCTATAGCCTGGTTGCAGGGTATATATGGGATTACCAAGAACTTAAATCCATGGACTGAAAATGGACTAATTTTTCAATAGCCTTCATTGGATCAGCATGCTAGATATGACTGTTGAGGAAAGGGTTTCATTGATGGTTTCCCCCTGATGGCTATTCGGTTATATATCATCAAATTTCTATTGCAACCAGAAGATCAAGATAAAACCACATTTACTGTGCCTATGGGACCTTCGCTTCAAATAGAATTTGTTTGGGTTATGTAAGCACCGAGAGGAACCACCATTTTCTATTGGACGCCATTTTATGATTTCAATATTCTCCGATATGGTTAAAAGTAGGACACTATTGAGGTATTTTCTTCTTCCTGGTGTTATTTTTTCAGTGGTTCGTGACTTCTCCTTTGAGCAGTGTTTGAGTTATCTTGTCCCAGGTTCTTAGATGTGTGAAGATTGCAAATACCTTGTGCTAATTGGAAAAAAATGTCACTTGATGGTGAACCGAAGGTATTGTATTGTTCAATCGCATCTAGAGGAGGCTAAATAGGTGATTGAGATAAGTTTGAGGTTTATCGAGAGACTTCATCCCACCTCTCTGTGTAAAAAGGTGTGCGAAGCTTTTCTTGGCATCTTGATTTTAGTCGGAGGTTCCTCAAGGATTTTTCAACGATGGTGCACATCCGTTTGCGTGCATTTTCTTTAAAAGAAAGTGTAATTTCATTTTGATGAATCTTGTCTTGAGTCATTTGGTGAGTTGAAGGAAAAGGGGTGGTCTGCACCTATCATCCATTTCTCCTGGATGTGTGAAAGCCCGTTGAGGTGATGTACGATGCGAGTAATTGGGTTTGCTCTTGGTGTTTGTATTTGGGACAAAGAGGGAAAAAATCCTTCATCCCATTTACTATACTATAAAGCCCTTAAAAAGCCCAAGAGGAACTACAGCGTGACCTTAAACCAGAGCTCCTACATGTCTTTCTTTGCTTTTCGAAATTTTTGGGCTCTATTCTTGCAACAAAATTTAGTGGCCGAATCATCATTCTTCTTTGATATATTTGATGAAAAAGAAGGCGATGTGAATCCGAGGTTTATTATATTCAGTTGAGTATTTACTATTGAAAAATCTTTCGATTTTGACGCTAAAAGATCGAAAGGGATCTGAAAATCAAGGTTGTTGATCACCTTTGTCCCCAGTTTTACAAAGACCTGACGGCAATGTGAGAGAGTTGGGTGAAAGGCTGAGATATGATGATAATTTCCCTAATGAGCATGTAATTGGGTGCCTCCCAAACTTCATCCCTGGTTTTTGGCAGATTTTCAAATTACTTGGCTAGTGATAATCGTCCCATTGGACTTGTCCCTTTCATCAAAGGAAAAAGTTCACAACCTTGAATGATGTGCAAAATTCTTTGGGATGAGACCTACTTATATAGGAGTTTGTGATATGGGCTTTCTTCGTGTTTTGTGGCGAAGTTGAGAATGGTTGAGTGTTTGGAGGCATGGGCCATTCTTTTTGCATGTAGGTGGCATATAGTGGTATTAGAATGCTTCACATGATCTTTCAATGTGTCTACTATTGTCCAATATCTACCCAAGATGCTCATGAGGTTTTTCCAAGGCCTGTGATCTATGCCAAAGATCATGGTGTGGTGCCCTTTGTGATTTCCTCATGGTGGGTGAAGTACATTCTTGTGGGCCCGTTCTATTATGTGTCTAAATGGTTGAATCGATTGCACTTCGAAATAAGTAATGGAAGATTGTCAAACCACCACCCCTCGCATTCTTGAAAAAGAACATATTTTCCAGATTTGGCACCCCAAGGGCTATTATTAGTGATGGGGGAATCTAACTTTAGCAACAAACGGTTTAAGGGATTATTGGAAAAATATGGAGTTCGCTCCACTCCTTACCATCCTCAAACTAGTGGGCAAGTTGAGGTGTCAAATAGGGAGATTAAGCCATTTTGGCAAAAATATTAATGCTAGTAGAACGGATTGGTCAAGGAGGATTGATGATGCTCTTTAGGCCTATCGGACAGCATACAAGCTCCCAAAATTATGTCCCCAATACCAACATGTATATGGGAAGTCTTGTCACTTACCGGTTGAATGAGTACATAACGCCATGCGGGCAATGAAGAAGTTGAAAATGGATTGGAATGAGGCTGCAGAACAGAGAAAAGATGAAGAAGTACCATGACCAAAGGATTGAGAAGCGCATTTTTTTTGTTTGGGATTTTGGTGCTTTTTTTCAATTCTAGGTTGTGTTTGTTTCCGGACAAACTCAAGTCCAAATGGACTGGTTCATATTTGATCACCCAACTATTCCCTCATGGAGCGGTTGAGTTGCAGAACGAGGGTGTGAGGTTCAAGGTTAACGGGCAACGAATCAAAATATATCTAGGGCATACTGAAATGGCAAAAAAAGTGATCGAGGTATAGAATCTTGATGAGGTCTGAGTAATGAAGAGCGCTCAGTAGTAATGCGACGTTAAATCAAGCTTTGGTTGGAAGGCATCCCAATATGTATCCTCTAGCATACTATATCTTTTTTATATGATTCTCTAGGCTTAGTTGCATATTTTTTTGTTTTATTTATTTAATGTTCCATCTAACAACTCTTTTATTTTTCATTACTAGTATTGGCTAGAGCATAGATTAGGGCCCATGTCTAAAAAATGTCCAAAAAATACAAAAAGATTATCTTAATGGGTGTTCAATGTGAAGGTATCGAATCACAAGAAATCTAAAAAAAAATTGGTCTGTTGCACCCATCAACGGAACCATTGATGGATCATCATGTCGTCGACGGACAGTAAGTGGGATCCATCATGCCCATGTATGTCTTTCAAATTTTTCAAGTCAGGGCACCGTCGACAGACCCCCATGACAAACCGTCGACCCTGTTATGGTCCATCAACAGGGATTCGTCGCATCTTTACCCACCAACCCGACCCGACCCGTCCTGCTGAATATTAAAAGTTTTGAACTTTTAAAATTCCCACCTTTCATATAACCCCTCATAACGGTTTGTCTCCTCATTTCCTATCATTTCTGCGCAATTCATCACCATTAACTCCCATTCCCTCTTCATCTTCTGATTTCCCACATATGCCCGAATTCCCACAATCCCTTTTCTCTCCTAAATTCTCCCAGTTTCTTCAGTCCATTACCGATCGGTGTTCGTGGTGGTTGTTGCTGATTTTCAACTCCTAGAGTTTATACTCTTATTACTTAAGTGTTTGGGTACTTTATTTTGGACCATGTTGCATGCTAAAACTTCTACACAAATGTCCTCAGTCCCTTAAAGCACTGAAATTTAAAGGGATGAGGGTGTTTTGTAAATAAAAATAGTGTGTGTTTGCATGATTGTGTTTCTTACCTACGGTTTGATAGGCTGTCAAAAATATATGTTAAAACTAGAAAAAATAATCCCCTACAAATGATGGGATTCTAGGTAAATGTTTACTATGATATGTTATCAAAGTTTGGCTGCAAGATTGTGTTCCCTAAAGTTTAGTAAGAGAACCCATCGACGGACCGTCGTTGGGATCCGTAATCCCTACCCTCCCTAATTTACTCTACTTGTCCCTCGACGAACCACTTTGATGGACCGTCGTTCCTTCGATAGTTCATCCTTCACAACCATCGACACTTTTGGAACCTTTGCGTCCGTCGTTTTTAAAATTTATTCTAAGTGTATGTCGACGGACCCTTATGACGAACAGTCATCCCTTTGACGGTCCGTCCTGCACAACCATCGCCATTGTCATAACCTTTGTTTCTGATGTTTTGAAAATTAATTCTATGTGTTCCTTGATGGACCCTCATGACGGACAATCGTACCTACGACCGACCGTCAATGGGTCCATCCTACACTCTGTATTTCTGCATTATCATTTCTTTTCTATGCTTTGTTGCTTCCTCAGGTACTAACTACTTTGCTCTGTAGGTACAAATGGCACCTAAAAAGGATCGTGTATACTCACGAGGGCGTTCCGAGTATGTCACCCCATCGAACAAGATTATGACAGCCTTAGATGAAGAGCGTGACCCAGAGTACGTGCCACTAGGCACCCACACTCCGATCCATGCTGCCCGCTTTACTAGAGCCAGGACCACGAGGGTGGAGCCCGGCGTAGTCACTGCCTCTCAGTCTAAACAGGAGCGCATACTGAACGACACACCTTATAGTTCTGCTGCACAATCTGAGGGAGCATCTGGCTTCGAGGATGCTTCTGGTTTTGAGGAAGTGTCCGGTTCAAAAGAGGTCTCCTGGTCTGAGGAGGCCTCTACTCCCGCCACTGCATCCAGTCTGCCTCATCTGATGAGGCTGGTAGTGCTGACTCTACTCCAGCACCCCAGACTGGCATCCCCGCCCCGGTTGGTGATAATCCTAACCAGTGGTGTGTTGAGGGAAATATCAGGTATACACCAACGCCAAGCTGCTAAATGACAAGGGTGTCATAACTCGGACCCTGACATTAGAGAGGCGGGTCCTTACGGGTAGTCTCCCCACCATGCCGGCTATTCATGAATTAGTCACCAATCATTGGCTGGTGTGGACAGCTCGGGATGTAGGCCGATACAGTGAGGAGATGGTCTGAGAGTTCTACGCCTCCTATGTGGAGAGTCTCCAATCTCAGATAGATATTTCCCTTGGATTACATTCTAGTCCACGGAAAGCGGTTTGACATTTCCTTGCCGACCATACGCAGGTATATCTATGGCACAAATGTTGATTAAACTTGGACACCTTTCACCGTCAAGTTTGACTATCTGTGGAAGTTGACTAAAGATAGCCGATTCAAGAATGAGAAAGGGTTCAGAGAGACCACCAAAAGGTGGATTTCACAGTACCTTTTTGTCGATGGTGAGGCTGCCGATTGGTTTTCGACCACAAGGGAAGTATCAAGAAGGCTAACTTCACCTTCACAGCCAAGTTTTTGTGGCTACTGGTCCGACACTGCCTTTCCCCCAGTGCTGCTGATAAATTTTCACCTAGGATCGTGCAGTGCTGATGGAAGCTATGATTGCAAGGTTCGAGGTGGATTTTACATGGCTACTTTATGCGGTGATGCACGATAGGGTTTTCAAGTTCACTACTACTTACGTTTTGCCGTGCATGGTTTTTTCTCTATACAGGTTAGAAGGAGTGACCATGTGTCACATTGATGTGCTCAAGACCCTGTCTGGAACAGTAGATATTTGAGTTGGCTCCCAACAGAAGGCCCCGTATAGAGGTGCAGCCGCTAGGTGAGAACCTGGAAGCCACGGTAGAGTAGGACAAAGGGGCTAATCTAGCTACATATGATCCTACCGACACCAGTCCAGTCAGGTCTGTCCAAAGTTGCAGCATTGCTCCAAGCTCCACCCGTTATATCCCATCTGCTACACTTGTCCCGCTAGCTAGGGTCCAAAAACTTCAGGCCCAAATGGCCACATTTCTGCACCACATCCAGCCTTGGATACAGAGGTATATTGCTGAGACACAAGAGCACTTAAATAGGAAGATGGACCAGCATATTGAGCAGAAGGTCATGGAGGTCTACTAGCGCTTAGACACTTTTGAGCTGCAGGTTCTTGCCCGACCATCCCCTACAGTGGATGTGATGGCTCTCCAGGCTGTTGTGGAGAGTCTTCGAGTAGATTTAGATACTATCCTAGAGGCTCGAGTGCTGGATTCTGAGGTCCCGTCTGCAGTGCCCGCTGAGGACACAGTGTTGGCTGCCTTTTTCTCCACTGCCATAGTGCCACCACCTCCACCACGAGAGCGTGCGAAGAGGCACTGGACTAGGGATGAGGAGGATTCCCGGGCTCGAAAGAAGGAGCACCTTGAGTTGGAAGCTGCGAGGAGAGCGTTGCTTATTGATGAGGAGGCCCGCCCAGTGAGGGATATAGAGTTGGATGCTAGGGCTTCTAGCTCTAGAGTTGATGAGGTTGAGAAGAGCACTAATTTTGGTGTTGTTGTTGATGAGGACACTACATATAGAGCCGCTTCTAGGTAACCGGACACGCCAGCATGGTGTTTGCTGGCGCTTTGCGCCTCTGGTTTACTTCATGGACCACCTTATTTTATATACTTTTATGCATTGGGGACAATTGCATGTCTTTATGTTGGGGGTGGGGAAAATGGAAAGTGAGTGCTACGGTTAAGTCTGAGGAGCCCAACTCGATCCTCTCTTGGGGTTTTCTTGCTTGTGTTCTTTTTCCCCAAGATACTTGTTATTTTTATTGTTTAATCGGCATGTTGGTATCTTTTGTACATTATTATAGAAATAGATTCTGAAGAATGATGGCTAAACAAAATGATATCCTGATTTAAAAAAATGTTGCATTAGTAGGCAGAATAACTGATAAATGTGTTTCTCTAAGCATGACATAGAGATACACCACTGTATGACCCTAAATGTAAGACTCGAACTAGGTGTCTGCTAATCTTGTAGAATAATGAGATTTAAAGTGAGTGTGAGGAAAATATGAATAGTCTACTAATTTTACTTAGCTAGAACTTGCCTAGTTATTCCTACTAAAAGTAAGCCGTAATAGACAATTAGGAAAGGATCGTAGGCCCTTGTTCAATATAGCCAATCTTAAGACTAAATAACAGAAAAAAAAACTTAATGAAATTAATCCCTTCTTAATGCAAATGATTTGAGCTTAAAATAGACCTTTTATTTTCACCCCAACTGATCTTTTCTAGGAACAACGTGTTGGCCCTGGTTCATCATTAGACATGTGCTCCTTATCTTATCCCAAAAGCATAAGTTGATTATGGATAATGCAGAAAACAACCTTGTCGTGTACCTGACCCAACATTGGGTATTATGTACCTTGACTCATGGCAAAGACATTAGTTGAGAGTGGGTATTATGAGGAAAACTCCGGAAAGTGGGTTAGAAGGAATAAAGAGAGAGAAAGAACAAAAGAAAAGTGACTCAAGAAAAGTTTAAAGAAAAAAAATATACAATAAAAGAGAAGAGTCACTTATACAAAAAGAAAAAAAAGGAACAATAGCAAGGTTTATGAAAATTGAGAAAAAGGGCGGAATAAAATGATAAAAAGGTAGGATGCTTAGCCTTTATGTCAAGGAGGGCAACAAGTCCCTTAAATATATGTATATGTACGCTACCTTACCCTGAGCCTAAGTTACAATCTAAAAAAGTCCTATCGTGATCCTAAGAATGCATTATGGTAAACATAAAGCAGTGAAATAAGGGAAAGCCTATGGAGACATGTATAAATGAGGTGAGAAGTTTTTCTATGAGTGAGTGTTGAAAAATAATCCTTATACTCTAGCTGAAACCATTGTGTAAAAAATGAGGATGTTGTTTTGAAGTGAGGATAGTAGTTGCAATACCAGAAAATTGGTACCTTAGTGAGAGATCAAAGAGGATAGGTGTCGGTATGTGGTTAGTCTGTGTCATAGTCTGATCCACACGAACAAGCCTAATAGTGAGTGATAGCATGCATAAATCAATTTGAAAATAATCGGGATTGATATCCAGATGATTGCAAAAAGCTAATATAAGGATACTTTAGTACAAAGATTTTGTGGTGAGTCAAAGTGCGTCGCTTGAGGACAAACAATGAATTTAAGTTGAGGGTATTGATGTACCGTAGTTTCACGGTACTTTCAATGCTTTTTCCATAAGTTTAGTGTGTGTATAAGGCCTTTTTGTATTTGTTTTAATGTATTTTTGTCTTTGTTTGTAGGAAATCTGTCCAGAAGGAGAACGTGGATGAATTGTGATATAAATTCGAGAAGTGATGACCTACAGAGCCATCGACGGTACGTCGTGACCTCGACGGTCCGTAGGTGGCCACCATCATACGAAGAAAAATGCTGCTAAAGATGTTGGCAAATTCTGACCAAGTATGGGGCTACGGAGGCCATGATGGACCGTCATAGCCACGACGGACCATCCTTCATATCCGTCAATGTTAATAGAAAGTAGCCCCAGTACGCATCTCCAAAAGATTCTAGGTATGGAAGAATAGAAGACATCGACGGACCACCTTGCATGCAACGGATCGTCATCCATGTCCGTCGATGGTAACAGAAAGTTACTGAAGGAAGTAGCAGAAAAAGGAGTTAAGTATGGAACTAGGAGTTAAGTTTTGGAACATTTTCCTTAGATAGATTTCCCTCTTTTATTAGTACTCTATTATTATAAATACATGTAAAAACCTCATTTTTGGGGTTAGACTCTCTGATATTTTCTAGTTTTATTGTTCTAAGTGTTGAATTTTGGGATTTTCTGAAAATTACTTTATTTTCCGGAATCGTTTGTTGCATGTTTTTGATTAATTCAAGTAATCTTCTTGATTTTCTTCAATCCCCTTGAAGTAAGTGCATGAATTGTTATCTAATTAATATGAATTGTGTGAGTATTAACATGGGTAACAAAACTCCATAACTAGGGTTGTAAGAACCATGAGTAAATAACAAGGTAAAACCTGGCTAAACTCACAATTCTCAAATAGATTATTGCATGAATTGATAATTCTTTCGCTTAGAAGTCTTTTTAACGAGTGCACGCGTTAGAACTCGCCTTGTTGCTACTTGCCAAACTAAGGAGGTAGATAATAAGAAAAGAACGATCAACTTAGATTTAGTATACACTATCTAATAGGCTAGTGTCGGTTGGTGCGAAGTAACAACAAATCCAAACATCGATTATGATGCTTAATATGTGGTCAAGTTAAGGTTTATTAAAGCATACACACGTAGCCGGACCATGGTATGGAGTGAAATTTCCTAGTTGCCAGACCAAGGAATTATGAATACATAACTTACCACTTTGCGTGCAAGATTCTAGAAGAGGATTGTTATAACTAGAATTACCGTGTTATGAACCTGTGGGGAATAATTAAGACCTAGTTACTCTAATTACTTGATAAATATCAAATCTTTGAACCTGTTACTTATGTACTTAGAAATAGCAAATTACAATTGTTGCTTGAAACTCCCCTTTTTGTTACTTGTTTTTTTGAAAGGACTTGACTAAATCGAAGTAATAATAGGTTAAATTCAATTCTAAATAATTCTTTTGGTGGGATCGACCCCAACCTCATTGTTGGGTTCTTTACTTGATACGACCGCTTATACTTCTTTTGTAGAAGTAAATTTGAGCGTATTAGGGATGACATTACTTACAAAGTCTCCTTCATAGTTCATCGTCAAGGTCTTATGATCAACCCTTAAATAAACCCAATTATGGTGTAGTATCATCATATAACCACGACTAACATGATAACAAGAATAATTGAATCATTGTATTACAATCCAACAATAGTTCATATCTTAAGACAAGAGACATAGACCAATGTCATAGAATAATTCAATTACTCAAGAACTAGCATGATAGGTCTATAATTCATATTAATTTAGTCATGATTGATACAACAGCATCATATGATAGCAATTCAACCAAAAACAAATTCAATTGAACCAACATTACTCAATTCACTTCAAGATCACAACCTATGGTTAAGGGGTAAAGATCATCTTCTACAAACTGGTCATTCCATATTCATCGATATATATATAATAAAATTATAAATAATTTAATATCGGCGTAATATCAAATAGTATCATAAACAAATTAATTAACAACAACAATTTTGTATTGGATGAAAACCCACTTGAAAACCCAACTTTTGGAATCAATGTGATGGAAACCTTTGAGGAAAGAGGTATCAAAGGTTAAAGAGAAATTATACCTTACTAATTAATGAATATTTATGGAGAAACTTTACTCTTTGCATCCCTTAAACTGTCCCCTAGATTGGTCTTCAAAGGAGTTCTTCACTAGAGAGAGAAAGAAGAGAGAAGGACGAAAGTTTTCGGTTTGTGAATTATGAGAGTTTAGGTTAGGATAATCAGTTTGGGATTTATATTGGGGGTTAACGAAATTAATTAGACCTTCCCTAACCACTTCCTAAACAATAACGCCATCCACAGTTAGTGGATCAATCGATGACCACTTCCTCTTCTGTGTTTCACATCTGTTGGTAAGTTCAGAGATTGTGCAAAAGTTGACCTTTAAGAATTTGATTAAGTGTCCATCGACTGAGGCAATTGGCACCCCATCAATTGGATCATGAGCCGTTTGTGGAATCTATTTGGTGTGACAGCTTTCGTCGGGCATGTGTGGGTTGAACGTTTTAATAACCAGTTATCCTCAAGGGCCTCTCATTTGGTCCTTGCGGAGTCGTGTGCCCAAATTTCTAACATGAAATAACTCTAATTTTGTATACACCCTTCACCCATTTTCACATCATTTCTGACTCCTAATCTATAAAATAGGCTAAGGCACTCCAAAAAGCACCCTGATCGTAACTAGTTTCACGCACGTCATGGACGTTCTAGATGTTTTCTGTTTCTTAGACTTCCGAAATGACTTATAGGCCATAGCAATTGACCTTCAAAAAATTATAAACCCTATTACACTTATGTTAGGATCTAGAACACGTCTTGGATTTTTCAAAGTGATATATAGGTGGTGGTATGTGACGCAATATATCCATTGCACCCCTCACCTACTACTTCCTTGAGAACCATCGCTTCGGTGTGTATTGAAGGAGGCATATACGTACTTGCTTCATGTCTTACCTTGGTGAGTCTTAGGATAATCCTTAGTTTAGTAAATACCTACGAAAATGAGTTCACTTCTTATTTGCTTGGACTCTGAAGTTCATTCTTTTAGAATTACAGTAGTTCAATGTAAATGTTCAAAATGAACTCACTGTAATATCTTGGGAAGTTTACTGTAAATTCTCTTTTTTGTTAAAATTGTTAAAATTATTCTCTAAGTGTTAAATAAGGATTCTTATGTTTTTTACTTCTATTTTCTTGAATGTTTTAATTAATTGGCATGAAATGTGTTTTTTTTAACTAATATATCATTTTTGCCATGGTTTTGCATTGTCATACTTGAGTACACGACAAAGTACCTCTGTTTCGTACTAACCCCGTACTTTTTTCGACACTCTATAAGTATAGGGTGGAAGCTCTTGGAGATTTTTAAAGCAAGCGTGGTAATAACACTCTCAGATTTGGTAGTCCTGATATAGTTCGAGACTTTATTCTTTTCTTTCTCTTTTATCTTTCAAGACTGTATTATGTATTTTTTCTTTCAATATAAAAGGGTCTGTACCTAAGATATATATATATTGTGTCATTACGTTAGCCTTTGATGATGAGATTCCCTCGAAATACTTATGAAAGACACTTTTTTATTTAAAATTTCCCCTTAGATGTTTTAATTCCTACTACTTTTTCATTCTTATATAATGAATGATAGTTTAAAGACTTGTACAAACCTAAAGTTCCAAGTACGCCCGTCATGACCCATGTGTTCTCCTAACATTTATAGGGTGGTAACTTTAGGGTCGCCAGAATTGGGGGAATAAGAAGCATAGGATATGGAAAAGATTTTAGGTCTAAAAGTCTCAAAGGTCACGTCTACTAAGTATTTGGTCATTTGGTGTGAGTCCGCGACACATCAATGGACACATCCTTTAAGATAATACAAAGTCTCAATTTCTTATCTATTCTAATTATTGGCCCGTGATGAGTCATAAATGTGTCTTTCCTCAACCTCTTCTCTTTGATGTTTATAGAACAAGAATATGAGGAATCAACTCTAGAAAGGGAAGAGGAGGGGTCCGCTAATGAGAAGATCCCTTGCCTGTTTTTGGCCAGCTCCTATTGTTGCCTAAAAAGAGAATGAGGATGTTCCCCTTGAGAATCTCAGTCCTCCCGGAAGTCAAGAGCCTCATGCCCCAAGTGCCTCCTATGCCTCAATCTCGGTTTGGTAAAGGAGATTTAAATATGCCGAGTTCAGGCTTCCCCTAATGAACTTTGACCCAGCTCATGACGGCAAATCTCTCAATGTCGTCCATATCACCTTTATTTTCTGCGAACTAATCAAGGATTATCCAGGACCCACACCCAATGCTAGTAATCTTGCTTCTATAATTTGGAATTTCATGAGGATGAAACTAAGGTGGATGAAGATCCACAAGGTTTTATAGATGGTTTTCAAAGTGGTAGATGTTATGGGTGTGACCCCTAGGGAGAAAGTGGAGTTAGCCTCTTACCAACTCAATATTTTTGCTCAAGTGTGGTTTGAGCTATGGATGGGTAAGAGACCCTTAGAAATAGTTTCCGGTGATGGATGATTCAAAGAGGTGATCATAAGATAGGTTTCTTTCCCTTAGATGGTTTGGAACCCAGATGGTTGAATTCATGGAACCTTGTTAAGAGGAATGAGTGTGAAGAGATACTCTCTCCAATTCAACCAACTCTCTATATATCGCCCCAACCTTGGTAGGCCAACCCAATATGTCTAGATTGAAAAAAATTGTTATGGGGAGTAATCTAGTGTGGTAGAGAAAGAGTGTCGTATAGGAATGCTTCTTAATGATATGGATATTTCTAGGCTCATTGTGTATGCAGAACATATTAAAGAGTACAAAATTAGAGAGATAAGGCAAGAGGATAAGAGGCCTAGCTCGGATGATTCTAGTACCAAAAACCTAAGAAGAGGTTCTATCACCAAGATTCTTCCATGAGACACAAGGATAGGCTCCAAACCAACATTCGCAAGGTGGTGGCCACACTTTTCAGAGGACTAGGTGTGTTTCTTGTTGAAAGAAACATTTAGGTAGGTGTATTGACTGATTGGATGGCTGTTTTAGTTGTTGTACGAAAGTCCACAAGATGAGGGACTGCCCTAACATAAGAGAAAAAAGGGGAAAGAGGTCAATCAAGGTTCCCTAAACCCTAATGCTCCAAAGAAGAACCCACCTTATGGGATGGGAGCTAGGAAGGATAACTAATCCTGAGTTGATAGTCCTGGTATGTCTTGACACTTATGATTGTTGTTTTTAGGTTATGAGATGATTTTATATGGTTCTATACTTCTTATGATCATGTCTTCTTGATGAAATTCTTAAGGAATAGATTATTGGTTTTCTAGCATGTTTACATGTTACAGTGATTTTCATTGTATGTTTTTTGAATTTTGAAATAAATTAATTTTTTCCTAAATTGAAGTTTAAATGTGTGTAAATTTATTGTGTATGAGTATGTTAAAGTTTGACGAAGACGTTTCCTCCATAAAGAAGGAAAAGGGTTAATTTTCGAACTTGTGGAGTTTTGCAAAACGTTGTCCTGTGTGTGAAAAAATCTGAGATGTGCTCCTTGTATAGTTTATTCTTTGCATTTTTTGGAGTATGTTTATCATGATTTTAATGTTTAATATTGTGTTTCTAATGAGTCCTTGCTGGGTCTTTCCAATCTGATGTTTCGTGTTCATTCAGGACGCATGTTATTCAAGGGGGGGAGAATTTAACACCCGAAAAACGAACTACGGGTTGAACACCACTTATGGATTGTTCTTAGTAAATTTTAAGTTAAAAATGAGTTACAATACTTTGTTGTAGGTCCTTGTGGTACTGTTTTGGAGTCACACTAGCAAGAACTCCATGACGTTCGTAAGATTATGCTCAGAAAGTATTCATGTGTCTTGATGTGTTTGAGTGAGTTTTTACATGTTCGTAAATTGAAATTGTGTGGATGTGCCTAAGACCTAAAGATTTGTTCGGGGTTTAATTGTCGAGACCGACCCCACCTAGGACCACAAGTTCCCCCCTATCGAAAGGCCAAGACTTGGACCCAAACTGCCTTGGCAGTGTCCATAAACGTGACAAACACGGCCAAAGGTTCAACCAACGGCCCATTGACTTGGTCCGTTGATTGGACCTGTAAGTCCCGTATGTTTTTAATCTAAAGTCTCAACCCACGAACCACCATCAAAGGACCATCGATGGACAAACGGTCCGTTGTTGGTCCGTGTGATGCGCTGAAAACTAGTAAGAGCGATGCCTGGCTGGGTGTTTGGGTATTTCTTCCAAGTCATTTAAGGAACTTGGACATTTATTTTAGGTTTATTTATGTATATGAAAGTATTTCAAACAATAAGACGTAATGTTTTAGAGCGCCCACTTCCTAAAACCCAAACCCGTCTCCTATATTGCATACATCAAAACAAAACCCTCTCCCTTAGAACTCTCTCTCAAGTCACTATTAATCTAAAACTAAATGAGATATAGGAGGGTTGGTTTGGACGTGTTTTTGCCCCAAACAGTTATTTGTTTTTCTTGATTTGAGTATTGTGTCAATCCTTACAAACCCTCTTCCACTGAGTGAGTAATTCAAAAGTTTTTCAAGAAAGTTTCAAAATGTACTTTCTTCTAATCTTTGATTTGGTAGGCATGGCTCTTATGTAAAGTATTAAAATGATCAAATGTTTTCTTCTAGTATGAATGGATTGCTTTTAATTTTCAAAGCCCGAAATGAACTCTGTTTATTGCATATTTCCAATCATTTAGGTTAAGAAATGGGGTTAACTGAACATGTTTGTGTTGGGTAGACCTTTGGTTTTCTTGTGTTGCTATTCTGATTTATCTACTCTTCCCTAAGGGCTTATTGCTGCTGAAATAATGATAATTGGTTATAGGTGGTGATGTCTTGGTTAAATGGTGATTGCCCTTTAAGTTATTGTCATTATAAATTCGCTCGTGCGTGGTAGGGTCCCCACCGTTTTGGTGGCGGTGTTACTTGATGCTTTGTTTACTGTAGTAGTATTGTAAGTGGGTGCTGAAGTTATTAATAGTAAATGGAAGTGATAAGAGTATGTTTTTTTGTATTGTAGTATTATGAACTGAATTAACATTTGTGCTTAGATTTGCCTAGAGTTAGGATTTGTGAAGCTATAAAAGTGTGTGATTTTATGAATTGAAGGATAAAACAGTATAAGAATTTAATATCAATGAATTTGATTTTTATGATCAATAATTGGCTCACATGTACACCCACACACACTTAAAAAGGACTGAATGAAGGATAAATTAAATAAATAGAGGAGTTTGGGAGGGGACACTCTTCTGAGTTTGAGATGAAGTTTAATCAACCTTACTACAAATCCTAAGACATTTCTAAGTGAGGTCGGAGGAGGAATGCCTTCATGAGTTTGAGATGATGGTCCACTTAGTTCTTATTAGACCTATAATATATAACTTTTAGAATTTTGTGGGGTTCTGTCGAGCACCGAGAGATATGAGAAAGAGGTGGTTACAGTTCGTGAGTTGAGATGTTGTATTCCAATGTACCTCTTGATATGAGTAATCCTCGTTAGTAGAGAATGAGTTACTTAGTAGCAATCTCATTACCCCTTAACAATGCACCCGCATAGGTGTATCTATTTGGCAAGCACTGTAAAAGCTAAGAGAATGACCTTACTCTAGGAAAGTGAGGATCCCCCATCCAATAGAGGTCAATGTCGTGATACCATGTCTAGCTCTAATGGTCTATGTCAGTTTAGCTAACTCCCATAAAATTAATGAAAATGCTATGTCTCCTAAAAGTTTAATAGTTAGGGTAGGTAGTGGAATGGGACGCTATTTATCCATTGCACTAGGTAGGCAATCCCAAAGAGGAGTCTTTGTGAGACTTATGTGAATTGAATGAACTAAGTCTCCTAAATAAACGCACTACTTAATGTAGGTAGTGGAATGTGACGCTATCTATCCATTTCAATAGGTAGACCTTCTGAAGGGGGTGTCTTGGTTCCAAGCCTTCTAAAAGAATGTCCTACTTAGGGTAGTTGGTGGTATGGGAAGCCATCTACTCATTGCACTAAGTAGGCATTCCGAAAGTGATGTCTTGGTGGGTTTTTTGAGTGTTCTTCCAATGTCTTGTCATTGAGTGGGGGCTTGTTCTCCTGAGGCGAGTAAGCCAGAAAAGGGTAGTCTTGAAGATCGCTTTGATGTGTATTGAAGGAGGCATATCCGTACTTCCTTCATGTATTACCTTGGTGAGTCTTAGCATAATCCTTAGTTAGGGATACTCCTATGGAAAGGAGTTCCCTTTCTCTTTCCTTGGACTTGGAAGTTCATTCCTTTAGAATTAGGGTAGTTCACTGTAAATGTTCAAAATGAACTCACTATAATATCTTGGGAAGTTTACTATGAATGCTCATTTTTGTTAAAATTGTGGAAATTCTTCTCTAAGTATTAAATGAGGATTTTTATGTTGTTTTACTTCTATATTCATGAATGTTTTACTTAATTGGCATGAAAAAGTGTTTTTACTAAAATGTCCTTTTTGTGCAATGTTTTTTCATATGCCTACTGAGTACATTATTTTGTACTAAACCCCATACTTCTTGTATATCTCTGTAAGTATAGGTTGGAGCGCTTTGAACTTCATGCAAAACTTAAAAAATCTACTCGTCCAAGATTTGTATTTAACTCATATATTCGAGACATAGTCTTGTTCTATTCTTTCATTTTTTATATTAATACTTATTATGTTATTTTTTCTTTATATATAAAGGTCGTGTCCCTAAAATATTTATCGTTCTTTAAGTTAGGCTTGCTGAACGGTGAGATTCCTCTAAATATTATAAGACCTAGCTTTTTATTAAAGTGTCTGGGAGTTTGGTTTATTCTGCACTACTTTTCATTTCTTGTAGAAGACCCCAAAGATTCAAGTATGCTTGGTCATGACCAAAGGGCTCTCCCTTACTTCTAGGGGGTACTTTCGGGTCGTGACAGTTAGGGTATTCTTAGGTTATGTCACGGTGTAGTTGACCTCTCGGAGGTTTTGTACAAGCCCTTTGACATCATTCATTGCACGCATGTACGAAAAGTAGTGTGGAATTAAAACTTTTCACAACAATTGAATCGCCTTTCAAAAAATCTTTCATATAAAATCCATAGGACATACGAAGTCTCATACCATCAACTATTAGAGATAAGACTAAATTGGCACACGGCCCGTACATAAAAATATAGTACTACTAAGTCTATTACAATACTTTGAAATAGGAAATTAAAAGACATGTATGCTCTCGAGTCAAATTAGGACATACTTCAATCTTTTCTTCAACGATAACTAGAATCCAAGCTTTGCTTCAAGATGCTTCTCATCATCCACCTACACCTTTAGATTTAACAAAATGTATCGAATTAGTACAAACAGTTGTACTAAGTATGCTTTAATCATAAGAGTATGAAATGGATTATGAAATTGGCTCTTTTTGATTAAACATCATCATAAGCCAAAAACAAACATTTAAACACCTCAAACCTTAGCAATAATATAGTGAACTAAGTCCACTTACAGTGAACTCCAGTAAGCAACACCCCTCACTAAGGCCATCCTAAGACTCACTTATTAAGACAATAAATAGACCCCTAAACCCGTCTCTAAGCACACTTAACTTTCCTATGAAGACCTATCAAGAGTAAATACACTTCAAATCATCCAACCAAACAAACATGATATCCTCCTACAAAATGTCACTCTAAGCTCATTGACATTGAAGCGACCGCCCATCTCATCCTTTCACACACACCTAAGTAGCCCGCCTTAAACAAAGTACCTAATTGGAATCATCTCATTGCATAACATAACATACATAAAATAATGAATTTCTCCTCCTAAAAAGTGATCAAAATACTTACTTAAGTTAAATCCAGGACGAGAACTCCATACACCCTCTCCAAGTTGTAACCTACTCGGAATGGAAAGTAACTACTGGCCCAATGTAAACTTTGCCACATACCATGTAGCCCTGGTTTAAGGAATTGAATGGGTCTCTTGAACTCTACATCATCCGTACTAGAGCTCTCCAAAACCATATTCACTCGTTCCTAGACTTTGTTCTCATAGAGTATTTGCAATACAAGGTACAATGAATAGGTTCCATATCTAGTTCATAACCCAATAACATTCACCTTACGAAAGAGGTTCCCTAGGGTTGCCTTACAATGGTAAATATGATGTGCCAATCATTTTCGTAAGGATTATTTCATGCTGTTCCACCCAATCAATCCCTAAGTCCACCATTCACACAAGATTGATACCATTAAGACTTAGACCTAAAGGATATGATAACCTTACAACTAGGTTGAAGGCTCCACGTAAACAATCATATGTCATTCATACATACAAGACTAAGAAGCTCTAGGATCGTAACTGAAGAAGACATACTCTCATTATACATGTATCAAGTAAGGGACACAAGTCAACCAAAACAAGACACAACATAGTTCCCACATAACATATCATTCTAGAAGAACATAGCAATAACCAACATCATGTTTAGGTAACCTTATCAACTACTATAATATCATCAATATAATCATGATAAGACTCGCATAACAAATTAATAAGAATTGTGCATCAATTCTAAGACTACACATATAAGTACATAATCATAGTCTAACATGATCACCAAACAATATCAATCGAAGGACACGTACCTTCACCTAAAACAAAAGTAGATAGCTATGATCATAATTAACATAAATCAACTACACAAATCATCATAATATACCATGTAATGCCGAAAATTCCATAATCATTATCATACATAAAGTAACATAAACAAGGCCACATAATTCACAAGTAAAGCACATAGCACCACCACCATAAATGGACCATATAATTCACAAAATAATTCTAATTCTAGTATATAGTATATAAAAATTATGGCAGTGTACCACGAATCGATTCTCAAATCTTCAATCCATAGCTACATCATCGAATACAATATCAAAGGCCCTTACCCATGGCCATGATCATAAATTCAACACAAAAATCATAATACTTAATTAGTCTAAATCAATTCCATGTCAATTTATAAATCTAAGGCATCCTATACATCAATCTAATACAATTCTTACATCACTCAATTGCCCAAGGAAAACTACACTAGAATTTATAAGCACCGAGACTTGATCGAAACGACCATAATATAGAAAATTCGGAGAGTTTATATTTTGCATGGGTTCATAGAGTTTTTGAGTTAAAATCATCTAATTAACAAAAATTCAATCATTATTGTATGATTCAAAACCTTTAATGCAAGAACCCATGGATAAATTACAAAATTTATACAAGTTCATCTTTAGAAGACTTTAGAAAATAACTTTGATGATTGGCTCCTTTAAGAAAAGAGTTCCAAGGATGAAAACCGTAACTTAACTTATGTTAATCAATAAAAATGAGAAATTGGTGGAGAAATTAACCTTCAATCCTCAATGGAGTTCTAGAGAGCTCTTTAGAGGTTTTGGGGTTTGATTTTAGAATAATGAATTCATCTTGGTGTTCAGGACTTATAATCCCTATTAAAATATCTATGAAAACCTTAGGAGTAAAACCGCCAATCCCTTTAATTTGGAGTGGGGTACAGTTACGGCAATTTCAACCTACATTTAACAGTAGTTGCTATGTTCATACTCAAAACCGACGACTGGTCACCCGACCGTCACCCAACCAACAGACCGTCTGTTGGTCCGCGCGTTTTGGTCCAAACATCTATTTAAAGAAACAGTCCTCTTGTTCCTAAGTTTGACCTATGCCTACACCAATGGGGGCAGCGACACGTACTGGTCATCGATGCCTTCCGAGGTTGGACTCCTTAGGGCGGTTTTGGCCCCCAGATGGTCCTCCTCAGGAGCCCTTTGTTGTCCTTGGGGAGTTTTCCCGACGTTTCCTACCCCCAAGATTCGTCTAATGATTTAGGACCTCCCAGATATATAGCATCGAAATTGAACAAATAAAACTCTATGAAACATGCTAAAACACACAAAGTCACTTCAAGGCAAACATTTCAAACGTCATGGACGTTCATAAACGTTTGACCTCCAAACTTTATGAAACTTGACACACTGCCAATAATTACTATTATTACTTATTAAGGACCTCATAAGCTCAGGACACACACATAAACATATAAAAACATATAAGGCATATTGGTGACTTAGACGTCGAACGTCTTGGTTGTCCCTTGATGTTTGACTTCCAATTGACCTAAATCATTAGGCACTTCCTCATTGCCACATTATAAACAATTTTAGGACCTTAGACCTTCATAAAAAATATTTAATGCTCTGGTTTCACCTTATTAGTTATAGAGGTATTACAAAAAAAAAAGAAAAAAAAAAAAAAAAGAAAAGAAAAAAAAAACATCCTCCCCAACTTGGAAAACATTCATCCTCGAATCATACTTGTCACTCTCTTAACACTTCCAACAGTATAGATTCAGTAAAGCTCATAACCATACCACAATAACACCCTCATACAACACCGCACTCTAGGAAAAACATCACCTTCACATAATCAACATACTCACAACACAAAAAAGATAGAAACTAATCACAGTATCATGTCCATAAACGCACAGTCATTTCAAATAGTAAAGGTGAATCTTTTATATTCATTACATTCCTGCATATACCTTAGTTCTAACTCTTCAATATTTTCAACATACAAATTATGACATTTTCAATCAAAATTGTTATAAAGCTAAATATACTGGCATGAACATGCTTTAAAATTAAAAAATGCACAGTTAGAAATTGATGATGAAACATGCCAAGATGAAATATCACCATATAACTCATTTTACAACATCATAATCATAGCTCCATGAATGCACCATGCAAAGTAATAAATAAAACCAACTCCAACAATACATCGCTAACACAATGCAACATATACTAGACTTCAACTCCAAGCTTTGTTGAATAAAAAGATGAACAATCAAGCAAATTCCACTGCCTACCATACTCCTCTACTAGAAGGAACTATAACTACTAAAAGGAAGTAACTAAGAACTTACGAACATACTTACATGCACAAGCATTAGTAAACTTGGTCACTTGAGAGGAACTTCCTCATCCATGTATCCATTCTTCCAACCTCTAGCGTCCATCCTTCTATCTAGTATTCATCGTCTTATAAACACAATAGAAGAGATTAGGAATGACACTCAAAAACCATCAACGCTATAGGCACGACAAAAGATAATGAAAACGTTAAAAAACTCGATCGGCCAGACCCTCTCCAACCATAGATGTGTCGCTCCACACAAAGGAACCGATGTTCAAGAACACTACTATACGCTAACTTGCTAAGACTTTTGAATTCTTAAGAACCACACTTTCAAACCTACGCTTTTTGATAGCACCATGTTTGGCATCAACTCACATTATACCCTACTTTTCGGGGTCTTCTTGGTCATGGCACACGCCCTTGACCTCTACAGATCTTGTACAAGCCCTTTGCATCATCTTCAGACATGTATAAAAGTTGTGCAGGAATTACAAAATTTCATACAATCGAATATTCATTAAACTAATAATTTCATATTAAAGACTAGAAATACTAGTCTCATACTCAAATGTTAGAACACAAATACTTCAGACAGCGACCCCTATATAAAAATATATACTAATAAGTCTATTACGATACTTTGAAGATGGGAAATCAAAAGAAATTATGCCCTTGAGTTAAACGAGGACATATTCAAAACTTTGCTTGAACGATAACTAGAACTGAAGCATTCCTTCAAGAAGCTTCTCACCTTCAACTTACACCTTTATATATAACAAAATGTATACAATTCTTGCAAACACTTGTACTAAGTATTGCTCCATGCATAAAATCATTAAAACAGACATTTAATAGAAATATGTTCTTTTGATTAAAACATCATATCATAAGCACTAGAACAACATTAAAGAAATTGATGATGGAAACATGCTAATATGAAATATAAAACCATATAAACTCATTTTACATCATAATCATAGCTCCATGAAATGCAACATGAAGGAATCAAGAAAATCATTCCAACAAGACTCCCAACACACAATCACAAACCTAAATACTGATAATAACTTTCTCACTCTCAAACTTGAGTGTGACTAAGAAGAAGAGCAATCAGCAAAATTCCTTCGCACTGCCTACCATACTCCTCTACTTAGAAGAACTTATAACTACTAAAAGGAAGTAAATATAACTTACGAACAACCTTATCATCAAAAGCATTAGTAAAACATGGTCAACTTGAAGAGGAACTTCCTCATCCATCTATCCTTCTTCCAACCTTCTAGCGTCCATCCTTCTAGTATTCATCTCTTATAAACACAATACAAGAGATTAGGAATAGATACTTAAAACCTCAACTCTATAGGCACGACAAAAGATTAATGAAGAAAGTTAAACTCTATCTTCCTATAGCCTCTCACCATAGATGTGTCGCGACACAAACCGATGTTCAAGACACTACTATACTTAACTTGATAAGACTTTTGAATTCTTAAGACCACTTTCATAACCTGCGCTTTGATACCATGTTTGTCATCACTCACATGTATACCCTAATGTTCGGGTATTCTTAGGTCATGGCACGACGCACTTGACCTCTACATTAAATTTCATTGTACAATTCCCGGTTGACTCATTCATTGCATACATGGTATGAAGTATCCAGATTACAAAATTTCAGAACAATCGAATAGTCTTTAAAATATATTTCATATATAAGACATAGGAAATACTAAGTCTCATATCATCAAATGTTAGACACAAGATACTTCAGACACGACCCATATATAAAAATATAGTACTAATAAGTCTATTACGATACTTTGAAATGGGAAATCAAAAGAAATTATGCCCTTGAGTTAAACGAGGACATATTCAAAACTTTGCTTGAACGATAACTAGAACTGAAGCATTCCTTCAAGAAGCTTCTCACCTTCAACTTACACCTTTATATATAACAAAATGTATACAGTCTTGCAAACACTGTACTAAGTTATTGCTCCATGCATAAAATCGATTAAAACATATCGTATTTAATAGGTGAATATGTTGTCTTTTGATTAAAACATCATATTCAAAGCACTAGAACAAATTAAAGAATTGATGATGGAACATGCCTAATATAAATATAAAACCATATAAAAACTCATTTACATCATAATCATAAGCTCCATGGAAATGCAACCATGGAAGGAATACATAAATCAATTCCAACAAGACTCCCAAACACAATGCACATAATACATAACACTTTCTACTACTCTCAAACTTTGTGAAATTAGAAAAGAAGAGACAATCAAGCAAATTCACTGCCCTACCATACTCCTCTACTTTAAATAAACTTATAACTTATAAAAAGGGATGTAAATTACCGTATGAAACACCTTATTTCATCAAAGCAAAGTAAAACATGGTGCAAACTTGAAGACTCCTCATCCTCATCCTTTCGTCCAACCTTCTACGTCCTACTTCTAGTATTCATCTCTTATAACAACAATACAAGAGATTAGGAATAGCACTAAACCTCAACTCATAGCACGACAAAGATTAATGACAAAAGTTAAAACTCTATCTTCCTAGTAGCCTCTCACATTAGATGTGTCCCGCGACACAAGACCGATGTTCAGACACTACTATACTTACTTGATAGACTTTTTGAATTCTTTAGACCCTTCCTAACCTAAACGCTTTGATCCTGTGGGTCATCACTCACATGTTACCCCTAATGTTCGGGTATTCTTTAGGTCATGCACGACGCACTTGACCTCTACGATATCTGTAACCAGCCGCTTTGACATCATTCGATTGCAATACATGTATGAAAAGTGTGCATACAAAATTTCAGAACAAATCAATATCTTTAAAATATATTTCATATATAAAGACATAGGAAATACTAATTCATACATCATTCATCAAATGTTAGACACAAGATACTTCAGACACGACCATATATAAAAATATAGTACTAATAAGTCATTACGATACTTTTGAAAGGAAATCAAAAAAATTATGCCCTTATTAACGAGGACCTATTCCCAAAACTTGCTTGAACGATAACTAGAACTGAAGCATTCCTTCAAGAAGCTTCCTCATCACCTTCAACTACACCTTTATATATAACACAATGGTATAACAATTCCTTGGCAAACACGGTGTACTCAAGCTTTGCTCCATTCAATAAAATCATTAAAACAGACATTTAATAGAAATATGTTCTTTTGATTAAAACATCATATCATAAGCACTAGAACAACATTAAAGAAATTGATGATGGAGAACATGCTAATATGAAATATAAAACCATATAAACTCATTTTACATCATAATCATAGCTCCATGAAATGCACCATGGAAGGAATAAATAAAATCAATTCCAACAAGACTCCCAAACACAATGCAACATAATACTATAACTTTCTACTCTCAAACTTTAGTTGAATAGAAAAGAAGAGACAATCAAGCAAAATTCCACTGCCTACCATACTCCTCTACTTAGAAGGAATTATAACTACTAAAAGGAAGTAAATATAACTTACGAACAACCTTATCATCAAAAGCATTAGTAAAACATGGTCAACTTGAAGAGGAACTTCCTCATCCATCTATCCTTCTTCCAACCTTCTAGCGTCCATCCTTCTAGTATTCATCTCTTCTGAAACACAATCGAAGAAATAGGAATGCGATCCTTACAACCCTCAACTCTATAGGCACGACAAGATAATGAAGAAAGTGAATTTCTATAGCGTCCTATATGCCTCTCACCATAAGGTTCTCACCCAATCCTAATGTTCAAGACACTACTATACTTCACTTGATAAGACTTTTGAATTCTTAAGACCACTTTCATAACTTACGCTTTGATACCATGTTTTTCATGACTCACATGTATACCCTAATGTTTCGGTATTCTTAGGTCATGGCACAACGCATTTGACCTCTACGATATCTTGTACAAGCCCTTTGACATCATTCATTGCATACATGTATGAAAAGTAGTGCAGAATTAAAAAATTTCACAACAATCAAATAGTCTTTAAAAATATCATTTCATAATATAAGCCTAGGAAACAAGACAAATGAAGTCCTCTTTTTTTTTTTTCTATCCTTTTATTTTCTTCCCTTTCCTCTTTTCTCGTCTCTGTTTTTTTTTTTTTTTTATTTTTTTTTTTTTCCTTTTTTTTTACTTTCTTTTTTTCCTTTTTTCCTTCTTCCTTTTTCCCTCTTTTTCTTCTGCCTTTTTTTTTTTTTTTTTTTTTTCCCCCCCTTTCCTTTCTCTTTTTTTTTCTTTTTTTCGTTTATTTTCTTTTCCTCCCTTTTTTTTCTCTTTTTCTTTTTTTTTATTCTATTATTGGTTTCTTCTTTTTTTTTTCCTTTCTCTTTCTTTTTTTTCTTCTCTTACTTTTTCTCTCTCCCTTCTCTTGTTTTTTTTTTTTTTTTCTTTTTTTCCCTTTTCTTCCTTTTTTTTATACCTCTTTTTTTATTTAACTTCTTTCTTTTCTTTTCTTTTTCTTTTTTTTTTATTTCTTTTTTCCCCCTTCCCCCTCGTTTCTTCTTTTTTTTCTTTTTTCTTTGTATTTTCCTTTTTTCCTGTTTTTTTCTCTATCACTTCTTTCTGCACTTTTTTTTTTTTGCTTTTTCTAACAATTTATTTTTCTTATTTTTCTCCTTTTTCTTTTTTTTTTTTTTTTTTTATTTTTTTTCTTTTTTACTTTGCCCCTTTTTCTTTTCTTTATTTTCTATTCCTTGTTTTTTTTTTTACTTCTTTCTTGCTCCCTCTTTTTTTTATTTCCTCCGTTTTTTCTTTTCTCTTTTTCCTCTTTCTTTTCTCCTTTTCTTCCCCTTTTTGTTTTCTCTTTATATAGTTTTTCCTTTTTTCTATTTTTTTCCTCTTTTATTTCTTTTGTCTTCTTTTTTTTTATGTCTCTTTTTCCCCTTTCCTTTTTTTTCCCGTTTGTCTTTCTCTTCCCACTTCCCACCGACAAAGGGACACACAGCGGCTTAGCAACCCACGGAGAGACACGAGCACGCCATCACAGATAACGCGCCGTCGCCCACGCACATACACCAGTATGTGGCCTTCACTTATTCTTTTTCTCTTTTTTTTTCGTTTTCTTTCTCTTTCCCTTTTGCTTTTTTTTTTTTTTCTATGTCTTTGTTTGTCTTTTTCTTTTTTTTCCCTTTTATTCCATCGCGCATTTTTTTCCCTTTTTTTTTTTTACTTTCCCTCCTATCCTTTCTTTTTTTTCCTTCTTCCTTCCCTTCTTTTTTTTTTTTTTTCTCCTCTTATTAGTAGCTCTTTTTTTTTTTCCCCGGCTCCTTTTTTTTTTTCTCCTTCCTTTCTGTTCCTCTTTATTTTTCATTTTTATTTCTTTTTTTTCTCTTATTTTCTTTTTTTTCTTTTTTTTTGCTTTCCGTCCTTTCTCCTTTATTTGTTTCTCGTTCTTCTTTGTCTTTTCCCCTCTCCCCTTCACCCTTTTCTTCTCCTTTTTTTTGTTCTTCTTTGTTTTCCCTCCTCTTTTATCCTTCTCCCTCCCCCTTCCCTTTTATCTTTTTTTTCTTTTCCTATAGTTTTTCTTTTTGTTTCTTTTCTGCCTTTCCTTCTTCCTTTTTCACCCTTTTTTTTTTCCCCCTTTTCCCCTCTTTTTTTTTTTACTTTTTTTTTTTGCTTTGGCTCTCTTCTCTTCCTATCTTTTTTTATTTTTCTTTTCTCCCCCCTTTTTTTCCTTACCCTGTCTTTTTTTTTCTCCTTTTTTTTATCCCTTTTTTTTCTCTGTCCTTCCTCCCGTCGCCTTCCTCCCCTCTTCGCCCCCCGCTACTTCGTACACGACCATATTCAAAATATAGTAGTGAATAAGTCTATTACGATACTTTGAAATGGAAGATCAACGAAGAATTATGCCCATCAGGTCCATGAGGACATATTGTAAAACAGGCCGGAACGAGAACTAGAACGAAGCTTCCTTCAAGAAGCTGTAGCACCTTTCAACTTACACCATGATGATAACAAAACTATAGAATCGTACAAACATTTGGTTACAAGTATTGCCATGGCAGAAAGCAGGAAACACATGTGATAGAAAGAGGTGGCGGGGGAGGAAACATCATCTCAAGAACAAGCACAAGAACCACATTTGAAACACCGGGAAACATATAAGATAGCCGTAAGGAGTTGATCACACCTTAAGAAATGGATAGTGGGAACTAGTTCACCGTAGAGTGACGAAAGACCAAACCGGACAAGGAACTCAGTGAGCAGAGACCCCGTCCCTAAAGGCTGTCCTTAGAGCTCAATTATCTAGTCATTGAGAGACCGCCCATAACCCCCCTAAAAACCTAAAGGATTCTTAAGACCATCTATATGAGAAAAGAACCTGTACATACAGCAAACAGCCTAACCTGAGATCCTCCATACCAAGGTTATTCTTAGTGTCACTTGGGGTGATTGTGGAAGCCCGCCCATACAATCCGCGTCACACACACCTAAAGCGCCTTTATCTACCTAACTGAATATACCTAATTTCATAATGTAACGATATATATAATATGATCATCTCCTCCAAAGTTTATCAAAATACTTACTTAAGTAAATCAAGAAGAGAACGTCCATGCACCCTCTCCAAGATTACCTAAATAATCCTTAAAACTAACTTTGTTTATATCATGTATAATGTATCAACCAACTTTCCTATCTAGACTCATTCTTAAGAGTTACCGAGGTATGACATGAACTGAACACTCCTCTGCCCCCTTCAGACCTTAACTAAACAACCTTGAACTAGTCTAGGTAAGTACTTATTAATTTACATGCTTTCCAACTTAAGTTATTATCTTCATTAGTTCATTCACGAGATATTCATTACATAAGTACATTCAAGTAATTTTCTTGGAAAAGACCTAGGGACTCATTTATTAACATCTTCAAACCCTATTGTGCAATGTCTAGATAGTGTCCCATACCACCACCTAATCTTCAAAGAACTTTTCCAACACTTGTAGGGTATCCCATATGATAAGAATAGAAAATAACCGACATAAACCATGGTATCTTGGAATGGAATTCAGAGTTGTAACCTACTCCGATGGAGGGTTTCTACTTGTGAAAATGTAGGCACAAGGGTAAGGAGTATGAAGGGTTTCTTTGTACTATAGCCTCATCCTTAACTAGAGCTACTTCCCAAACCATACTCACTCGGTGCTAGCCTTTGTTCACATAGAATATTTCAATAAATGAGTACTTTAAGAGGTTCCATATCTAGTTCATAATCAAATCATATTCACCTTACCAAAGAGGTCCCCTAGGGTTTCCTTACAATGGTCAATAATATAGCTTATTGATTTTCGTAAGGATGATTTCATGTCGTTCAATCTAATCAATCGCCAAGTCCACCATAAGCACAAGAACGATACAATTACGAATTTCGCCTTCAAGGATGTCATAACCTTAAAACTAGGTTTGAAGGATCCACATAAATGACCTTCTTAACATCATTCAAGGTCACATATCATTCATACATAAAAGACTAATATTATCTATTATCCTATGTCAAAAAGTCATATCCTCATTATACATGTATCAAGTAAGGGACACAAGTCTACCAAAACAAGACACAACATACTTCACATTTAACATATCATTCTAGAAGCACATAGTCATCACCAACGTCATCTTTAGGTCACCCTATGAACTACATAATATCATCAATATAATCATCATAAGACTCTCATAGACACTTAGGAAGAATCATGTATCAACTCTAAGACTACATACATAATGGCATCATCATAGTCTAACATGATCACCTAACAACATCAGTAGAAGGACACGTACATTCACCTCAATCACAAGTAGATAGCTATTATCATAATTCACATAAATCAACTACACAAATAATCATAATTATACCAAGTAATGTCGACAAGTCTATGATCATTATTATACATAAAATAACGCCGATGAGGCCAGATAATTCACAAGTAAAGCACATAGCACCGCTACCATAAGTGGACCATACTAATCAGAACATAATTCAAAACCAAATTTACATAATATAAAGAGAATTAGGGCAGAGTACCACCAATCCATTCTAACCACTTCAATCCATAGCTAAATCATCCAATACAATACCAAAAGGCCCTTACCCATGGCCATGATCATCAATTTTATAACAAATCATAATACTCAATATATATAAATCAATTTAATATATATTTATTAATATAAGGCAGACTATACATCAACCTAATAGAATTCTTACATCACTCAATAGCCAAACGAAAACTACACTAGAATTCATAAGCACTTAGACATGATCATAGCATCCATACTGTAGCCAATTTGAAGAGTTTAGGATTTTCATGGGTTCATAGAGTTTCTTACATCAAATCATCTAATTAACAATAATTCAATTATTATTCAATTATTCAAAACTTTTAATGCATGAACCCATGGATAGATTACAAATTTGTACAAGATCATCTTTAGAAGACTTTAGAAAATCACTTTGAATATTGGATCGTTGAAGAAAAGAGTTCCAACGATGAAAAACCATAACTTAACTAATGTTAATAAATGAAAATTTAGAGAAATTAGTGGATAAGTCAACCTTCAAGCTTTAATCTTTAGTCAAGCTTCAATGGTGTTCTAGAGAGCTCTTTAGAGGTTTTGGGTTTTAATTTTAGAATAATGAATTCATCTAGGTGTTTATAACATATAAAACCTCTTAAAATACCTATAATATCCCTAAGAAACCGCCCAAAAAGGGGAGAATTTACCAATTCACCTGGCATTTGACAGAAAGCTGCGTAGGTTGCAGACTCAACCTACGACTGGTCACCTACGGGCCGTCACTTAACCAACGGACCGTCCAATTAGTCTGTGGTTTGTGTCAGAGACTTGTACTTGGAATTACATCCTCACACTCCTATGTCTTGACCGATTCCCTCAACCTATGGTGCGTCGACCAGCCTACTGATGTTGATTGCCTTCGCAGGTGGAGACTTCCTTAGGCAATTTTGGCCACCAAGATGGGTCCTTCTTCACGGACCCTTGGTTGATCCTTGTGGATGTTTTATCAGATGTTTTCAACCCGAATATTTTCTTCTACGTGTTTAGGAACTCTCATATCAACATCATCGAAAATGAACACATAAAACTCGACAAAACATGCAAAGGCAACAAGGTCACTTGAAGGAAAACCTTTCGAACTTCTTGGACTTTCTTGGACGTTTGACCTCCAAACTTCATGAAACATGAAACAATGCCTTTAAGCACTCTTATTACCCATATAAATACCTCATAAGATCATGACGCACACATTTACATAGAAACACATAAGGCATATATGTGACTTAGTTGTCGAACATCTTGATCGTCCCTTGATGTTTGACTTCCAATTAACCTAAATCATTATAAAGTTCCTCATTACCACATTATAAACCATTTTGTGACCTTAGAACCGCATTTTAAACATGATAGTATCTAGCTTCACCTAAGTTATTTTACATGTATTACAGCCGGGTGGTTTACTTCAAGAAATCCTAGCTTGTACTTTAAAGTGGGAAGACATCAATACGGACTTTATAATGGGTTTTCCTCAGACTAGAAGGCAGAATGACTCCATATGGGTGTTTGTTGATAGGATGACTAAGTCGGCTCACTTTATTCCCGTGAAGTGCACTTACTCGGCGGAGGAATATGCAAAGATCTATATAGATAGGATTTTGAGTCTCAATGGTATTCTGTTATCCATCATATTTTATAGGGGTGCATATTTCACATCTAGGTGTTGGAGATCGTTTTACAAAGGGTTGGGTGCAAGAGTAGAGTTAAGCACTGCTTTTCATCCCCAAATGGATGGTCAAGAGAAAGTTACCATTCAAACTCTTGATGATATGATTACAGATTGTGTGATAGATTTCAAGAGAAGTTCAGATGAGCACTTGCATTTATTGCAGTTATCTTATAACAACAGTTACCATTCGTCTATAGCCATGGCTCCGCCCTTGGATTTTGTATGGTTAGGGTGTACAACTCCGATTGATGTTTAAAAGTTGTGAGTCTTCACTTCTTGTCCGACTTATAAATAAGATTTGTCGAAGTTCATTTTAAGGAACCCAATTGCACTGTCCTTAGCTGGCAAAAGTCTTATCTGACAATAGAGAAAGAATTAGAATGTGAAAGAGGTTATAAAGTGTACTTAAAAGTTACACACATTAAGGGTGGTGAGGTTTTCCAAGAGAGGAAGTTTAAGTCCTCGTTATGTGGGTCCCTATGAAATTTTACAAAGGGTTTGCAAGGTTGCATATGAGTTGATATTACCTGGTGAACTAGCTTTGGTTCACCCAATTTTCCATGTGTTCAAGCTTAAGAAGAGCATTGGTGATGCCGAGTCAATTATTCCTATTGAAGGTCTAGGTGTTGATGAGAATCTCTCCTATGAGGAGGTTCTGATGGAAATTCTTGATCATCAAGCGAAGAGGTTGAGGAACAAAGAGGTGGCCTCCATAAAAGTGTTATGGAGAAACCACCTAGTTGAGGGAGCAACATAGGAGGCCGAGACCGACATGAATTATTGTTATCCTCATCACTTCGCTAAATAAGGTTAGTTTTTCCTCCTAATAGTGAAAATAATGAATAAATTTGAATTTGGCTTGTTTTGCAAAGATATGCATATTTATGGTGAAGGTTTTGCAAAAAAATGAGTCTTCATGGGAAAATTCTCTTTTAATTAATTTTCACTTCTTTGGATGTCATAGGCCAATGTCCTACGGGTTTCTTAGGGGAGAAGAGTTCACTTTTCTCCATAAATCTTCTATTAAAATCTAAGGTATGGAACCTTTCACTTTGATATTCCTTTTCCCAAAAGGGTTCTTCCACATTGGTTTCGAAAAGATAATTTATACGATTTTCTTCCTAATAACGATTTGATTTTTCTAAAATTGTATTTTTTTTATGTTTATTTTGGTAGTGTAAATTATTATATGTTATATTATTTGTTCAACTTACATTGGTTCTTTATTATAACCTAGCATGTGGACTAAGATTTCATGATTGACCCAAATCCCTAATGGCTAGGTTATGAACTCATGTTGAATTAATTAGTATTATGCAAGTGACCTTAGTTATTGTGTTAATTACTATTTACTGAATTTTATTTACACCTATTGATGCTTAAATTAGATTAGTTGAGTGTGAGAATCAATGATGAAGGCCTTTTGAAGGAGAACTGAACGACTTTTGATCCAAACCTTTACTTCAATTGTAATGGCTTGTACTTTGGTGTGAAAGTTCATGTGAGGTATATATTGTTTTTGTTTTAAGTAGTGCTGGTATGGGCTATTGATGTATTGAACTGTCTTGATTATGTAAAGATGTGAGATTATATTAAAGATGAAATGATATAAGGTTGGTTATGAATTGTCTATGTGCCTTATTATGACAAGATTATTATAATGTGTTGATCTCACATATAAGGGTTGTATTGAAGCACATTCGCATGAAATTCCTAATGAGATAATGATATGAGTATACAAGGGATTAGTCTCTTGTGAACTATACTAAGTTGTGATGATTAATAAAGGCTTTAAGACATTACAAAAAAAGGACTCTAGCTTAGCACCGAGTGAACTAGTGGTGAGAATTGTCGCTTCACAATGTGGGAAGGTACGTTCACTATTACACTTATGAGATTGGAAACTATAATGCAATGTGCATAAAGAGGGTCCCAAGTATATCTCCTAGTTCTTGAACTATGTTGCCCCTATAGGAATACTAGCTAATGAATCCACCTAGAACGCTTAGGTTCATGTATCGGTCCTACCTTGGCAAGTAGTCCACCTTCTTTTTGATGTAGGGTTTCATGAAACTTGATTCCACTCTTCGATCTTGTGGTCTATGTTAGTTAAGGCAAATGTTCCCGAAAGTAAAATGAAGTGATGAAGTGAAGACTAACTGGAGTGTTACTTAATGGGTTTAACTTAGACTATGTAGGGGTATGGGTCTCTACCTATACATTGCACTAGTTGGCCTTGAGGGAAGTCCTAGAAGGTTATTCCTATGTTATATAAAGTGATGTTATCCATATGTTGATTTTACATGTTGATAACCTTATATGATGTTATTTTCACTTATGAACATGCAAAGGTCTATGTTGCTAAATATGATGATGGTTACTCATGATGTTATGTTATGTGAAGTTAGACAATACTAGTGATCTTTTGTTTGGTATACTAGGTTTAGTAAGGTTATGGGGCTTTTCGTGGTCATTGCACATGTAGACTTGATGTTGGTTTATGAGTAAAGGTCTTGTAAGTAGTATAGTGATATGACTTTTGTACATGATTTGTTGTTATGACATGATGTTGGAGTTGTTTGGTTTTGTACTCAAAGTACGCTATTATACATGCTGACTTGATTACACTTGATGATGTTGGTGTTGTGGTAGATATGATCCTATCTTAATAAATATGTGATTATTGGTTTATATGGGTTCTTCGATGTGCATAAAGCTTTCCAAATGACATAACATGATTTCTAAAGAAATTGTCCCTTTCTCATGCATTATTTCAAATGTTTTATGTGCATGTTTCGATACTTAGTGCAAGTGGTGCACTAACCCATTCTCTATGCTTACTATAAAATGTAGGTTTCGACCATTGATCTTTTAAAGGGCCATTGAAGAAGACTTTGATTCTCAACCTCCAAGTTTGGTAGGTCCTCACTTTACGAGGATTATGCAACATCTTGCTATTGGATATTGTTTTAGTCTTAAAGATACGTTTATTCATTATCTCTCATTCGAACACTATTATTGTATATGCCTATATGTGTCTTTTATTGTAATCAAGTATGGGCTATGCCCAATGTTGTACTCGTTTTAGATTGTTTAATATGAGACGTATGATAGACTTCTTATGAATCAATATTTCTATATTATGTATGTGAAATAAAGGCAGAAGCCTATATAGATATATATTATGAGTAAGTGAGAGGTCTAAGTAAACCTCAATGTAGAAGTAGATGAAATGTTTTAAAATTTTGCAGTTTAGCCTATGATATGTTATGATGAATGCTAAGAGGCTATTCTAAATCCTCTTTGAGGATGACGACACCTGTTACGTCTAGGGGGTGCCCCAGGATATGACAGAAACATATAACTCTACTTTGTGAAAGGATAATCACCAAAATTTATATCCAAAACTATTCCCGCATTAACGAATTTAAATTAACACCAAAGAAAATTAAGAGTCACTCAGTATGACCTTATACAAAATTTAAGAATGGTTTGGGCTTAACTTAGAAATTTTCGGCGTTTTACAACTTCTACCAAGAAAGGCACCATGCTTAGGTCTACTGATGAAGGTTCATTCAAGATATCTCATTGACTTTAGTAGATAAGGTTTTCTACCATATCGGCCCACAATCTCTAAGTCAATCATTTTAAACAACAAGAAGGCACAATTATAAGGCCTACCGCTTCAAGGTGTTACATTGACCTAGGGATAGAGACTTATTATGAAGGGGCACCATACTAAGGTCTACCGGTTCAAGACATACCCTAAAGTCTCATTTGTCATTCATATAAATGTGCACCAAAGTCTACCAATCAAGATGCAAAGTAACAATATAGAGCTCCTTTACATGCTACTATCAACACACAAAACCATTAAGACTGAGTACGCCTTCCATTATAATATACCACCTTTACATGACCCCCAAAGACATGTGTATCATTAATACAAGACCCCTTATTAACCCTATAAGCCTTGAAGGCCATGATCACTGTTATATCATAGATACTCCAGACATACATATATATATGTGTTGTGTGTGTGTTTTGTGTGTGTGTGTGTGGTGTTTGTATGCGTGTTTTTTGTGTGTGTGTGGTTTGTCTAGATCCTATATGTATTTTATAGTATATATATACACACACCACACGATCACCCACATATTATATAGTAATATATGTATGATATAATATGCACACGCACACACACACATAGACATATTATATACACATATCAGTAAAAACTACTGCCACCTTTTACCTTCGTACAAGAAGCGATAACACCCTTTCTTAGTTATCCAACAATTAATCATAATTAGGCATGTGTAACAATAGATATAAACAACATAACATAATCTAGGTACAATTCTTGTAAAGAACCGAAATGCTATAGGTCAAAATCGAGCCTCACATGTGTGTAATGATATAAGAAGGTCCTAAAATGACTAAATATATTGTTAATACTCTGTATATAGAGTTTGGAAGAGATTTTTGAGGTAAAATGTCAAATACGTTTGAATGTTCGAATTAAGAACGTGCATGTGTGCCTTTGTACGTTTAATGAGATTTTTTTGTAGTGTTTGTGGCTCAAATTGGTAGGGAAGGTTCCTAATATATAGACGGACATATTTGGGGTGAAAATATTGTGGCACGACATCCCAAGGACTACCCAAAGGGTCCTTGAGGAGGACCAAAAAGTGGATAGTGCGCCCATCACTCGATATACGCCCCGTCGATTGGGTCCCTCACTCCCCACTTAGTCGTGGGATTTGATCCCCCAAAATGGGAATCTCTTACAATAATGATGGACCTACAGTATGGTCCCATTTTCCAATCGACGGATCATCGACTGTAGGCATCGTTTAAGACTTGCAATTCTTCCTATGTTCTGTTAAGTGAAGGGGTGAATCGGAAAATTCACCCCTTGTCCAAATAAATGCATGGGTTGTTAAATTAGGTGCTTTTAGGTAAGTTATGAGTATTTATACAATAAAATAGACCCATTTAGTATTAGACCCCAAGATCAAAACCGTAGCCTCTCCAAAACACACTCAAGAACATCATAGAAGAAGAAGATGAATTAGATGCTTCTCTTAGGACGTAATTCACAAATGATTATATCTAGGATTATGGATATAATCTCAGGTATGTGAGGCTTATTCGTCCGTGTATTCTTCCATTCATGGAGTCCCCTAGTTACTTCTCAATTGTGAACCCAAAGAACCCCAATCTAGAGAGTGTTATGATTGCATTGTTGATAAGTCTTGATTGTGATCCCAATCTAAAGGGTAACACTTAATTATGTTCATATGATTATTATGTGATGTTCTCATGAGGTTTTAAAGTTGAATTATATTAATTGATGTTGAAGATGATTATGGTGATTTTAGGAAACATGAAAGTTCTAAGTTGATCTTCTTAATTCTATTGTTTTATGTGCTAATTGATCATGATTGAATAACCTAGATATGAATTTAACTAGGACTAATTGTTCTAGGTTGGTCTTGACTTGTAGATCTTGAATTGGACCTATATGATCATGTATGCCTAGACTTACCTTCTAATTATCTAATTTAAGGAAGTAAGCATGAAACTGAACATAGATCATAATGAATTAAAGGAAATAATTCATTATGTGATGTTATGTCGTTGATTCTATGGCTTTGAAGGTAAATTCATTATGAAGATATTATGATTAGGTTTTCTTCTACACTTAGGCATCAACATGATAGGGAAATCAAGTTCTCTCAAATAGATGAATTCTAGGTTGACCTAAGAACTTAAAATGAACAAATACATTATGAACTAGATTATCTTGAAGATGGATTGTATGATCACTTCATATGTAATAGACTTAGTGAGACAAGACCAAGGCATGATAACTTGATATGTGAATCTCGTGATAGCTTGACATGGTGGATCTCATGATAAGCTTGAGATGGTAGATCTCACGGGTAGTTTAGATAGTAAATATGAAGGAGTCTTGAGTTTAAATACTCATGGTAGCTTTAGATATTGAGTCTCATGGAAGTTTGAGCTTAATTAATCATGGTAAATTGAGGTGATGAACTTCATTGTAGCTTGGGATGTAGTGAGTAAGATCTCCCATGTTTACCTTGTTCATGTGTTGCAAGGATGCTTGATCATGGTATCTTGGGAATTGTGGTTGTCATGTTATATTGGGATGTAGGAAGCAAGCTCTCCCATTCTTAGCTTGGTTTTGTGTTGTAAGGATACTTGATAATGTTATCTTGACTTGGTTAGGCCAACACAATTTCATGGTAGCTTTAGAGGAAAGGTCTATAATGTCCTAATGTTAGATTGACTTGCATGTAAGGTGCATTTTATGGTAGCTTGATTTGCATGAAAGGTGCATTCCATGTAATATCTTGAGATTAGTTTCTCATGGTAGCTTAGGGTTGACGTTTCATGCTCCTCTATGTTACATGATTGGTTGCATGGTGGTTAGGATGGTTGTATCCTTCATTTTGTTAGCTTGGTTAGTATGTTGAAATGCTTTCCATGGTAGTAGGTCTATTATGAGAGTAAGTTGATCTTAATAGACAAGAATGGAAGATAAGTTAGCTTGGAGTAGGATAGTCTACAGGAGTATTTAGTGTGGATGGTAGTATGGGATGCTATCCATACATGGTACAAGTATGACTTAAAGCTACATATGACATGACTACTACATGATGTATGTTTATCTTGGATAGATCTATAGTTTCCTTCCATGGCATGATTGACTTAAGATGATAGTTGCTTTTCAATGATGAGGTAGGTCTACCAGAGATTCCTAAACTAAAATGAAAGATATTAGGATGAATTCTAGACATGTTTATTGTGTGTGGTAGAATGGGATGTTTCACATGCATTACACAAGTATGCTTTGAGGTGTCCTACGGGCATAGTGTATATATGATGTGATGGACCTATGTCTTAATTATGAAAGTGGATTATGATCAAGAATGACCAAAGAGACGTACTTAGCTTTCGTAGTATTATCGGATGCTACCTTAGTCTTGCAGAAGTATACATGGAGGTGGCTTGTGACATAGTTCACTTGAATAAGAAGGACAATGTGCTAAGTATAAACTCATATATGATTTATGATGTTCGATTATGGTTTATGATGCTTTATTATGCTTATGATATTCATGATATGTCTATGCTTTTATCTCATATGTTTTGGTATAATAGTTTACATACATAGTACATGTCGTACTTACGCATATTTGTGCCAACATTCTAATACAATGTAGGTCCTTGAGGAGATTGATTGGCTTTCAAAGGTAAAGTTTAAAAGCTTCCAAGGAGAGAAGATTGGTTAGTCCTTATAGTATTTGAGGATATCACTACTATGTTGTCTTTTATGTTCTTTTCTATGTTAGACTTTTATGGGTCGTGCCCCAAGACTATTTTACTCATGATGTCATAGATGGTTTTTGAGACGTATGTTAGATATTTTATGAAGTGATCCCGCATTATTTTTTACAAAGAAAAGTTTTAATTCCATGTAATTTTCATAGATATTGAATTAATGATATTCAAGTGTTTGTGTAAGACCTCCGAGAGGTCAAGTACGCCGTGTGGCAATTCAAGTGTTCCCTATCCTATAGAGTATACTTGTGGCTCGTGACTATTCTAACTATATCCAATCATAATATCAAACCCACTTTGTAAGCCAACTTTAGAAAATTAGTGAAATCATGGGTTCATAGAGTTTTTATTTCTAAATTATTCAATAAACATCAATAATATCATAAATCATCCATTGAGATCATTTAATGCAGGAACCCATGACTTGGAGCAAGAATTGGGGTTTTATCACTTTTGAAAACAAGAAAACCATTTGAAAATTGGATCTAAAGTGAATTATTACTTTAGATAAAGAGTCACCACACCTTAATATTAATAATGCGCAACAAATTTGGTGAAGAAGTCCTTGAAATTTAAACCATAGCATCCCTCCTCTTCTTCTTCGTTAAGCTTGAGGGAACAATAGAGAGAGAACTTTGGAGATTTGTGATATGGGTTTTCTGAAATTATGAGTTCAAAGAATGTTTTATGACTTAAAACATTATATATTAATTACATAGACATTTTAAAACCACCCCCACTTAATAAAAACTAAATTAGGAATTAGTTGAAATTCCCATTTTGGGGCAGCCCCGTCAGGGACCACGCCCAACTTGATGGCTCCTAAATAGTTTCACGGCAAAGTTGACGCACCGTGTTCCCTTTAGCAGTAGCTCCCTTGGAGCCTATCCTTTTTAATTGGCTAAGTAAATTGGAGGATCTACTTCACAAACCGTGTAGGGCACCACAAGTCGTGGTGGTGCCCGTTGTCATTTGGACAGTAGGTTGGACAAGCTGCCTTGCTTGGATGGAGCCCAAGTCAAGACCATGCCCACTTTGACGGGCCGTGTAGGGCACCAAGGATCATGGTTGTACCCGCGGTCTTGAGGTAGTGAGCAACCATTTTGGGGCAGCCTTGGACCAAGGCTTAGATTTTCCTACATTTTGGTTGGCTCATGGCCTTGCACGCTTAACTATAATACCATGCACCTTCTTAATGTAGAGTCTAGAACTTTCACGTTAACTTCTTTAACTCAATCAAACAATTCTCATAAAACCCACTCACCACATTAACACATAGACTAACAAGACTAGTTCCCAAACGTCATCGTCGTTGTAACATCTGGGTTTACCCCCTATACGTAACTAGCGTCGGCGTCCTCTTTGATGACTAAGACTAGCCTCTTAGTCTCATGTCATTATATTCATAGGTTGAAAATGCGGAAAAATTAAAATTTTTCATTTCATATACTTAGATGTTTACATAGACCTTTACATACACATAATATATTCGTATCGAGTATAAATAGACCCTTCGTATGGGAAGGTTACATAGACTTCTACTTTTATTGCACAAACATATGTAAGATACAAAAATAGTCTGAAAGATTGTCTCATCCCATACCATCTAAACGATCTTAGAAATTTGGTCATAGCCCTACATCAATTAATAGAGGCGACATATAGGCTTATACAAGCCGTACTCAAATGAAAATAGAGTGAACACGAGAGTCTTAGAAAAGCAAAGAAACTCGATCAGCAAGATTATTGGCCATCCGCCCCTTCGGAAAGTGAGGACCTACCCACTTGGATGATCGATTATATATTCAACCGTTCCTTCACAAGTCGTCTCCATAGCTTCAACAACCTGGAAGCACCCCTTAAATGTTTGGAGAAAAGGAGAAAATGGTGGTTAGTACGTCAGTTGGTACTAAGTATGAGATCATCATGCACATATAAGAGCAAAACATGCTAAAAAGGGACCTTTATTTGTAACGCATGCTCATTTACAGATTTACTCCCTTTTCAAAAAGAAAAGGCTTATGTCACAATCAAGAAAATCATACCATAACAACAATGCCTTACTAACTCACCAAGTATAATACCTATCAACATACTTGACCCATAACATAATACACCCTACCATCAAGGAATATTATCACAAGCGTGTATGAGAGTTAATCATATTATAATAAGCAAGACAACTACTCATGAATCCTCATCAAGTCAAGAAGTGCAATGACCAAGCAAAGCCCTATCACCTTAACCAATCAAGTAGCCTTTACAAGAAACAATAACCAATTTCCAACTTCACATAATATAACCTTTAGGGACACATAACATCATAATTTAATCATACAACCCAACTACATGTCAAGATGATAATATCATCATATAATATCATTTATATTGTATCATCAACATGTTATTATCACATACATCATTATCATAAGCAAACATAAAATCAATTCCTAAAGCTCCCATCAAAGCCAACTAGTGCAAGGAATAAGTAAACTCTCATAGCCCTACCAAGAGTAAGTTAAACCTCTCAAGTCACCTTATTTAGTTTTATACTTTGTCACTTCATTTTAGTTTAGGGATCACTTGCCTTAACCGTCATAGACCACAAGATCTAAGTGTGGAATGCGGTGTTGTAAAACCTTACATAATAGAAGGTGGTCTTCCATCCAAAGTAAAACAAAACAGAAACGTGGCTTTCTAGATGGATCCACTAGCTAGTCTTTCTATGGGGGCAACATAGTTCAAGAACTAAGAGATAGTATATTCCCTCTTCATACGACTTTGTAATTGGGGCCTCGTGTCATGGGAATCAATTGGATGAGTATTCCTCTTTTAGAAGTCAACATCACATGTAGAATTATAGGGTCAATCTTTCTCTTTGGGAAGTCATCACCTCCAATCATCAAGTTCACTTGATGCTAAGATAAGTCCCTTTATTAAGATGTCTTTAAGTCCTTATTATCAATCATAACTTAGTTTACATCATAGGGTCTACTACCTTGTATAATCATCATCATCAGTAGCTCAATAATAATTGTATGAGTATAAATCCTTTAATCACTATTCATATAGGTGAGGTTAACCCATTACCTATCACTTCAATAATCAGGTCCATTGGTATACCATCACCATCCTTATAACATTTTACTTTAATTGTCAACTCACCACAACCATAATCCAGACATGTAAATAAATTCAACATCATACCCCTTATATAATCCTAAATAAGGCACACTCTAATACAATCATCATGACTTAATCCCAATTAACCACATATTGAAGTATGGAATAGGGATTGCAAGACCTACAAAGTGTCCTTCATAGTTCATCATAAGGGTCTTACCATCAACCCATAACTCTCCCCAACTAGGTCATCACATCAACATAATTTAATAACTAACATGATAATAAGACTGAAAGATCACTACACCATAATTCAATACTAACTGAAAGCTTAACACAAGATACTTAAGTTAATTCGCATAACCTGGATCACTTCTCAAGAACTAGTACGAAAGACTGCAATTAATCCTCATTTGATCATTGTTGTCTTAACAACTTCATATAATAGTGACTTAACTAATAATCAAGTCAATTGAATAAATCTCAACCAAATTCACATCAAGATCAAACCTAGGATTAAGGGTTAAGGATCATATTCTTCAATTTCGACAAAACCATTACAAATTATCATAATAAAGTTAAATTACATGTTAATGTATCCATTATATCCTAAATAAATCATAAAAACTCAGTTCATAACATTAAATTTGTATTTTAATAAAACCCACTTGAAAACTAAACTTTTAGAAATACTTTGAATGAGCCTTAAGAGTAAAGAAGTCTCAAAGGTGAATTAAATATCATATCTTAATGTTTGATGAAAATTTGATGGTGAAATCATCCCTTTACAGCCCCCAAAACCTTCCCCTAACTTGTCTTCAATGGTGCTTCCAATAGTGAGAGAAAGAAGAGAAGGAAGAAAGTTTATGTTGTGAGGTGTGTTTAGACTAATGAGGGTTGGGGTCTTTCAATGGGGGGTAAAGTAACCTAATTAGACACCCTTAAACAAATTTTTAACCATCTAACCCCTTAGATAATTAAATAAAACTAACTTAAAAACATGCAGTAAAACTTGACTCTCACAGACAGAACACCGTCGATGGGCAGTCTGTGAGTCGACGATTTTCCGATCCACCTTCCATCCCCCGCTCTTCTGCACCTGAACTCGTCGTTTTTTGTCTTGAGACTTGTGCAGGATAGGGATCCATCAATATTTATAAGTGTGTGACGAAATGGGCATCGACTCCTCGTCGATCCATACACGAGCTGTTGATGGATTCTCATGGTTGCAGCTTGACTAGGCAGTGTTGCCTCCTACGTGCTAGGGTCTTCCTCATGGGCCCTTGGTTTGTCTTTGAGGAGTAATACCAGGATTTTTTCGACCAACTAATAATCAGTAATAGATTGTTTACATACACCATACAACACCTAATATCATGGATTTCGGACTTCTAAAGCTTCGTCAATAGTCTTAGCACCTAGTACCCCCGTTCTTAGAAATAGTTTCCGAACGTCTTACCGTTCTTGGAATGTTTTGGTTCTATACTTCAACTAACTATTCATTCAATAGGTCTTAAAAAAACACATAAGTGTTAGCCCCCATGTCACCTTGTTTAGGCTATAAGACTAGTCTGTAATTTTCGAAGTTTTGACATATCTCCTCCCTTAGAGATCATTCGTTTCCACGAATGACACTAAAAATTTCTTTTGACAGGTGAAGGACTTAGACTCACGACTCGCATCCCAAAACATACATTATATCATTTCAACAAGGCAATTTTTCAAAACTCCAATTACCTACACTAAGGTCCTCAAACACTCTGATGTAGGTATTTTCTTCTCACATCGCGCCGGCAACCGACTCACCACCTAAACCACTATATGCGACCATTCCGGCCGGGACAGAACGGCCAGCGTATTACACATAGAATGACCCTCGGCTCTCTCTACGCCCATATGAGCTCAACCTACCAATCTACATACATGAGGTCATCAGCCAAACAAGTTCAACTTTTCACTACCATGCTATTAATATCCTTTTAATAGAGGACTTTCACCATATCAAAATGCAACAATAGACTTAAACAAACCCCAAAAGGAAAAAAATATTTTCAATTTGGGCACCACACAATACCTGTAAACAGCTGTAATACAACCCAAAAAGAACTTTTTTCGCTCCAGACTTAACAAAAATCATGGAAACTGTCAATTTCTAGTCATATTTATATGATTTAAAAAGACGACTAACCTTAATTAATAAAAAAGAGAGGTCACTGGACTTCTGTCGGCGATCGTCCTCCCATGGTTTCCATCCACCCCAACTAAGTTCTTATTCCTCCCTAACACCCTTTACATACCACTATTTAATTCCTTAACTTCCTTAACTTTGCCTTCAAGATTTTCAACGTAACTTTCCTCATTACAAGGTTATCCTGGGACAGCTCCAAAACCTCTAAAAATCTATGGAAGGACATACCCGGGATCACCAATACATTTTTTTTCACATAAAACCATTGCAAAACCGCACGACCTAAGCCACTTTACAATATAAGTTCAATTTATAGATATGTTTACCAACTCTTTGAAAGGATTTCATATGGACCTCAATAATGAGGGCTCAACTTCCCTTCTTGCAAATCTAACATACCCTGTTCATTGGTGAAATGATCAAATAACACCTTAGCACTCTTTTTCAAACTCCAAATCCCTCTCTAATGACAAGCACAGAGTTTTGCCAACTATAGGCCATTTTTTGCATACTAGTCCTTACTATATGAACTTTCGTTCTAAAGTTTTTTAATCAAATCGTGATCAAGAGCGAAGGCCTCACCACACTTTCAACCATCCTATAGGAGTGTACCGTCAAACCTCCTACCATACAAGGCTTTCTAGGGAGCCATGTATATAGTGAATGTATTAACTACTGCAATTAAGCCAAACCCACTCACGAGGCAAATGCTTGGATCCCAATTCCCGTTATAATCAATAATACGGCCCTAATCATATCCTCAGGGGTTTGATAGTGTGTTCCTCTTGACCATACCGTGGTTGGATGAAAAGTGGTACTCACTTCACCTTAGGTACCCAATCCCTTTTTGAATGACCTTCCGAATACTAGATGTGAATTGTTGTGCTACCCCAATCGATATGCTTGATAATGGAATAACCATGTGGCGACACACAATCTCATCTATGAAGATCCTAACATAATCTTCTGCAAAATAAGTAGACTTGACGGGAATAAAGCGAGTGGACTTGTTAAAGCTATCAACAACCACCCATATAGAATCATATGAATTTTGAGTCCGAGGTAAACCAACCACAAAGTCCATATTGATGTCTTCCCACTTCCAAGTAGGAATTTGGATCTTTTATAGTAATCCACTCATCTTTTGATGTTCGGCTTTTACTTGTTGGAAATTCGGATACTTAGCGACAAACTCCGTTGTTTCCTTCTTCAAGCCTTCCCACCAATATATATCCCTTAGGTCATGGTACATTTTTGTTGAACTCGGATGAATGGCGCAGTGGGACCCATGGGCTTTTTCAAGGATCCGGTCGCTCAACCCATCTGTATCGGGAACACACAATCTCCCTTGATACCTTAATAAACAATCACCCTTTAAGGAGAATGACTCCTTTAACTTTCCGAGAATTGATTATTTCAACTCCATTAATGGTTATTCAAGGTGTTGTTTGGACTTCACCTCAACTACTAAAGATGACTCGGAGTTATGATGGACCATAGAACCGCTATTCGGATAACCTTCCAACCTCCATATCATACGACTTAGGGCATCCACAACCATATTAGCCTTGTCGGGGTGATAGATGACACTCATATCGTAATCTTTTAAAAACTCTAACAACCTTCTTTGCTGGAGATTCAATTCCTTTTTGGTAATCACATATTGCAGACTCGTATGGTTTGTAAACACATCAACATGTACACGATACAAGTAATGCCTCCATATTTTCAAAGAAAATACAACGGCCGCTAACTCAAGGTCATGAGTGGGATAGTTTCTATCATGCACGATAAGTTGCCAAGAAGAATTGGCTATCATCTTCCCATATTTCATAAGAACACACCCTAAACCCACACAGATGCATCAGAGTACACAACAAACCCGTGTAACCCTACCGTTAAGGGTTCCCCCCCAAAAAAACACGGGAGTAGAAGTAACCTATTATGTACAATTGGGAGATTTGCCCACATTGCCTCCGACTACTCAAATTATCTTATATCTTTTGGGTCCAAGTGTCAAGGAGGATGCACTGGATGCAAAACCCCTCCATGTTCATACTACACCTCTGATAATAACCCACAAGACCAAGAACTCCAATGGTCGCTTGGCAGTCAATTGTCTCGAGGCCAATTTTTTACCTCACCTCTTTTTTTCCTCGGAATCTCTACCTCAACTCCCTCACTAGAGATGATGTGCCAAGAACATGCCGACCAAACCTTCAAAACCGAAAACTCAACTTTCTATATTTGGCAAAAAATTTAATGTTCTTAGGGTTTACAGATACCTCACCCTTCAAAATGAACAACTATGATAACCTTCATTCATTGAATATACCATATATGTGTTAATGAATAAAATGAAAAATGAATCTAGGTAATTTTGAAAACCCCCCCTCTTCATAGGTCCATAAACGCCGCCGGAGCATTAGTGATGATCTGAAATTACATTCCAAGAAATCATATGCCCTACCTTTATCGAAAGGCCTGTCTTTGTCATCCTACCTCTCACCCTAAGTTAGTGATACCCTGATGTCAATAAGATTTTTTGAAAAGTAGCTCGCCCGTTTGAGTTGATCAACACGGCTGTCAACTCCCGAGAGAGACGATACTTATTCCCTTAATGGTTGACCTTGTTGACTTGGAGGCTATCAATATAACTTTTTAAGGACCTCCTTATTCTTTGACAAACACAAGGACACCCCACGAGAAATACTAGCCTTTTATAAAGCCCTTTGTCAGTAAGTCCCTTGAGTTGCGCCTTCAACTCCTTCAGATTGTGACCGGGAGCCATTCGAATATAGGGAGAATTGAATGTGGATTCGTTTCTCTTCTGGTGGCAAATTGATAAAAAAATTAAGTTCCTATATGGAAGTAATACACTGGAGGGCATAGAAAGACCTCGGTAAATTCAACTCAATAGCGGGGACCGACTCATGGGGGCAATTCGTCGGTCAGTCTTATAATCTTGGACTTGCTTACTATGTGATATAGACAACCCTTTGAGATACATTTTTCATCCGGTTTTGAAAACAAGTAGATATACCAACCTCTAGGAATATAATTTCCCACCCTTTCACTCAACAACGGGTTCATTTTTTAAAATTTACATCTCAACCTACTCTTGTCTTTTACAATAAATAGAGGTACACACTGCATGCACCCAAGCCATACCCAATCTAATATCAAAATCTACGAGTCATATGTATTCTACTAGATCAATATAAAAACTCTATTGGGAAAGACTTTATATGATAATGGTTTGTAACCCTTTTTGCAACAACCCAACTCACCCACCAGTGTACACACTATAAAGGTTCATTGCAAAATATCATCTGGTGAAAGTCTATACTGTTTCCTATCTATAGAGGTTTCACAAATGACAAGCGTAAGCACACCCAGATCAGTAAAACATACACATCAATAGTAAAGGCTTTAAAATATACGGTCCCACTACGGGCCGTCGAAGAAGTCTCCTTTCGACCCCTAGAGCGGAGAGCATTAGAAGCGGTTCTTCTTATGACATCACTAGTACCACTTACTTGAGCTTGAGCAACCTGTCTATTGACCCTTCAATTCAACAATCTCTCACCTTGGCCCTCTCTCACTCTTCTAGCAATTAGACGCAATTTCAATTGCACGTTCCTACCAGCAACTCAAACCAGATGACCCGTTCCACCACTTGCCCACATGTAGTCTTCCCCCTCATTTTGGGAGTTCCCACTCCTTCCCTTTTTGTGCTCTAGGCTGTATCCCACCTTAATCAATACTGAGCTTTAGCACATTTTTGGATGGAACTTGATTAGCTACCCTTTCTTGAATATAGGCGTTTGTCTGATCTCATATCTTATTCCTTTGTATCACAAACATCAAATGATCTTTCCCTTCTTAGAATCCTCTAACTCTTGGCTCTTAGCCCCTTTCTTCTCAACCCTTCTAGCCCTGCACATAAGAACGGGAAATGAGCCTGTTGTTATGTATGCATAGTCCGAATGAACACTTCTCATTGTAAGTCTGCTCCGACCTACGCATCACAAAATGGCTTAATTTGATCGTAGGATGCGAAACCAACAAGGAGCATATTCTGGACAATATGAATTCCATTCCAACGAGTATTTGTAAACACTGCTTGCGCCCTTCTTCCCTTGGTGAGGTGAATGCAATATCCTACTTTTTTCTCCTCATTTTCTAGGAAGAACAATCTCGATCAACTCTTTAAAATTTCTAACGTCAAAACGGACCTATGCTCTGCCCCGCATGGCCTTATTCACTATCGCTCCATTTCAAACACCCTTATGCTTTTGAGTTCAATATGCTTTGAGTGTGATAGGTTGCCAACTAAGGGCCTTCTCACTTGTGGGACAATCCCTATAGATAGCAGTTATCTTAGAAACTTCATCGTGAATTCTTGGGTGGGTTTGTGATTATGTCTTCATCCAACCTTAGGCCCCATTTAAAAAAAACAATAAAGGGGTTTTTTAGGAGGGTCTTTGTTCAGTGAAGTCCCTTAGATGGAGTGTCTCTACTTTAGTAGTGACTTGGTTGATATGATGGACGTTGTACACCTCCCGGTTGGCTGCGCTGTCATAGCTCGGCTTAAACACAGTTGTCAACTTGAGCCAATTGATTAAGGCTTGCCGTAATATCACTATCGGTCAATGGTGGAGGCATTGACCCTGAGCTTACTCCATATTATGCATCTTCTTCAGTGAAGGTCGAATTTGTGTTTTCGCCAGGGTTGAGCCTCCGCCATTACAATTTCTCTTCAATATCTTCGAGGACGCATGTCCCTTTGAGTGTTTCATTCTCCTATAAACACATAAGATAGTATTACTGCAAAAGCCACCATGTGTATATACTCTAAATGGCCATGGATATAAGATTTCCAAGAAATAGTTTGATTCCCTAGATAGACATTTCCCTTCAATGGCATTCGCTCTTATAAGTGTGTGGCGTGCTTCCAATTTTAATACGAACCTACATAGACGTGGTAGATAGAGAAGACATACCTCAACGCATTAATCATACCTGCATCTTTTGATACCATGTTTGTCACGTCCGTGTGTGGCACACCTCCTAAACATAACGGTGTTGGCGTCCTCTTTGAGCACTAAGACTAGCCTCTTATTCTCATGTCATCACATTCATACATTGAAAATGCGGAAAAATTAGAACTTTTCATAGAGGTTTACATAGACCTCTACATACACATAATATATTTGTAATCAAGTATGTATACACCCTTCGGATACGGAGGTTAACTAGCCTCTACTTTTATTGCACATACATAATATTTAATATAGAACATAATCTTAAAATATTCTCATCTCATACGCATCTATAAAAAACCGCTATCGAAATTTTGGGCATAGCTTACCAATCTGTAAGTAGGCCACATATAGCTTATACAGGTCGTACTCAAATGAAAATAATACTTAACATAAGAGACTTAGAAAATACAAAGAAACTCCCGTAAGCATGATAATCATTGTCCTATCGCCTCTTAAATCAATAAAACAAAGAGTAAAAGAGAAAGTGAGCAACCTACCCACTTTGATGAGAGAAAATATCCAAGTCTCTTCAAGTCATCCTCAAAATTTGACTTCAACGTCAGAACCTAAAAATGTTGGAAAAGGAGAGAATTGGGTTAGTATCTCCACATGTATTAAGTATGAGAGATCATATGCACTATATAAGAGCAAAACATGCTTAAAAGGGACATTTCCGCTTAAAGCAGCTCCTTTACCCTTTTAAAAAAACTCTTACGCACAATCAGCAAATCATAACTTGATACCAATAACAACACCTGAACTTACTACTCAACCAGGTTATTTTGCATATCAACCTAATTGAATTCCCTAATAATACAACCCCTTCGTAAAAGAAAAACAATCACATTCATGATAAGAGTTAATTATATTTTAATAAGCAAGATCCTACTCATAGAATTACTGCATCAAGGTCCACAAGTGCAATGACCAAGCAAAGCCCATAACCTTACGCAATCAATTGCCTCAAACAAAAACCATAAAACCAATGGTCCCACTTCACAGAATAAACCTTTCGGGACACATAACATCATACTTTAATAGTACATTTTCCAATTACATGTCAAGAGGATTATCATCGATCATCTTAATATCATTTATATTGTGCCTTCAACATATTATCATCACATACATCATTATCATATACATCATATAAATCAACCCTAAAGCTCCCACACGGCAACTATGCATGGCATAAGTAAGAGTAACCATACCGCTACCCTAGGGCTAATGTTAAAAAAACCTCTCGATTCACCATAGTTTGTTTTTACTACTTTGTTACTTAATTTTAGTTTCGGGGAACACTGGCCTTTACCCACATAGACCAAAAGCTTAGTGGTGGATCAATGTTTGTTAAACCTTATACAAAGGAAGAATGTCGATCCCGTACAATTTAAACCAAACATAAACGTAACTTCTTAGGTGGATTTACGAGGCTAGTTCTCCTATGGGGGCAACATAGTCAAGAACTAAGAATAGTAAATTCCCTTCTTCATACCACTTGGTGAATTGGGTCCTCCGTTCATTGTATCTATGGGATGAGTATTCCCTCTTTGGGAAGTCAACACTCAACATGTAGAACAATAGGATGGAATATCTCTTTGGGAAGTCAAAACTCCATTGTCAAGTTCAATCGGTCTCAATAATTCCCCTTTATTGAAATGTCTTTAAGTCCGTATTATCAATAATAACATAGTTAGGTCATAGGGTCTACCCCTTGTATAATCCTCATCATCAATAGCTCAATAAGAATTGTATTAGTATAAATCATTTCATCATAATTCATATAGGTGAGGTTAACACATTACATATGACTTCATAATAAGGCACATTGGTATACATCACCATCCTTATAACATTTACATCTTAATAAACCTCATAACCGTAATCAAGAGATTTTAGTTCAACATCATACCACCCTATCAATCAAAAATAAGGCATACTCCAACACAATCATCATGAATTAATCAAAATTAACCACAAATTGAAGTAACGAATAGTGATTACAAGACTTACCAATCTCCTCATATTTCATCATAGGGGTCCTACCATCACCATAACTCAACCCAACTACAGGCTCATCACATTTAACAAATTCAATACCACCATCCATAATAAGGCTAGAAAGATCACTAAACTTTATTCAAATACAGAACTCAATAGCTTAAGACAAGATACGTAAGGTCAATTTTTCATGAACCTAGATCCTGCTCAAGAACCTATATGAAATCAGCACTTAATTGTTCTGGTTATGTGTAAACATCATCTAATAGTTGATTTACCCAATAATTTAAGTCAATTGAATCAATCCTCAACCGAAGTTACATCAACCATCACAAACATAGGGTTTAAAGGGTTTAAGTGATCATTTTGTTCAATTTTGGAGCAAACCAACACAAATTATCATAATCAAGTAAAAATACATGTTAATATATCCACTATATCTTGAAAAAATCACAAACAACTAAGTTCATAACATCAAATTCGTAATTGAATAAGGCCAACATGAAAACTCAACTTTTAGAAATACTTTGAATGAGCGTTTGAGGAAAAAATGTCTCAAAGGTAATTAGACCATACCTTAACGTTTATATATGTGATGTGTAAAATCTTCCCTTATCACAGCCAGAATCACCTCCCCCCTCAGGCCATGTCTTCAATTGTGTTTTTCCATGAGAAGAAAGATGAGAGAAGGAAGAGAGTTTATTCTGTGAGGCGTGTTTAAACTAATGACGGTTGGGTTCTTTATATGGGGGACAATTAACTTATTTATACTCCCTTAAACCCTTAATTAACCACCTAACCCCTGAACTAATTAAATGAAACTAACTTAAAAACATGCAGGAAAACATGACCCTCACAAACGGAACCCCGTCGAAAGGCCGTTTGTGAGTCTACGAATGTCCCCCCCCCCTCCCCCCCCCCTTCCCCGTCCTTCACCGTCCCCGTCGATCCACACACGAGCCGTTGATGGCTTCTCGCGGTTGTACACTGCCTAGGCAATGTTGCCTCCTACGTACTACGTTTCCGCGTTCAGGGCCCTTGGTTGTCCTTGGGAGTCGTTACCCGATAACCCGGACATTTTTGGGACCACTAATCATCTTTAACACATGTTATAAACACCCTCCACGTAGGGGGGCTCTTAGAACGTTTCCTTCTGAATGGGCCTGGCCGTTTCTGTGGACGTTTTTGGTTCATAAACTTCCCTAAATGCGCTTTATAGTCCATTAAACTAGGTCTTAAAAGAGTGTTTAGTCTTGCCCATACACCTATGTCGGCTTAAGCACGGCGTCTTGGATTTTTCAAATGTATCAGCATTCTTCGACGTTTAACCTCAAAACTCTTCAAATCTAAGACTTTGAAAGTCAAAACTCAAACATTTTTAAAAACAAGTTTACTCACAACTCATAAAACACATGTAAAGCAATTATTTTTATAAGTCCTACGTTTCATTTTGAGATTCTTATAACACTTTAAAAATTAATACAAGAAAATACGTGCATAGACCGAACCCCCATAAAAATAATTTGGTGTGTACAGAAGAAAAGAAAGACAGTAGACAGAGTATAAATACTACTACGCATAACACCCCATATAAACTAAATCCTGTTGCATCACAAAGAACCAGTCCACTATCACCTTCCTACCTTAATCGACAACTCTCCATGGTTAGCCATTGCTGTAATTGGCGACTCAATTTCTTTTTACTTTTAATGCTTTGAAAAGGATAACTTATTTTATTTCCAAAATAATTTTAAACCGGTCATGTGCGACATCTATATTTTTTAAGCAAAAGTGTGCTTAAATTTTTTTGCTAGAAATTGTTCAAAGTTAGTTTGTAGATTTTGGAGAGAAAATTCTTTAAAATGTGTTCTAAAACACATTTTTCCATTTTTTTAGTTGATAATCTATTATAATATGATATAAATATAACCTTATTATTAATTGCTCTAGACTATTTTTATAACATCTTAACTAAATAGGGGTGAAATAAGTATTTCAACTTTTATTTTTGTGCCTTTCCATTTTTAGTGTAATATGATATTGCCTAATGAGCGGGAAGAGTACTTGATGTTTTTAATTTTTTCTATTGCCCAAGTATTTGTATCAATCAAATCCTAATTTTATTGATTTGCGATGGCTTTATTGCTTGTTCGAGGACAATCTAAAATTTATGTGTGGGATGTTGTTGTAAAGTAAAAAATTTTATATTTTTATCATCATTTGTCTCCCATTTATTTTTTGTGATTACCCTTTTTGAGCATTCAATTTATGATTTTTCCAGATAGTACATTTTATTTGTAAGATTAAATTGGTGTGAATATTAAGAATTTGAAGCTAAATAATTAAATATGGATGGTTAAAAAAGGATATCAAGCGATAACCTTAATAGATTAAATAGAAAATAATAAAATTTCTATCTATAAATAATAGGAGAACAACAAGTGACACATGTCAGCCTCACATAAAATTAGATTTTTAAGATAATTTAAATTAAGAAAAGTGACACATGTCAGTACCATATCAAATCATATTTTTAAATAATTTAAATGAATTATATATAATTTTTTAATGCCAATTAAACCAAAACTGTTGACAATTAATTATTAAATTATATAATCCAAATATCTATTCAAAAATATTACAATGACTATAGAAAAAAAGGATAGTTTTGAATAAAACTCATTTGAAAGAACCTAAGACAAACGGTTACACTAAACGATATTTTTTTCCGAGGATAAAGATAAATATAAAATAAATAAATACACAAAATCAAAAAAAGGCACAAATTTAAAAATGCAATTTGATGAATTATAATTCAACTTCTAAATTTATTGCTACAGTTTCTCTGGAACTTATATAATTAGTTAAATCTAACTATCCATAGTTATCAATAAATAATAGAACAAAAAGTTTCACGTATCAGTATCACATAAAAAAGAATTATGAATTATTAAAATTGATTTAAAATTTAAATATATAGTTATTTTAAAATTCTGTAATTAAAAGTTACTGTTTGGTAAAGTTGGAAACTGCAAAATTTATCTATCTATAAAATATGAAAACATCACAACTTTTTGTTTTATCGGGATGTATACTTTGTGTGTATCACCTATCATTTCAAGTGAAACTTAATTGAAGGAAATTACAGTAAAATTTTTTATTAACTTCTGAAAAAAACTATCTTGAAACAGCCAAAAAAATTGTCTATTTTTGGTTTATAAACTCTATAAATTTAAGAATGAAGAAGAAAGCAGGAAAGAGAAAAAACTTCTTATTTCTCTTGAAGTAGTAAGGATGCATAGATCTTTCACAATCTATTTACATGATAATAAAACCCTTTATTTATAGGGAAAACCTTTTTGGTCCTTCAAGTAGGACCCTAACCACCTACAAGGACTCCACATAATTAGACATTCACAATTACAAGTGTTTTAACACTGCCTCCCCCTTGATTTCGGTAGATTTATGTGCCTTCTTACAAACCTTACCAAGATAAAAACCCAATGGGAAAAAAAATCTAGTGCAGGAAAAAGCGGACCATATCTAATAATACGCGCTTATAGATGCCTCCTTAAAAACCGTACAAGGAAAACCCAGTGGGACAAAACCTTGTGAGGAAAAAGAGTACTTCGCGTATTAACTTTACTCCCTTGATGATAACATCAATTAGAGACTAGAATCTTCGTTTCCAACTTTGCACCATCTTCTTGAAGTTTTAGTTGGTAGAGACTGGTGAATAAATCAACAATAATATTACTTGAACAGACCTCTGTGCTGTTGATATCACCCTTCTTGGGAGCTCATGAGTAGAATACCTTGGAACGAAATATTGTTTCGTCTTCTAACTTTTATGAAATCTTCCCTTCAGGTCAGGATTTCTGCAAGTTCCTTACTTCACCTTCTTTAGCAAATAATCTTTGTCAAGATTTTCAATTCTAGACAGCAACATTGCAATAATATGCTCTATGCATTGTGAATCTATGGTGGGTAATCCTTATGAGGAGATAAACAAGGTTTGCCAAAACTCTATCATACATCTAGATTTCGAACCCATTGGATGTTTTCAATACAATTTTTGTCAAGTGCAACATTCAATTATTAGATGTAATGACATAGCTAGTGCCTAGATTGCAAGTCAAATAAAGTTTTACGCTTACCAAAGATGCACCATTCATTTTCACTTAATAATTATTCTACACAAGCAATGCTTAATATAGTAAGAAATCCATATCCTCATAATCTTTTACAATATTGTGCGCTATTGTTCAATGATATGTCACGAATATCATTTTGTATCGATTCACAATATACATAACTTATTGAGATCTCATCACTTCATTATTTTTTCGGGTAGCTACCTTCTCATGAGTTTCATAAAGTGGTTATGTTTGTAAGGCTCTCTAGAGCACATTGTCTCCTTATTATAGATCTTTTGATTCTTTTGATTCTCCCCCTTTTTCAAGGATTATTTTATTTACATTAATTAGTCTATCATGCTTCGTAGGGCAATAGACTTTATCCTTAAGGAATTCAATAGATTATTTACAACTTTTTGTTGCTTCCAATCTCCCCCCTTATGTGAAAACAAACTAACATAATCTCAATCTTTTGGGATAAAGCTATCCTTGTGCAACATCGTATATTCATTAATCATATACTGTCCATGCAAAATTAGCAGGGATGACAACTATTGGTCCCACTACCATAAACCAATTAACAAGAAAAATATTGAATCATAACCTTTTGTTTGATTCATACAATATGGTTTTTATGTAATTCATATTTCAATAGCAAATATGAACGTTTATTTTCATAAACAATGAAATTTTTAACTAGTTTTGACATTTATGTCACGTCATCTGATATTTATTAATATTATCAGGATAAATTGGGTCTGATTACATATTCCGAAATTGTGTTCCTTAATCAATATTTTTTTGCACAAACAATGTTTTGTCCATGTCAAACTACATGTTTGACAACAAAAACACATGTGATTATCCTTATAGAATGCATCTTTTATCATCACATGATAGATGTTCGGGTCCACATTCACCTTTTATACTTTCCAGATTTAGAGAGATTAATCTCAACATTAGTGATCCTCACTTGTCATGACGAAAACAACAAAAAATATTCTTGAAGAATCTTCTAGTTTTTCAATGTATGTCCATTTACCTCAGTATGCTCATATCTTGAATGACCAAATATATTCATGAATTGCCAACTAATATAATTATTAGTACTTTTGCGTAACGCTCCAAGTTTAACCTACTACGGCCATTGTCCCCTTCTGCTCTTAGTTAATTTCTAATTTATTATTATTGAGTAAATTTTCAATTTTTTTTACTCCAAGAGTAATTTTTCAGATTTATTTTTCTCATTAACTTTTACCCTTTAGGTGAGTCGTGACCCTTCCATTGATGAACTACTATGAAGAAAATTTGTGCCTTACACAATTATTTGTGCCAGGTACATATTTTGTGCAAACATTCAATAGTTGCCGAGATAATAATATTTGCACACATGAGACCATAATACAAAGAACACATTTATTATAGGACCATTAAATATCGTAAACCAATCCACTAGGTGGATGACTATGTCCACAAATAGCTATATACGTTCCTAGAACGCAGGAATTCAATCTAACTTTCCTTTATAATGGTCTCTAAACAATAACTTGTCTTGTTAACATCATTACAAGAAAATTCAGTTATATTGGTGGCTTATGACCTCATTCCACTCTAAAGATGGATCTGTTTTTTGCCATTTATCAAAGACTCTCATTCTTCATGAATGGAACAACAATCATCTAAGTACAAACATCGAATTTTGATAACTTATACCGTCATTCCATTTCATGTGCAATCAATTTAAATCATTGTCTTCTTTAAACTGTATGCAACTGCTACGTTTCACTTTTGGGAAGGGATTCTACTTTCAAACTTCAACGAGAATATTTCATGAGTATTTTATCAAAAACCATTATTTTCCTTAGGCCTCATAATTCATCAATATGGTGCATTGAACTCAAACCCAACGTTCTATCCATAATCTATCGTGGACTTGAAATCAACCTTTTTCAAATCACAAAGCAATCATAGACTTTTGATGTCTTAACCCTCTTGGGTGCGATTGGACTAATTCCATCGTCTTAAATTCTTTTTTGTGGCGATATAACTTAAATGCATTGTCCTTACCCACAAATGGCTCACCTCCAAACTTGAAAATTTTTACAATTGTATCACTTTTGATGATCATTTAGAATATGATTATTATATATTACATACCAAACAACGAGACTAATGAATTTTCTTAATAATCAACATTAAGCGTTAACATGATCTAGTTTTAAATAGATCACATACCTCATGTAGAGGAACACAGATCTTTCATCCAACTAATTGTGTTTTATTCAATTATTAAAATAAATTAAGGAATTCTCTTCCCAATCGATTAAAATTAAACGTATAAAAAGTCAACAAGTCTCTTTAAGTACTTACTTGTAGATGGTGCCTCCAGATCTCACTAAATCATTATAACATAAAGATAAACATACCGTGAAGATCTAAGAACCGTATTGCATACTTATGCAAGATCTCTTTTGCACTTCTTTCCCGTCTTTCTTCCTAAATCTATTAATATAAAACAATCGTGTTGAGAAAGTGTTATGTAATACTATATAAATTTAGAAGAAGAAGAAAGTTGGAGAAGAGAAAAAACTTCTATTCTTATTTCTTCTTGATGGATATTTCCGGATTTCATAGATCTTTCACAAATCCTTATTTACCAAGAAGGAAACCCCTTTAATTTATAGGAAAATCCGCATTAAGAACAAAAATTTACTTGGGTGTCCCAGTAGGATTCCCTAAAATCGCAACCTGGGGAAATCGCTAAAGGACAAGACTAGGGAGTTTTTCCACTGTAATGTAGATGGGGGAGCAGGGGTGTGGAGGGAGATCAGATAGTGCTTCTTAAGGAAAAGGAAAGGAAGGTACAAAAAGGGAAGCAGAAAGATAATACACAAGAAAGAAGTGAGTTACTAATGAACTTAATTTACGAAATGTGAAAAAAATTAATAAATACAACCAGAAAACAAATCATCCTCATCAAGTTCCTCGATAAGATGTGCAACATGTGTCAAAATGTGATCTATTCTGATCTATACAATACATAGAATATGTTTAAACCAACGTGTATTTATACTTGTCTATATTTTTGTGAGTTTCCCTTGTAGGATTCTTTAGGCATCCTACCTTAGGGACCAAGTTCAGGATTTTCCTCTATAAATTAAAGCGGTTTTCCTCTCTTTGTAATAGAGTTGTGAAAGATCTATGAATCCTGATATCCATCAGAGAAATAAGAAGTTTTTTTCTCTTCTCCATAACTTTCTTCTTCTTCTAAATTTATATAGTTTCAATACCTTATCACACGATTAGTTCTAGTGAGGAAAGAGGAGGAAAAAAAAGAAACAGGGAAAAGTGAAAAGAGATCGTGCAATGGTTTGCTAGGGTTCTATATACGTCAGCGGGATGATTTATTCCTTCCGATAGAGGACGTTTTTGGGTTAAGGTTACCTAGGGTGAAAGATAGCGGTGGGGGTTTAATGGTTACCCGTGCCAGTGTAAGCAAATTGAAGGACTCACGTTACCAACAGTAATACCATTGGAGCCATGATATGGATTTGGAGCGTTAAGCGTGGCATTTTAGACAGAAGTAACGGCATGTTGGCCCCCATATCCAACAGCCATTCAGAGAGAAAGGGCCGACCTTGAGATGCATAATTTGCACGGTTATCACTATTGGCTCTCCTCATACCGAAACCAGCAACGAACAGCGGTGTGTCCTGTTTTATGACAAATTTGACAAGTTCGACAATCCCGCATCGTAAGATGACTGCCCGCCGTGCCGAAGGAAGTGCAGGCTGTTGTGCTGCCGTGCTGCTGACCGTCGTACGACGGAGGAACTGCCCTTGCCGAGACCCGCGCGAGGCCTCCGCTGTTTTCTGCCGTAGCCATGGCGGTTCCCTGCCGGTCGCCACCAGCCCCCGCAATAGTTCTGGCTTGCGGTGAGGGTGGTGGCCGGCTCCATAACAGGGCTTCTCGGAGAAGAAGTTTTGCTATCAGATCCACGTTGATTTCTTCACTTTAGCCACGAGGAGAGAGTTATCCAGGTCAACGGGCGCTGTGGACTGATGCGGAATGCCTGTTTAATGGAGGAGTAAGCTAATGGAGCCACCGAACGACGCACATGACGAGATCTTTTTCAGGAATGATTTCGTTCCGTGTCGAGGGCTGTGATGATGGTGGAGACTCGTCTAAATACTCCGCCATAGTTTTCTGCTTTGGTAATTGTGTGGAGACGATCACGCAATTGAAAAATATGAGAGTGTGGAAATGATGACATAGCGTGTGTTGCGAGGGCGTCCACAGGCGTGAAGCAGTTGTGTAGGATCGGGATGTGTTTCTGAAACGTGGGAGAGATGACCGCAATCAAACCATGATCGGATATGGCCATCAAGGCTTTCCAGGCGGCATGGGCGGATTGGTTTTCCTGTATTGTCCGTGGCGGTTGAGAATGCCGCGGAGGTTCTGTGCTCATCGACGAGTTGGAGAAGGTAATTTGCTCAAGGCTGTAGAACGGTGATTTTCCATGTTGAGGGACATTATGTTTATAATTTTTCGAGAATCAGGGCATGAAGATGCGTGACAAGGAGTGTTTAACGCAGAAGGAGGAATTCAGAGGATCCACCGCGGTGTCATGGGCTGTCCCCGCCCACGAGAGGAGGAACGATCGGTGCCCTACAGAGAGAAAAAAAAACCTAGAGAAACAGAAGATCTAGGTTTCTGGCTCTTGATCCATGAAGATTGATTGTATGAAAAGTGTGTAACTAATAGGGCAAAATGGGAGATATAGGAAGAGATATAGGAAGTAGTACTAATCCTAATAGGACTAGGATAAGGAGTACTAATCCTACTAGGACTAGATAGTACACAGTAAATAACTAATTTATTTAATACTATTTATTTAATATTATCTGTTATATGGTGTTACAAATAATATATCGGTGAGGATGTAAGCTTTGATTTTATCTTCTTCGAAATTACTACTTTGGCATCGTCATTCACTTGTGATAAGTTCTGTGAATTTGTACATTCGTTTCCCTTATTACGAGATCTTGAAAGTCTCTCGTGTTCTGTGGTGCCTGCTTAACGTATATCTTTGATAATTTTTCAGAATTGTGATTATTTGATCAGCTTCTTTGTATGAGAATAATTCATCGACCAGATTCTTGTTCATTGTTACGCTATTCCTATAATTCAAAGCTACAAGAGGTAAATCTTCTATATTACTGGCTAAACATATTAAAATCATATCACATAACAGTAAAAATGACTTTGTATAATATTCATTTTGGTTTCTGTATATTTTACTTTGTAATACACAGTGTAATACCTAAGATAATCCACCAATAAAAAACAAAGATCTTACAAGAGAACCAAGAAGAAAAGTACACAAATATACGTATGACATAGTTACATTGAAAGTTTTGTTTAGTAGAAGTTATTGGAGGGCATACAGGAAGATTTTATATGGCACCGCATGCAGTCATGTTATTTGGATGATAGCTGAAGACGTTGAAGTAATATTTTAGTGCTTGCTTATAATTTCTTCACGGATTCTAGGCTTTACAACTTTGTTTTTTTGCGCACCATTGGCCAAATCTTTTACAAGTAAATTTATTCTTCTTTTTTTTTGCATTGATTTGATGTTTGTAGTACTAAACATAAAACTTTTTGATTTCGATGATTAGAAGGAATTTCTCTAAATTTAGTTTCTCGAGTCTTGGCGAGGATTTTACTGATACACTTTTACCCTTGTGCAACCATTTCTCGCACCTAGAAATAGCAACCAGAAAATGTGTTGTGAGTGAGAGATGATTCTAGAAGGTTGTAAGCCANTTCTATTAAATCCAATCTCCTTTCAGTTCAACAATCCAAAAGACAATAGTGCTCACTCTGTTCAACCTCTAATGATTTCAGATCCTCGAAAATACTACAAGATGGTGATTTTCAGGGCCCCTGTGAGCATGGTCTGTCGTTCTTCCTGGCACAAGTCGTCTGCCCACCCAGGTTTCAGAAAGCGTTTCTGTGGTCCGGTGGCTCTTTCGGCCTGATGGCCACAGTCTGTGTGGCAAAGTCGTCTGGTCACCCGGCTACTCACAATGAATAAATTCTTTAATGTCTACTTAGGTTTCTTCCATTGATGTAAACAATGGACCCTGAGTCAATTGGCTAAAAATCTCATAATATTACCTTTACTTATCTGAGAAGCGTACAACTGCACCTTTTAAACTTATTTCATTCTGACCTATGGGGTCCACTGCTGTTCCTTCACTTGCCTGGTTTTCGCTATTAGATTTGTTTTGTGGATGATTTTACAAAATACAACTTGGTGGTACCCCACTAAAAACACCAATCACGGGCACACACCACCTTGTCACTTTTGAAAAAATTGGTAACACAATTTCAATTCTAATGTAAACCTTTTTCGCAGTGACAAATGGACAAGGAATATGTCAATAACAGCATTGGCCAGTTTCTGCAATCCCTGGGAATTATACATCAAACATCTGTCCATACATCTCGATACAATGGGGTGGCTGAGGGTAAGGCATCCCCTCTCATGAAACGGTGGTTACTCTTCTACATCAAATTCATCTCCTGTCTCCTTTTGGGTAGAAGCTCTAGCCACCGCAAATACCTCATGAACAGAATGACCACTCACACTCTCTACACCAACTCACCCTACAACTCCTTACCAATGTGAACTTCCATTATACCAACCTCCGGTCTTTGGGGTCTTGCTACCCTTGGCTACGCCCTCATATTACTCACAAATTACAACCCTGGTCCCGTCCTTGGGTATTTTTTTGGGATTCATCCTACATCCAAGGTTTATCACTGTCTTGACCCACAAACTCATAAAGTTACATAATCTCGTCAGGGTCAACTTTGTCGAAGATGAGTTTCCCTACGAGCTATTTCCCCTCCAAAATACATCGTCATTGGCGTCCTTCCCCTTTTTTCAACATACGCACAGGGCCCTCACCACCTTCCCCCACACCTCCACCCCATACCCAAACCCACCCGTCATCACCCCTTCGAACCGTCACCCACAATACACCGAAACACACCCACACTAACACACCACCCGAACACCCCATACCACCAACATCTCCAGCCCGTCCGTTTTGGGTCATCCCGGCCACCCCCGAGATCACTACGCCAGTGCCCCCCACAATACTCATCCCAGTTTAACCCGTGGCAAAGCCCGGATCTTAAACCCAAAAAACTTTCAGGATACCATACTACCAAATACACCCCTTCCGATAGTGGAACCAACAACCTACTCGGTTGCCCAAAAAATGCTTATTGGCGTCATTCATGGATGACGAGTTTTAGACTTTGACTGATCAAAAAACTTGGGTTCTTGTACTAAGCCCCATGGCGGCACCAGTGGGCGGGAATGGTGTACAACTTAAACACAATGCGGATGGCAGTATTTCAAGTAGAAGGCTCCGTTTGTGTGCTAAAGGGTACAATCAGGAGGATGGAGCTTGAACTCCGAGACATCAGTCCTGTTATTCGGCAGGAAACCATTCGCCTGGTACTGCACTCGCCGTGCGCCAAAAATTGGCTATCAATAGTTGGATGTTTCCCATGCTTTTCTTCCATGGCATGACTTGATGAAACTATCTACATGACGCAACCACGGGCCTATGTTGATCCCCGCTTCCCTCACATATTGCAAACTCCAGAAGTCTCTGTATGGCTCAAGCAAGCCCCCCGTGCTGGTACAAAGTCTGAAAACTTCCTCCAGGACTTTGGGCTGTCAAGTGTTGCGTACACAGACACGAGTCTTGTTTACTCGAACATCAGCACACGGTACAGTCATCTTCTTGTCTATGTAGATGATATAAGATTACAGGCTCTACTGCAGTCTCATTCAGGATGTCACTCGAGCTATGCATATACCTTAAAATGAGGACTTGGCCCGTTTAACATTATTTTTCTGGGAATGGAGGTTTCTAGGACAGGCAGCGGCTGTTCTTCATCAGTCACAAATATGCTCGAGATTCTGTGCACGAAAGCTGGATTGGAAAAATGCAACAAGTCAACCAACACCGATGGAGCTCTTCGTCTAGAATGGAAGCCGACACCCCATTGCCGATTATCACCCACTTCCGCAGCCTAATTGAGGGCTTACAGTTATCTGGCCATTACCCATCCTGAACCATCCAGTTTATGTCAACCGAGTGTCTCAGCCATGATAAACCAAGTGACATGATTACCTGTCTCAATTGGTATGCATTCTCAGGTACATTTTTCGGCACTCTTGGTCGTGGTACTTCATTTCGACTCGGATTGGAGCTTCGGGGGTTTCTCGATTCAGATTGGGCGAATATAAAAAATGAAGAACAATTCAACAAAAAGAAGAACAAAGAACATAGTTAATAATAACTTATAAAAATAGAGGAGAACCACATTGTATCTGGAGATAATTGTGTAGCAGTCAAAAGTGGTAGAGATGAGTATGCTATAAAATACAGAAAACCAACAAGTCATTTGATCATCAAACATGTCACTTGCATTTAAACTTACTGTGATGCTATAGCATTAGGAAGTGAAATGTCAGGTGGAATTCAAGATGTGTGAATTCAAGACACTACAACCATCATGACAGAATCAGGGATAAGGTTCAAGACTGGCGTCAGGCGAGGGGGTTACGTCAAAGCTATATATGTAAAGGGGATGAAACTGCACACCAAGAAAGGTGTATTTTGTATGAAAGAAAACTATTGTTCTCATGCAGACACTCACTAGGATCCTAAAGCCTTACCAAAGATAAAAGGAATCAATTACCAGGATATGGTGGCTGAGAACGTGTCAATGGCTGGCCAGCTTGATGCCATATACGGGGATCCTTTCACTGGAATATTTATGTTCAATGTGACAATTTATCTATCAAAAAGTTCCAACAAAAATCCACGGGCTTGCAAAAATATTGAAGGAATTAGCAGTAGTGTGCAACCTCACCTAACCTCACCTAACATGTTGCAAGATGATCAGGGCTCAAAGAAACGTTGTATGTGTTGTTTTTCTATAGAAGGTTTACCCATAGATAATATAGAGATGTACAGATGTGCTTATTAGATTAAATCAATAATAAGACTTTCCATCTATGTAATCATTCTATTACTTAAGTTACCCCTTACTTTTCATGTACTTCAGAGATGCCGTCAACATTTACACTACAAAGAGAATCTATATAAGGACTGCATGGTTCTTTGTAAAATGGTGATTTCATATTACAATATACCGAACAACATCTATGAGTCTACAAACCGTAAAATATCAACAACATCTAAAAAGACAAATCTCAAAGTTCATATACCAGGAAGGAATTGAAAACAACAAATGTAATATAGCAAAATTCATGCTTCTGGACATTACTTTGTAGCTGAGAATGAATTTAGAAACACTAAAGAAAACTGAGTAATTAATTATAAGTATACAAATGTACAATCATATAGGGCATCCAGACTAAAATATAAATACAACTACTGTCAAACCACTTGAAAGTAGGAGATAGTAAATTTTAGGATAACAAGCAGTAATCATTAGGATTTCCTATTCTACCAGACATGAGAGAATTGGCTAACAAGAAGGATTTTGGTACTAGAACCTTTCTATCACCTTTAAAGACATAGGACAAAATATAACATAGTACTTAACACCAAAATGAGCTCGTCTCCATGCATTTGAGCTACGTTTGCCATGGATCATTGAGAGGGTTGGTAAGTGACCTTAAATTTTATGAAACAACAAAAATTGTAAAACAGAGTCTCCTAGGAATTGTAAAAAACATTTTTGGAGTGTTGCTTATCAAGTGTTGCTTTAGAATATATAAAAATAGCACACTTCAAACATTGGTTGTAATCATAGCGTAAAACGTGTTGCTAATTATGTTGATTTGAAACACTTATAAAATGTAGCCTATATCGTTAAACAAGACACTTTATAAGGGTTGACTTAATATTGTACTCGTCAAAAGGCAAATAATAGGCAACTTTAAAAGCATAGCTATAAATATTTTTTACAACACGTTACAAGCATTGTCCAGAACTACTGTTTCCTTATGACCAAAATGGTGTAGTGATCGATCTTCATTAATATCAATCTTCACTTTTGGGACTCCTTTCCCAAAGGGTTCTTTCAAATTGATTTCTAAAAGTTGACAAAAACATGGGTTTCATTCCTAAATCGGAATTGATATTTCAAATTGTATTGTTCTTGGTTTCTTCTTATTATTACGGATAATATGATTTATTATTGGTAAATTAGGGTATTTATTCGTGTTATACCTTGTTCTATATAAGAATTATGAATTGACCCATTTTCTCTAACCCTAGGTTATGAATGGATGTTTAATTGAATAATGTTGATGCAATTTACTTAGTTCTTGTGTTTATTACTATTATATGATGTTATTAAGTCTACTAATGGATGAATATTGTTAGTTAATGGTAAGAACATTGAAGAAGGCTTGTGAATGTGAATTGGTAAGACATATGATCTTGAATTCTTACTTCAATTGTGATGGATTGTACTTGATGATGATGTTCACTTAAATTATTAATCGTGATTAGGTTAGATAGTTGATCGTATGATGAATATAATTTATATGTTTTGGAAATATATGGGCTTATGTTGTTGAGATTAGGTTTTAAGTTATGATGATATAAGGATGGAGTGGGATCACTATGTGCTACCATGATATGAGGAGATAATGTGTTGATATCACATCTAAGGGTTGGCTTGAAAAGGAAGTTCTTCATGCAATTTCTTAATTAGATAAGTTATGAATTAAAAGGGGTTAGTCTCCTATGATCTATACTAACTAAGTTATGATGATTATTAAAGGTTTAAACACATTTCAAAAAGGGAGTTTAGCTTAGAACCAAGTGAACTTGACAATGAGAGGTGTTGACTCCCCATAGAAGGGAGATTCACCAGTGTTGTTCTGAGATGAGTGCTCCGATTTCTAATGGGCATGTAGAGGGTTCAAGACATATCTCCTAGTTCTTTACCTATGTTTCCTCCACAGGAATACTAGCTAGTGGATCCACCTAGAATGCTATGTTCATATTTTGGTACTATCTTAGTAAGTAGTCCACCTTCTTTCGGTGTAGGGTTTCATGACACCCGATTCCACATTTAGCTCATGTGGTCTATGTCGGTTAAGACAATTGTTCCCGAAATTAAAATGAAGTAATGAATGAACACTAATTAGGGTGACTTAAGGGGTTTTACTTAGTCTAGGTAGGGGTATGGGACACAACCTATACATTGCACTAGTTGGCCTTTGAAGGAAGTCCTAGGAGGTTATTCTTGTGCTCTCATAATGTAAATGATATGTGTATGTTGAATTTGTATGTAGATCACTTATATGATGTTGATCTCACTTATGAACATATTATTGGTCTATATTGTTAAAGATGATTATGACTACTTATGATGCCATGTTATATGAAGTTGGACATTGCTAGTGATTCCTTGTTGGGTTTACTTAGTTAGGTGAGGTTATGGGACTTCAGTTGATCATTGCACTTTTAAGTTTCGTAATGGGTTATGGGTAATTGTCTTTCACATGTTGTAATGTGATGAACTTTTATACATGGTTTGTTGTGGTATAACATGTTGGAGTTCTTTTGGCTTATGTACTTTAGTGTACTACTACACATGATAACTTTACTTTACTTTATGATATTGGGCTTGTATTGGTCTTGTCTTGTTGAATATGTGTTCATTTATTCATGTGTTTTCTTGATATTGCATAAAGGATTTTCAAATTAAATTAGTAGGTTTTGAACAGGCGTCCCTTTAAGCATGATTTGAATGTTTTATGTGCACATGTTTCCATACTTATTACAAGTGGTTTACTAACCCATATCTCTATGTTTTCTACAAATATGTAGGTTCCGACCGTTGAGTTCCTAAAAGACCAATTAAAGAAGACATGGACTCTTTTCCCCAAGTGTTGGTAGGTCCTCATGTTCGGGGACGTAGCTATTTCTACATTCTAGTTTTGAAGTTGTATTGTCATAAAGACATTGTTCATTCCTTTATCATTTTGATATTAATGTAAGACTATATTGGCATGTTGACTTTGTATTGGCTATGTCAAAGATCTGCACTCATTTTGATGGTTCAATATGAGAGAAGTATTAGACTAATTTCTATGTATCTTATATTTTCTAAATTAGAAGCCTATATATGCTTCATATGCAAGGAGTCTAGGTAAACTCCACATTTAGTATGCGGGAGATCTATGTAAACCTCACTATGTATTTATATATGAAAATTTTTTATTTTCTACACTTTTAACCCATGAAATGTAATGATGAATTCTAAGAGGCTAGTATTTGTCCTCTCCGAGGACAACGATGCCAGTTACGTCTATGGGGTGCTCCCCGATCATGACATCCTCCCCAAGACAACTAAGATCCTCCACAAGGAAATCAAGTTCCTCCTCAACAACAAAAGTTCATTCGGGTGACGAAGCTCAGTCAATCCTACAGCTATGACGGATGGAGAGATATGATCGGCTTTTCTATGTTTGGATCAAGCTATGACTACTCAAGCTTAAGCCGTAGCTACTCATTCAAGCCATAATGGGGATTAAGAAAAATCGGGGGAGCGTTGGACCCGTGTGCCAGCAAAATGCTAGTACCATGGCTTCCGCTTGTGGGACTTCACTAGATGAACCCTTCCAATGTTTCTTTGGTCTCTAAGGAGAAAAAGACCCACAGAATTCTTGATAGAGGTATACAAGATCTTGTAGTGCTATGGGGGTGCGTCAATGAGAAGTCGATCTAGCGCTTACCCAGCTCAAGGATGTGTCTTAAACTTGATATACTCACTCGAGGGACAATAGGGATTTGAGAGTGGGTCCCATAAGTTAGGATATGTTTAGAAGGCTTTCCTGTATAGGTTCTTCCCAAGGAAGAAAAGAGAGTCTAAGGTGGAAGAGTTCATCAACATTCGTTACGGAGGTATGGGTGTTCTTGAGTAATATTTGAAATTCACTAAGTTTTCTAAGTATGTTTCATCTTTGGTGTCAAGCGCGAGAGTTGAAATGAACCTTGTGATGGGTGTGTCCGATGATCTTATTGAAGAGTGTCGTTTGGTGATGCTTCATGACAACATGTACAATTCTCATTTGATGGTGCATGCTCAACAAGGGGAAGAGAGTAGTATTAAGAAGAAGAATAAGGAGGCAAGGAAGACCAAGTCTTATAAGGGAGGTACTTCCAAGGGTAGGTTGGAAATTCTAGACAAACCTAGGTTTAAGAGGAGGATTTCCAACCAAGTTCCTTCTAATTTCCACAAGGCTCGTAATGATAGGGTGTTTAACCCTAGAACCCAAAGGGAAAGAGGTGGTGATGCACCAAGTGAGAAACCTACTTGTGGAAAATGTGGTAAGAAGCATATGGGTGAATGTCTAGTTGGGACAGATGTTTGTTTTGGTTGTGGAAAGAGTGGACATAAGGTGAGAGATAGTTCTTTGGTAAAGGGTCAAGGAAAGGGGATTACCCAAGCACAAGGAAGCGCTCCTACTTCGGATGTTCTTTAGAAGAACCGCTTCTATGCTCTCTACTCTAAGGGTGATCAAGAGGAATCTCCCGATGTTGTCACAGGTTTGTTACAAGACTTTTCCATTAATGTCTATGCTTTAATAGATCCCAATGAAACTTTATCTTTTGTAATTCCTTTAGTGGCCATGAAGTTTGATGAGTTACCCGATGTATCGAATTAACCTTTTACGGTTACTACCTCGGTGGGTGACTATGTTGTTGCAAAAATAGTCAATAGGTTTTGTCCTATAATGTTGTCCAATAAAATTACTTTGGTCTATTTGGTAGAACTTGATTTGGTTGATTTTGATGTTATTTTGAGAACGGATTGGTTGCATGCTTGTTTTGCTCACATTGGTTGTAGAACAAGAGTAGTTAAGTTTCAATTCCCTAATGAACACGTCTTAGAGTGGAAGGGGGGAAACTCAATCCCTAGAGGTCGTATCACTTTGTGTCTAAAACATTGTAATATGATCTCTATGTGGTTTCTCTACCATATTTTGTGGGTCAAGGACCTTGAATCCGTAACCCCTCCGTTAGAGTCGGTCCCCGTAGTGAATGATATTTTGGAAGTCTTCCTCGATTTACTTACCCGAGATTCCTCCTGAATGGAAAATAGACTTCGCTATTAACTTATTATCGGATGCGAACCTTATTTCAATTCCTCCTTATCATATGGCTCCAGCCGAATTGAAAGAGTTGAAGGTTCAACTCAATGATTTACAAGACAAAGTGTTCATAAAACCTACTATTTCTCCATGAGGCGCTCTGGTATTTTTTGTGAAAAACAAGGATGATTCCCTTAGGATGTGCATTGATTATCGTCAACTAAACAAGTTCGCAGTCAAGAATAGGGATTCTCATCCAAGGATTGATGACTTGTTTGATAAACTCCAAAGGTCAAGCTACATTTCAAAAATTAATTTGAGGTCGGGTTATCACCAACATAGGGTGAGGTGAATATATACCTAAAATGGCTTTCAGAACTAGGTATGTTCATTATGAGTTCCTAGTAATGTATTTTGGGTTAGCGAATGCCCTGACGACTTTTATGGACCTTATGAATGGGGTTTTCTAGAATTACCTTGATTCTTTCGTAATTGTCTTCATTGATGATATCTTTTCTATATTTTTAGAGTGATGATGAGCATATGGACCATTTGAGGGTAGTATTGCAAGTTCTCAAGGAACATCAACTCCTTCCTAAATATAGTAATTATAAATTTTGGTTGAGATCGGTTGCTTTTCTTGGTCACATTGTTTCGAGTAAACATATATAGGTCGATCCGAAGAAAACGGAAGAGGTTAAGTATTGGCCTAAACCATTGACTCCAACCAATATTAGAAGCTTCTTGGGTCTAGCCGGATATCATAGAAGGTTTGTTGATGGGTTTTCATCTATTGCTTCTCCTTTGACAACATTACTCTAAAGAAGGTTAAGTTTGAGTGGTTAGAGGCTTGTGAAAGAAGCTTCCAAGAGTTGAAAGATATACCTACCTCCGCTCCGGTGTTGACCTTACCCCGGATAGTACCAAGGGTTTTGTAGTGTATTGTGGAGCATTTCGAGTAGGTTTGGGTTGTGTACTCATCCAACATGGTAAGGTGATAGGTTATGCCTCTAGACAACTCAAGGTGCATGAGAAGAACTATCAAACTCATGACCTTGAATTAGCTGTGGTAGTGTTTGCTTTTAACATATGAAGACATTACCTATATGGTGTCCATGTCTATGTATTTACTGAACATAAGAGTCTTCAATATGTGTTTACACAAAAGTAGTTAATCTCCGACAAAGAAGATGGTTGGAACTTTTGAAGGATTACGACATGAGTGTTCTCTACCACCCCGACAAGGCTAATGTGGTTGAGGATTCTTTAAGTCGTACGACCATGTGTAGTGTGGCTTATGTTGAAGAGGGTAAGGAAGAAATAGTGAAGGATGTTCATAGATTTACCCGGTTGGGTGTTTGGTTAGAAGATTTTCCAAAAGGAGGGTTTATGGTTCATTTAACTCCAACCCACCTTTAATGGTTGAGGAGACGTCTAAGCAACATCTTAATCCTTTATTGATGGAGTTGAAGGAATCGATTCTTAATAATCTCAATGAGCCATTCTCCTAAGGGTGGATGGGGTACTTAGGTACCAAGGTAGATTGTGTGTACCGAATGTTGATAACTTAGAGGACAAATTTCAGAAAAAGCTCATGGTTCCTGATATTTTATTCATCCGGGTGCCACCAACATATATCGTGATCTTGGAGAGGCCTACTGGTGGGATGGTTTGAAAACTGACATAGCGGAGTTTGTGGCTAAATGTCCTAATTGTGAACAAGCTAAGGCCGAGTATCAAAGACCGAGAGGTCTAACTCAAGTAATGGATGTCCCTACTTGGAAGTGAGAAGATATCAATATGGACTTCGTTGTTGGGTTGCCTCGAACACGGAGGCAAAATGACTCGATATGGGTTATGGTAGAAAGATTGACGAAATCCGCTCACTTTATCCCAGTCAAGTGTACTAATTCGGCGGAGGAATGTGCTAGATTATACACTAATGAGATTGTGAGCTTACATCGGATCCCTTTGTCCATCATCTTGGATAGAGGTGACCAATTCATTTCTCATTTTTGAAGGTCTTTTGAAAAGGGGTGTGGTACTCAAGTGAAACTTAGTACTGCTTTTCATCCTCAAACGATGGTCAAGAGGAATATACCATCCAAACCCTAGAAGATATGTTAAGAGCCTGTGTAATTGACTTCAAAGGTAATTGGGACAATCACCTATCATTGATTGAGTTCTCTTATAATAGTATATTAAATTTGAGTATTTATATTCTAAAGTCTTATAAATATCTTACTTAATGTGTTTGTGAGTTTCGAAGTCATTTTTATTGAATTTGAAGTTAAATGTTAAGGGACGACCAAGACGTTCGATGATTAGTTTCTTATGTGCTTTCATGTACTTATGTATGCATCATGAGTTTATGAGGCCCTTATATGGTTATTATTAGTATTTAAAGGTAGCATGTTGAGTTTGGTAAGGTTTGGAGGTTAAACGTCCAAGAACGTCCGAGATGTTTGAAAGTTAGCCTTTTGACGTCCTTGTGTGTTGATGTGTGTCTTAGCATGTTTTACATGTTTGTTTTTGTTGAATTTGATTGGAGGTTATCCTAAGACCTATAAGTGAGTGATTAGTGGTTTAAATTCCAGGAATGACTCCACCTAGGACCCACAAGGGGCCCTATAAGAGGACCCCAAACTCTTGGGAGTAGACTGCCTGGCAGTGGCAAACCATGACCCCCAAACGACAGCCAGTAGACCCGGCGACGACTCGTCGATGGAAGGCGACTATGGATCCTTGAAACGTGATTATTTGGTAGTTTCATACCCAATCAACGGACCCCAAACGATGGGGCGTTGTCCAGTTGATGGCCCGTCAATGGTAGGGCGTCGATGGACACTGCATTCTGCCTGCAAGTTGTTGCCAAGGTTGCGGTGTTTTGGGAAATTCACCCCAAGTATTAGAAAATAGGAGAACGGTTATTTTGGGTGTGTATGGGTATTTTAAGAGTATTTAAGTTATTACACTATCATTTAGACCCTAGCACTGAGATCAAAACCCTTTCCCTCCCAAACTATCTCCAATAACCTCCATGAGAGCTCAAGGTGAAGATGGAGCTTGATGATGGATTATCAATTAAATTTATTGTTCAATTCTCTTTGTATTCTTCTGATAAGTTATGAGAGTTCTTCATCTAAGGCTTGATATCACCTTAGTGTCAATTTCAATGATGATTTTCAAAGATATAATAAAGATGCAAAAGTCCAATTTCTACTCTAAGTCATGGGTTCTTGCATGAAATGTTTTCAAACATTAAGATATGATATATTGATGTATAATTGATGTTTTCCAATGAAAATCTTCATGAACCCTTGATCTTCTCAAATCTCTATATTTTGGATATGTTGTGGGTGAATTGATTATAACTTGATGGTTGTGAATTCATGTGTAGTGTCACATCCATGAAGCACCCCCTAGACGTAACCAACTTCGTCGTCCTTGGAGAGGACTAAGAATAGCCTCTTAGCATTTGTCATGACATACCATAGGTTAAAATTGCGGAAAATTTATAACTTTTATTTACTTCTACAGTGAGGTTTACTATAACCTCTCCCTTACACATAATATATATTTAGGAGTTAACTTAGACTCCTTGCAAGAGGAAGAACTACACAGGCTTCTACTTTTATTTCACATACATAGTATAGGAACATAATCTCATAGGAAGTCATCTATAATATATCTCGTATTAAACTATCTAGTTACACATAAGGTGATCATCATAACCACTCATTCATATATTAATCAATTTTCCTTCAAGTCCATGGTCAAAACATCTATACTGACAATAAATTAAACACCTCCGCTATAAGTGGACCATATCACACAATTCCATACAAGGCTTCATCAACATTACTATAAAGAAGTAGAGAAGTAGAAGAGTAGAGCAATTCTTACCAATCCTTTAGCCTTTGGTCATCATTGACCATTACTACTCTTTCATCAATAATTCAAGTATAGGGCAGTAGCTAAAACATAATAATCATATATGAAGTCATGCATAAGCTACTACAAGGCCATGCTACAAACTAGTACAACACATCATTAACATGCTAGAATGTAGAAGGACATAGACCATTAACCAATTTCACTTACATGGATTATAGGTCATATTTCATCAATAACATCAATCTAGGGTAGTAGCTAATCATACACTTAACATAACAAAATCATTTATCAATCCATACAAGATAAAGATACCTAATATAGGCACTAAATTATCCATTCAAGAGGAAGTACTGGAAATAGGCAATGCTAGTAATTCCCTAAAGCCTTGATCATCAATCATATATTAACAATAATATACATTTTAGGCAGTATCTAAAGAGATCATTACTCAAATGGAATCATGCTTCGTCTAATTAAAATCTAGATCGCATCATATACATAATATTATCAATCGTATACTAGAAGAAACTAGATCAATTCATGCCAATCCTTCCTTAATTTGATCATATGAGATTCCTATCCATAATGCGATCATGATATTAACCCAAAACTGTAGCTATAATCATCTTCACTTAATCGAATTCAACATTCAACCATTAAAATGGTAATGTTACAGTGAACTCCTACAATTCTAAACTAGGCATGTCCAATTATTCATACAATGATCCACATGGGTCCTTGATCATCAATTCATAATCAACTCACATAAATAACAGTAGATATAGACAATGCAACATAAGAGAATTGTAATTCAACCATTAACAAGCCATGATCATAATGCCCATGCAAGGTCTAAATTGATTATGGGAAGAGACATGGGTTCATTATGCAATTGGATTAAATTTCACATTAAAACCATGAAAATAACATCAGTACATCATGATTAAGACATTAAAAACGTTTTTATAAAGAACCCATGGCTTGATTGAAGAAGAAGAGTTTTGATCATGAAACTTCTTTGAAAAGCATTGAGATTAACTCTCCAAGTGAAAGGTTACTTAGATATGAAGGATTACCATACTTTATATTCATGAAAACCTTTAAAACTTGATGAAAAAACCATAGGAATCCAAGCTCCAAGCTGTTCTTGAGCTTCACCAACAATGGAGGTTTCTAGGGAGAATATTATTGGAGAGAAAGTTTATTTTGTGTAGAAGGGATCGGGAATGAGTTGTTCACATGTTCGATCCCTTAAATACACCCAAAAATGATGAATTAAATAAAGTAGGATAAGGTTATAACATGGGGTGAATTTATTAGTCACCCTTTTAATGAGCAGTGTGCAGGCAGTGATGCACCATCATGCATCGACGGACCCAACGACAGAGCGTTGGTCCATCGATGGGCCGTTTTGTGCCCGCCGTCAATTGGTTCTGAGACTGTCATGTGAACAAGACTTCCTAGTCTAAGTGACCATTGATGCCTCCCCATCGATGAGGCTTTATTCAACAAATGGGGCGTCATTTTGGCTCGTCGATTGAAACTGTCAAGGCAGTGTCTCGACAGCCCTTGGGTCCTTCTTGTGGGCCTTTTCACAGGGACCTTGAGAAGTCGTACCAGGATGTTTCCAATATAATTAAGAACATTAACAAGTCAATGACCTTCCATGGAAGTTTCACCAAAAATTCACACATAATACACGTCCAAACATGCTAGGCCCTATCAAGACATTCTTGAACGTCTCAAGGCTAACTTTCGAATGTCTTAGACGTTCTTGGCCGTTTGACCTCCAAACTTCACGAAACTATATATACATCCTATGTACATAATTATAACTCATTTTAAGACTGCATAATCTCATGAAATACAATATTAAGTACGTATAGACTCATGAGGCACATAGGTGACTAGTCGTCGAATGTCTAGGTCGTCCCTTGAAGTTTGATTTCCAAATCATCTGAAACCTTACAAACTGCCTAAATACCATATTATAATTCATTTTTGGATCTTTGAACTTATGAATAACATGTTATAATATAGACACCATAACTTATTTTTGAGGTCTTGCAATATCCCCCACTTGGGAACATTCGTCCTCAAATGATACATAGAACACTTTAATCACAACAAGGAATACGATGCATCATAGAGCAGTTAAATACATTTATAACATCATCACAATGCACTAAATTTACAAAGAACACATCCTCAAATCATTTTAGCACTCAACGCACACAAGCTAGCAAAACTTCCATTCACTCACTCTTTAATGCATCAAACACAAAGACTCTTATCATGTGTATATGAGGAACATACTACTCCTAGTTATAACATGATCATTACACTTCAATTTATTAAGATCTCATTTTGCAACTATTCTTTAAGTTATACTTAGGCTGATTTCAACTACACTCAAGAAACAATTAGACACTCATATTTCAATGCACATAGACTTGAGTTAATTGAATTAGTAAAAATCTTTATTATTTAGACCTAGATCCATGAAGGTCATACTCAACCATACCATGCTTAGTAGTGTCCATGGATTAATGTCCTTGTAAGACCCCAAAATGAGTTAGGGTTTCTGGATCCTAACATGTTAGTGTTAAGGTTCTAAGGTCCTAAAATAAATTATAATATAGTTTAGAGGCAGTGTGTAAAGTTTGAGATGATTTGAAAGTCAAATGTCAAGGGATGACTAAGACGTTCAACGACTAGTCACCTATGTGTCTCATGTGTCCATGCGTCTTTATATATTGTATGCCACGAGCTTATGAAGTCTTAAAATTAGTTATGATAATATTTAATGGTGGTATATGGATTTTCGTGAAGTTTGGAGGTCAAACGTCCAAGAGCGTCTAAGACGTTAGGAAGTTAGCCCATGAGACGTCCAAATGTGTCTTGATGGGGCCTAGCCTGTTTGGACTTGTTACGTGTATTTGTTTTGGGTGAATCATATGTGGATGGTATACAAATTATTAAGGGTTGTATTTACATTGGAAACGTCTAGGTACGACCTCTAAAGGGCCCCGCAAAAGGGCCCACAAGAAGGACCCAAGGCTATCGAGATACTGCCTTGGCAGTGTCAATCGACGAGCCAAATGACACCCTGCTGGTTTACCAACGGACCGTTGGTAGAGTCTCGTCAATGGAAACTTAGATATGTAAAGGATCAACCAAATACCAGGACAAGGACCAACCGACGGAAGCCATAGAAGGCCCGTCGATTGACCTACAGTCCGTCGATGGTGCAGCCGATGGTAGCCTGCAACATGTGCCTTGCACACTGTTTTATTAAGCGGTGAATGGGAAGTTCACACCACGTCTTAACCTGACTCTAATTGACTTATTTACCTATTTTTGGGTGTATATATGTAATCTAAAACGTGACCAACCCATTCCCAATCCCATTTACTCAAATTGAACCTTCCCTCCAAAACAAATTCTCTCTATAAACCTCCATTGTTGTTGAAGCTCAAGAACAGCTTGTAGATTGGATTCTCATGGGTTCTTCACCATGTTTTAGAGTTTTCATGTAGATAAAGGTATGGTGATCCTTCATCTCTAGTTATCCTTCCATCTAGAGAGTTAATATCAATGTTTTAAATGAAAGTTCATGATCAAAGTTCTTCTTCTTCAATCTAGGCATGGGTTCTTTCTCAAAAAGTTTTTAATGGTTAAATAATGATGAATTGATATTAATGTATTGTTTTGAACGTGATTTTAATCCAATTGCATGATGAACCCATGTTCCTTCCCTAAATCGATTTAGTCCTCACATGGGCTTTGTGATCTTTGCTTGTTATCGATTGAATTGTGATTCTATTACTTTCATGTTGTTATATATACTGTTATTTTTGTATATTATTGATAAATTGATGATGAAGGATCCATGAGGATCATGTATGAAGGTTTGAGTATGAATAGCCTATGTTTTATGTGTTACAATGATTTCGATTTATAACAATTGTGTAAAATTTAAATTGTGCAAAGCATCATTGTAGCTACTGCATCAAGTTGATATTATGAATGAATTGTGGGTATCAATCCTTGATGATCAAATTAATTAAGACTTACTTGAATTGATCTAGGTTTTTCTAGTCTATGGATTGATAATGTTTTGAACATGATGAAATCTAAGTTCTAGGTTTGATGAAGCATGACTTAGACGTGATTTATATGACTATAGATACTGCCCTAAGTAATTATTATTGGTATATTATGAATGTTAGCTATGGAAATCGAAGTAAAACATATAAGTAAGTGATATAAGACTCTCTACTTTCTAGTATATATATGATGCCTTGCATTATGTTATAGCATGATCTTGTAGCGACTTGTATATGGTTTATTTTATGATTAAAGTACACATAGATACTTACATATACATGAATTGTTGATAAACAAGGTGTATGATGATCAAATGATGAGAAATTGGTAAGAATGCTTATCTTCTCTACTTTTCTTATAGCATTGTAGTTGACCTTGTATGGAATTGTGTGGTATGGTCCAATTATGGTGGCGGTGTTTATTTATTGTCATTATATATGTGCTGACCATGGCCTTGAAGGCATATTGATGAATATATTAAGTGTTGGTTCATGAATGATTACAACTATGTGAATTTTATCCTACTTTCCTATTTAGTTTATGATTATGTTGGATGGCTATTGGATAAGCATTGTATATAAATGTTAGGATAAAAGGTATAGGATGCTGTCTGCCATTGTATTATTTAAAATGGTTTTATAATCCCCTTACCTAATTTACCCTTATGTGAAATGCCTAAATGCACAACAAATTAAGAATCACTATCTTAGTGCAAATATGAATTTGACTGTCTCCTTTCTAAAATTAAAACGACATAATGTTGTGTGTTCTATGCTTGAAAGAGTGGGTTTCCATGTAAGCCTCTAAGTTCCATAAACTATGCTTGCAACATAGGATCTAGCAAGTGATGTCCCTTAGTTTGTTATCATGTGTTAATGCTCTACTTTGGCTAAGTAGAGCACCTTCCCTTGGTGTAAGGCTTTACCATACCAAATTGCATGTTATCACCCATGGTCGTAGTGTCTGTTAAGGCTATAGTTTCCCTAACATAAAATGGACAATGGAAGTAAATGACCAGGACCCTAACTAGGATAACTTAAGGGGTAGTTTCTTAGTGCAGGTGGGGGTATGTGACTTCACCTATACATTGCACAAGTAGCTCTCGAGGGAAGTTCTAGGAAGGTGTTCTAATGCATGTAACTATGTATATATTTCTTATGCATGATATTATTGTGTTGTCTACTTGTTGTGCAGAAATGCTTGGTATGAGTCTACATGATGTGGTATTGTCCTTATGAGCATAATGTTGGTATTATTGGGTATATGAATGGATGTCCTACTTGTCTTACATGTAGTTGAGTATAGTATTTTGTCTGATGTGTGAAGTAGCTGTTATGATGCTTGTGGTGTTATAATTGGCTTACTAAGTATGTGTGAGTCTATGGGCCTTCACATGTACATTGCATTAGTAAACTAAGATAAGGATTATGAGTAAGGCATTATGATAAGTGTAATGTGAAGTATGTGGCCTTTGTTATATTAAATGGTCCTATGAATGGATGTTCTTACTTGAAAGTTGTAGGTATGGTTTCCTTTGTGCCTTAATGCGTGCTTGAAGTATGGATAGTGTTCTGGACATATCTAACCATTCCAACCACCTGTCACTATAGGGTTATAATTCTGGACTGGAATTCAACAAGTTCGAATACGAATAAGTTCAATGTAAATGAGGAAATAAGGTTCTGTAAAATGGGAAAACTTCTTTAGTGGGTTTAAAATACTTTACATGCAATGTGTGATTCCTATATGATGTTTAACTTGAAAAGAATGGCCCTACATAAGTATGTAATGGTATATTCTTATTGTTAAAAGTTTTATAACGTTTTTTGACAAAAACCATGGTGTGTGGTTTTCACGTAAAAATCCGTCCTTTTTCTTTAAAATGCATGTTTTTGCATGGTCTACATACTTAGTGTCTTCATTTAACTTACTTCCCATTCTTCTCTACCGTTTACAACAAAGTGTAGGTATTGATGCGTGAAAGAGGTCTCAATGTGAAGGACTTTTTAAGTTGTTCCCTAAGCTGAAAGCACATTAATCCTTGTTTCCAAGGTTTTTCCTTTGTCAAGTCTAAATCATGGTATTATAATAGTTTAGTATTATGTTTTGATGTTACATGGCCTTGTCCCGAATTCCCATTCTATGATGTTGAAAGAATCCTATCATGACAACAGAGACTAGATTGTAATATGTATCTGACTTATTTATATATATTATATATATCTATATATATATAATATATTATATTATATATATATATATATATATATATATTAGTGATGTTTTCTAGCATAGAATGTGCTATGAAAAAAATTTCTATAGTTTCGCTAACTTTTACTATGAAAATGCGATGAATGATAACTATGGGTTTGTATAAGACCTCAAAGAGGTCAAGTACACCATGTTATTTCTAGGGGTTTCTCCCAATTCGTGACAAATGTGGTGTCAGAGTATGAGGCTCATGAAAGTGGTTTAGGGTCCAAAGTCTCATATTTCCACGTCTAGTAGAGTCTGGATCTTCGGTGGTGAGTCGCGACACATCTATGAGCAAGAAGCTATTAGACTATAGAGTTTTCCTTACTTACTATTCTCGTGTCGTGCAATAGAACATAACACTACAAGATCTCTTTCTCATGTTTTGTTGTCTAGTGGTATTTTAGATGTGATTGCTTGGATGAGATGGTATAGCTATGCTTGAGGGAGAAAAAGTGAGTTTTTGTGCTTATATTGGTTTTATGGTTTCATGGGTATGTGTGAAGGTGAATTTCGGTATGTTTTGATGATGTGATACCTTTTGTTGCTATATGTGAGCTCTCTGTGAAATGGCATGTTCTATTGAGAAATGTATGTCATGATATGGTTAAAGAATGTTACATGTTTTTATGGTTAAAATGAGTCTCCTTTTCGATTATAAGATTGTTTGATGACTTTGCAGGATGATAGTCTCATGATATGATTTACACTTGAAATGCTTCAGGAAGTGTGACTGATGGCCAAAAATGCATGTTGCCTATATATGTATGTTTAATAATTCAATGTTGACTTATATATGTGGAATGGTTGAAATGTTTCCCTTTGTGTAAGTGTGCACCTTCATGTTACCCTTGCTTGAATTGGGTCTTTTGTATAGTCTGGGTCTAGAAGTGAAGGTGTGTGCTTACTTTGTATGTAATGATGTTGGGGTTTGATGACCTAGAATTTTCCTTCCTCCATGTTTAAACACAAAATACAGGCCTATTGCTACGTTTCCTTTATTGTTCCCCTAATGTTATATGACCCTTGATGTTCATGGTATAGTAGAGACCTTATGTGGTTGGGTAGTATGACCTTTCTTGAATGTTATGGATTTCCTTTTGGTTTTAGGAATAGAGAAATAATGATAGTTGGGTTAAGTTTCTCCTAAGTGTGGGATGGTAATGTGAGTAGTAAGGTTATAGATATTTGTATGTTGTCCTTCTATTCTTACTTGACGTTCAACTAAAGAGTTTCTATTATCTTGTGCATGATAGAAGTATAGTAGAAGAGAATGAGTTGCATGTTCTCCGTATGTTAACTTTGTCTTAAATGAAACTATGTTACACATGTTTTGATAGTTCTAAATTGCATGAAAAAGTATTTTTGTGTAAATTCATGTTTTCTCATGTTGATTGTGCATCTTGATATGCTAGTTGTGCATTTAACTTCATGATATAAACAAACATGGTTGGAGTAACTTTTGATGTGTAATGTTTATCCTTATAAGGAGAAATTGAGTCTCTTGAAAATAAATTGAATTTTATGATATGGAAAGCATGATTGTTGGCTCACTCTTGAAAAATGAAGGCCTGTTTAGCTATTGACCTTTTGCATTCCTACAAATTGTATGATTTTCTCTGAATGATGCATGTTTATGAAAGCTAGTGACATGCTAGGAATGGAAACTTTGTGATATAAAAACCTATTGTTGTAATATGTGTGGTGTGATTTACCATTTTGACTTCACCAGGATGAAAGTGTGAGCATTTTTTGGTTAAAAAGTTGAGAAATTCTCATTTAAAATGAATAGAACTTTGTGCATTTCTTGGGTGTGAACTCATGAGAAATGTATGTGTGTCGAGGGGAAGGACATTCCTCCATGGAAACAAGTAAGCATGGTATGCTTGAGTATGGACGTCATTGCATTAGGGTTAACTAATAAGAATTCATTGTCAACCTATTTGACTCAAATCTATGTGCATTGAAGTATGAGTGCCTAATTAGTCTCTTGAGTGTTGTTGGAATCTGCCTATGTGTGTTCTTACATGATGAGCTCTTAATAAAATGAAGTTTAATGATCATGTCATGATAAGGAGAAGAATGTTCCTCCTATGAACATGATAAATTCCTTTTTTTTTTTATGAATTAAGCATGAGTGAGTGAAAGTGTTGCTTGATTGTGTTGCATCAAGTGCTAAGTGGGCTGAAGTTTGTGTTCCTTGTAATGTGGTGCATTGACTTCTATGTGGTGATTTTCTTAATGTTGTAAGATCCTCTATGGGTCATTGAAGTCCTTGGTGTGATTAAAGTGTTCCAACTGTCATTTGAGGATGAATGTTCCCAAGTGAGGATATTGTAAGACCACAAAAAATGTGTTTAGGTGTCTAGAGCCTAACGTTTGTGTCTTGATTTTTTGAAGTACTAAAAAAGGTTCTAATGTTTTAAGTAGGAATTGTCTAAAGATTTAGGTTACTTGGAAGTCAAACGTCAAGGGACAACCAATATGTTTGATGACTAGTCACCAAGAGGCCGTACATGTTTTTATGTGCTTATATGTGTTTCATTGTCTTATGAAGTCCTTATATGAGTAATAATTATGTTTATAGGCAGTATCTTATGTTTCATGAAGTTTAGAGGTTAAACATCCAAGAACGTCCAAGACGTTTGAAGTTAGCCCTTGAGACATGCATGTGTGACTTGAGGGTGCCTAGCATGTTTGGATGTGTTGCGAGTGTTTGTTTTGGGTGAAACTGATATGTAATTTCCTTGACATGTTAAGGTGTATATTTACATTGGAAATGCCCGGGTATGACTCCCCGAGGGCCCTATAAAAGTCTCTCAAGGAGGACCCAAAGTCTGCCAAGACACTCCCTTGGCAGTGTCTACCAACGACCCTCACTCGATGGCAAGTAGGTTCACTTACGCCCCGTGGATGGTGAGGAGTTGATTGGGACTTACTCTTCTGAAGGTTCAAGGAAGTTGTCAAGCCTCAGACCCAAACAACAGCCTCCAGTACAGTCCATTAATGCAAGCTGCCACAACTGCCATGCAAGCTGCTTTCATTTAAGAGGTGAATGGAAAATTCACCCCACATCCTAACCTGACCTTAGTTGGTTTATTTGGTTATTTTTAGGTTTATTAAGTGGGTTAAAAACGTGACAAACCCATTCCCAATCAAGGAATTCAAATTAGACTTCCCTGTCCCAAAATATCATCTCTAGAAACCAACATGGACGGTGAAGCTCAAGGTCAGCTTGTAGATGGGATTTCAATGGGTTGTTCACCATGTTTTCGTGGTTTATTCATAAAATTAAGGTATGGTTAGCCCTCATCTTTAGTTAACCTTCCAATTAGAGAGGTCTTCTCAAAGTTTTCAAAGAGAAAATATGATCAAACCTCTTATCTTCAAATCTAGCCATGGTTCTTTCTCAAAACGTTTTTAAACGCTTCCTCAAGATAATTTATGGTAATATGTTGATTGTAACGTGAATTTCAACTCAATTGGATGATGAACCCTTGATAACTTCAAACTCTCAGTTTAGCCTATGTGTGGGCTTTGTGATCTTGACTTTATATTGATTGAATTATGATTCTAGTATGTTGAATTGCTTATATCTACTGTCTATGATGTTATGTGATGTTGAATTATGTGTGATTGGTCCAGTGTGGTTTGATACTTGAAGACTTGGTCTCTACTTCCTATTGATTGTTAATGTATGACACTCACTATAATCTCGATTCTATAGTTTATGAATGTAGGATTCACTTATGTAAATTTAGTTGTTTCTAGTGCCTTATATTGATATTATGTATGAATTGTGGGTATGAATCCTTGATTATCATAGAAAAAGAGTTTTGGTAAGGATTGACTTACATTCTTTTAGTATATACATTGATATCATAATGTACATGATGTGATCTCAATTCTAAGGTAGATGAAGCATGATTTAGACTTGGTTATTATATGTTTAGGTACTGCATTATATTGGTATTATTGGTGAATTATGAATGTTGATCATGATGACCAATGTAAGGGATATTAGTAAGTGATCAATGCGTAACAACCTAACACGAACTAAGGAGAACTAGAGCTTCGTAAATGTTTCATCAGTTAATTTTGTGTTAAAATGATTTACAATGTTGTTCATAGGAATTTTGTAAAGTTTGGTGACGTTTGGAGTTCAAACGTCCAAGAATGTTTATGACGTTCGGAAGGTGTGCCTTACAAAATGCTAGTGTGTCTTCATGTGTTCTAATAAGTTTTACGTGTTAGTTTTAATCGAAATTGATGTGGGATGTTCCTAAGACATAGATGACTTATTATAGAGGTTAAACTTCCAGGTAAAACCCCATATAGGACCCACAAGGGTCACTATAATAGGACCCCATTAATTTGGCAAGAGGCTGCCAAACAATGACCATTGACGGCCACGAGGGTTAGACCATTGGTCGACAAATGGCTCGTCGATAGTCCCTTCAAGACTATGCATATCTTCACAGTTTATAGTTGCATTCCCAATCTATGGACCCCATCTAAGTGGTGTCGATTAAGAGTCGGTCCATTTGTTAAGTGAGCATAGGTGGTGCTGCCAAAAGTTGCAATTTTTCTGGTAAGGCTTGGGGTGTGTGGTAAATTCACCTAAGTCTTTTATAGACCTAGGATTATATTTTTAGAGTATTTATGTATATTACGAGTATTCAAACAATAAGACCTAATTTTAGACTTCATTTCCTAAAACCCAAACCCATCTCTCAAGAAATACTCTCTCTAAAACCAAATAGAGGCTTCGACTCAAGAAGGGATTGAAGGGCTGGTGGTTGATGGTTTCGTCATAATAAATCCGTGGGCTTCCTTCTATTTTAGGTATGGTAGTCATACTTGAACTTTCTTCCATTGAAGGAGCATTTTCTAAAAGATTTCAAAAAAGGTTTTCAAACTCTATCTTCTTTTATCGTTGACTCTAAGCACGGATCTTCAAATATGTGTGTTTAAATGATTCAAATATGTTGTTTCTAGTATTAATTGATGTTTTGATATTAAAACCCTAATGAACTCATGCTTATGAATATTTTCAACCTTTAGCTTAAGAAATGGGTTAAATGAACATGTTTGTGTAGTATATGAACTTTGGTTTCTTTATGTTGTTTTTATTGTTTAGCTACTGCCCTAAAGGCCATATTATGATGAATTATTGAAGAATTTATTATAGGTGGAGAAATGTGGTTAAATGGTGAGTTGGTTATGTTGTATAACTCTTATTATGAAATGTTCTTGAGTGATCCACCTTCTTGGTGGTGGAGTTTATTTGATGTATTTGGATATGTATTTGCATGTGTTGTGAGTATGGATTTAAAGGCCTAATGTGTGAAATGAAATGAAAATGATGAGGTTCATGTTGATATGCATTATGAAGCTTGAATTGTGTGTTTTTCATGGATTATTCCTAAATGAAGTATGTGTATATGTTGAGCATGCTAGTGTGTTAGAAATGATTAATGAAGGTGTAAGCATGTGTATAATTAAGTTTTAATGAAATAGTGATTATGTGCAAGGTGTGCTAGCATGTACACACATAGTCACACTTTAATGAACAAATGAAGTTAGTAATTTTGATCAAAGGGAGTTTTGGGGTGAACACTCTTCGTGAATTGAAATGAAGTGTTTAGTAGTAACCTCATTATTTTCCAAGATCTTTCTAAGATAGCTAGGAGGATGTATATGTGGTGTCCACTAGTTATCCTTAACCTATAACATAAAATATTGAGAATTCGTGGGGAGTTATGCCTAGACCCGAGAGGATATGAAGAAGGGGTGGTTACACTTTGTGAGTTGAGATGTTGTATTCCAATGTACCTCATGAGATGAGTACGCCTCATTAGTAGAGAATGAGTTACTTAGTAACAATCTCCTTCTCCCTTAACTATGAGCTACATAGGTGTAACTATTGGAAAAGTCATGTAAAACCAAAGAGAATTGCCTACCCTATGCAAGTGGGGATCACTCATCTGATAAGGGTAGTATCGGGATTCCATTTCTAGATCTAATGGTCTATGTCGTTTAATTCAACCCCCATAGAAGAATGAATGAAGTAAGTCTCCTAAAAGAACGTACTACTTAGGGTAGGTGGTGGTATGGAACACTATCTATCCATTGCACAAGGTATACCTTCTTAAAAAGGGGAGTCTTGGAGGGTTTTATATGAAGTGTATGAACTAAGTCTCCTAAAAGAACATACTAGTTAGGGTAGGTGGTATGGAACGCTATCTATCCCTTGCACTAAGTAGACCTTCCGAAAGGGGAGTCTTTGTGTGTTGTATCATGTGTTGTAAATGACGTTAGATGAAACTCTAATGTTAATGAATGCAAGTTAAAGTTATGTTTGTATGCATTGAAGTTATGAATGACTAATGTAAAGTTCTTAATCCCAGGGAACCATAAAGGATCACTAAGTGGGAGTAGTAGTGTGGGATGCTACTCTCACATTGCAATTAGTGTCCTATCAGTCCTATTGGAGAAGGGTAATTACAGGAGGTGCTTATGTATGAATGTAATTCAAATGTCTAGACAAGAGTGTGAACTTGTTTCCAGGCCGAGGTAAGCCTATGGTAATAGCCTTAAGGATCGCTTTTGTGTGTGTTGAAGGGGTGTATGGGCGGCCCCTTCTTGTCTTACATCAGGTAGTCTTAGGATAACTTGGTTAGGGAAACCTCAAAGAAAACAAGTTCACTATGTTTTGTATGAATAGCTCAATGTAAGGTTTCAGAATGTTCATGGTAACATGTCACTGTTTCACTGTAATGTTGTTTGGCTTACTATAAAGTGTCTTTTGGTTCTAAAATTGTGATAGCTCTATTTTATGTGAGTAATGATGATTCTTATACTATATTTAACTCTATAATAATGAAGGTTTTACTTATTTGGCATGAAAGCTTATTTTACAAAAATGTCCCTTATGGCATGTTTTTTCATATACCATACTTAGTACATTGTTTTGTACTAACACCATACTTTTCTATACATAATAAGTATAGGTTGGAGGCAAGTTGAAGGGTAGATTTTTCATATACCATACTTAGTACATTGTTTTGTACTAACACCATACTTTTCTATACATAATAAGTATAGGTTGGAGGCAAGTTGAAGGGTAGAAGACAAAGTTGGGAATCTACTCTCTCAACACTAATTATTTCCTCATATATTCGAGGGCATAGTTCTATTTTCTTGGTTTCTATCGTTAAGACTTATTATGTACTTTCATTTAATGTAAAGGTTGTGTCCCTGAGATATTTATGCTGTGTCTTTAAGTTTTCTTGTGAAGACGAGATCAATCTTTAGCTTTTATGAAAGATGTTTTCTTTATTAATTTATATGTGAAAACATTTAATTCCGCATTACTTTTCATGTCTTATGTAATGAATGATAGCTAAGGCTTATGCAAGACATCCGAAAGGTCAAGTACATAATTGTTTCGACTTATGGGTGCTCCCTTTTTATAGGGGGTACTTTCAGGTTGTTACACTATGCCTCTCTACTCTTTATTGAATTGGTGATGAAGTGTACTAGTTTTTAACATGATCTTGTAGTGACTTATACATGATTTCATTTATTTTAAAGTACATCTAGGTACTTCCCTATACATGAATTGTTGATGAAAAATGTGTATTGATCAATGATGATCAAAGGATGATGAATTGTTAAGAAGGGCTCTTCCCCTTTACTTTCCTATAGAACTTGTAGTTGATGAAGACTTGTATGACATTGTATGGTGTGGTCCACATATGGTGGTGGTGTTTACTTTATTGTCAATAGATATGTGACATGATCATGATATTGAAGGAAATTATATTATGAATGTGTGTTGGTGATGATCACCCAATGTGAAGTGTCATGCCTTGTCTTCTAGTCTAGTAGTGATTTAGGGTGTATGACTATTCTATAAGCATGTGTATAACTATGTTAGGGATAGGTTTAGGTGCTGTCATTGATGAGTTATAATGTTTAATGATCCCTACCTATGTACCCTTATGTGAATGTGTGAATATCAAACGTTAGGAGTCTTATGTATAATATGAAGTTAGTTTTTCTCCTATGCTAAATTGTGTTGTATGGTATATGCTCTAAGGTGCATTGTGGTTCTAAGAGGGTGGCTTCCTCAATGTGTTTTTGATAACGATTATGTGATCATGTTGACCAATGTACACACACTCACACTTCATGTATGCTTACAAGTAGAATAGGTTCATGGCGTCTAATAAAAGGTTTTCTCATATGCACTAGTGTCTTCTACTATGCATGTAAAGTATATGTGTCTATGAAACATGTTATGTATTCCCTTAACTCGGATTACTTGATAGGTGTACTATTATGGGCAAGGGTATGGGACCTTGTCTATGCATTGCACATGTCTGCTTTGATAGGACAGTTCCTAGGTTTGGTTTCCTATGTACATGAATAATATGAATGCATGATTATGTTAATGTATGAACATGTGTGGTCTTAATGTGTTATGTGAAAGGATTGATCACGTATAGGTATACACACACACATGAATAATGATCTAGTCAATGGAGGGGAACTTGAAAGGTGTTCTCAAGAGTACCCTAAACTACATAGGTGCTTGAATATGCTATGTCCATGTCAAAGGGTTTGTCACATGATTTAGGTTGATGAACTCTCATCTATGACTTTTGATCTAAGCATATGAGGAGTTAACTCTCCAAAAGACTACGTTTTTATAAAGTAATGTTAACAAAGGCTTTTTAATAAAAAGGAACTTAGCTTAGCACCGAGAGAACTTGAAGTTGAGGGATGTTCCTTCCAATTGTAGGAAGGTAGGACATCACAGTCCTCATAAGGTGGTTACTGTTATGATCAAAAGTACCTCCTAAAAGTTTAAGTACTGCTAGATCTCCACATGGTGTCGGCGACCTCTTGGAGGTCTAAGACAAGCTCTTAGACATCTTTCATTGCATAATCGTAAAAATAGCGGAAATTTTAAAACATTTCATCACACATCATATGCTAGAACATTACTTCATATATATATATATATATATAAAATCATAACTACATAGTTTGACTCTAAGTCTCTTTGCCATATTATAATTAACACCAATAGAGTATAATAGGGACACGACCCTTAACAACATAAAATATAAGTCTAATCTATTACATCAACTTAACAAACATCTTCACATAGGCAACCCTTGAATCATAAGGGTCCCTTTACTTGAACTTGGGAGATTTATCCAAGCTCTTCACTTAGGAGACATCCTCTAGCCATCACCTACTAAACTTTGTGTAAAAAGTTGAAGAAGAATGGTATTAGTACAAGAATGCACTAAGTATGACAACCAAAAAAGATGCAATTAAAGAGGACATTTCATTTGAAATCATGCAACATGTCTTTTAAGTAGATTTCATGAATATAGGAACATATAAACTCAACATATAAGCTCAATATAGTTCGCATACATCATATAGACATGGATACTACTCATAATAGGACATAAACCCGTTTATCATACTTTTGGGTCTATCCGATACATACAATACTCGGATTGGATCCCCCAATGACCGAATGTTGCTGCCTTGGGCAACCTGCTAGCCAAGGCTTGGGTCCTCCTTTAGGACTCTTTCATCGGTCCTCGTGGAGTTTTCCCCAGATGTTTCCACTTTAATTACTCTATACATGTTAGGAACCTTTCACGTCAATTTGAATGCAAAATAATACATAAAACTTGACGACAATACACTAAGACAGACAAACACATTTTAAGTTAAAACGTTTGAACGTCTTAGACGTTGTTGGAGGTTTAACCTCCAAACTTCTCAAAACTTAATACACTGCCCTTTAACACTATAACTATTCATTTAAGGACTAAACTCATAACAAACATGTTAGGCTGTAATTCAACCTAGATCATTTTGAGGGTGTAACAGTTAGCCTCATAGGCCAAAGGGCAAAGAGTAATATTTATATAAGTGGATAACTACAATGCTTCAATAGGCACAAAGAGGTTTTCCATGTATTCCTCCAAGTTCCATAAACTATGCTTGACACATAGGATCTATCAAGTTATGTCACTTAGTATTCTAGCATGTGTTAATGTTCTACTTTGGCTAAGTAGAGCACCTTCCATTGGTGTAAGGCTCTACAGCACCAAATTCAATGTTAGCACCAATGGTCTTAGTGTCAGTTAAGGCTATAGTTTCCCTAAAGTAAAATGGACAGTGGAAGAAAATTACTAGAAGCCTAACTAGGATAACCTAAGGGTAGTGGTTAGTGTAGGTCGGGGTATGGGACTTCACCTATGTATTGGACAAGTGGCTCTCCAGGGAAGTTCTAGGAAGGTGTTATAGTGCATGTTACTATGTATATGTTTCATATGAATGACATTATAGTGTTGTCTTATTTTTTTGATTAAATGCATGGTATGAGTCTATATGATATGGTCTTGTCCTTATGAGCATAATGTTGGTCTTATTGGCTATATGAGTGGATGTCTTACTTGGGTTATATGTAGTTGACTGTAGTATTATGTTTGATATGTGAAGTACATGTTATGATGCTTGTGGTCTTATGATAGGTTTCCTAAGTATGCGTAAGGTTATGGGGCTTCACATGTACATTGCACTAGTAGACTTAGATTAGGATTGTGAGTAAAGCATTATGTTAAGGGTGTTGTGAAGTATGTGCCTTGTTATATGAAATGGTCCTACGAATAAATGTGTTGACTTGAAAGGTTGTAGGTATGGTTTCCTTGTGTCCTTAAGGTGATGCTTGAGTATGGATAGTGTTATGGGATATTATCTATACATTGCAAAAAGTGTCAATAGAGGGTTACTTGGGGAAGTCAAGAAGTTAGAATAAGAGGAAGTTCACTGTAAAAAGGAAAAGAAGGTTACTGTAAAATGGGAAAGCTTACTTTAAAGTGGTTTTAAAATTCTTTAAATGCAATGTGATTTTATATGATGTTTAACCATGAAATATGTCAATATGAAGTATGTAAATGGTTTAATACTTAGAGAAAGATATAAAATCACCATTGAAGTTGTTTTAAATTTTCAAAAAGAAACCTTAATTTTGTAAGCATCCTATTACCCCACTAAAGTATTAAATACATTTATAAATAGACCATTTTTACGCATTTCAGCATCCATGAAGGTGTGCGTGATGTTCACCCCTTTGACCCATTTTAATTAAATTTGAATATTAATAAGAGTAATATTGTTGAAGAAATCAGAATGCTAGATCTAATCACATTTCAAAGGAAGTTTTGTTAAAAATTCAAAGGAACAACAACCATAAATTTTGATTTTGCTTTATAAGCGAGAGGCATTGACGGCTCTGTCATCCGACACAAAGCCAACAACGAGAAATGGAAGCAGAACGTTTCCGGTCATATGATCTAAGAAAATGTAAGCTAAACACTAATTTAGAATATGAGAAGAGTAATCAATTATGCGATATTGAATACATCGTCTGTTTCCTTTATGAAAGAATACCATCGAAGATATGAATTTAAACCATTTTGAACACCGCAATGCTTGAAGCCGATAGAGCCATACACCATTAGAAAAAAAAAGATATTTCATGGTTACTATATCCTTTTATGTTTGACTTTTTCGGATGAAATTGCATTTTGCAGATGTATTTGATAGCAAACATGAAAATAAACTCAAATTTTTGGGGAATAATGTCTACTTTATAAATTAATTAATTAATAAATAAATTAACTGAAATGTGGAGTCTTTTAATTGGTTCTGGGAAGCAAATTGATACACTCACGCGTGTCAGTTGCAAGTTCACAAAACATTAGGAAAAATGGATCAAAATGGTCTATTTACAAATATATCTAATACTTTTGTGGGGTAACTGGACACTTAAATGTTAAGGTGTCCTTTTAAGAATTTTAAACAACTTCAATGGCGATATTATGTCATTTATCTAATGCTTATTGTATAAAATTTTTATGAAGTTTTCACAAAAAGGCATTATGCATGGTTTCAAGTAAAATGTCCTTTTTAAATGCATGTTTTTGTATGGTTTCCATACTTAGTGCATTCTTGTACTAAATCCACTCTTCTCAACTTTTTACACAAACTGTAGGTTATGGATGTTCAAAGGAGGTCTCTAAGGTGAAGGTCTTGTTATGTGTTCCCCAAGCTCAAATAAAAGGAATCCTTTTGTTCCAAGGATTCCTATGTAAAGTCTACATTCAATGGATTGTAATATTTTAAATATTATAGTATGATGTTAAAGGGCTTGGTGTCCGATTTTATGCTATGATGTAAGTCTCGATGGCAAAAAAGAGTTCTTCATGTCTAAATATGTATAATGACCTTATATATATATATAATATATTATATATTTATATATAATATTTATATAGATATAATATATATGAAGTGGAGTGTTTATAGCATAGTTGAGGTGTCTGAATATCGATTGTTTAAATGTTCTATAAAATTAGTATGAAAATTCGATGAATGATAACTATGGGCTTGTATAAGACCTCTGAAATGTCAAGTACGCCAGGTTACTTCTAGGGGTTCTCTCCGGCTGTGACAAATGTGGTATCAGAGCGTGAGGTTTATGAAAGTGGCTTTAGGGTCCAAAGTCTCATATTGCCACGTCTAGTAGAGTCTCGATCATCAGTGGTGAGTCACGACACATTTATAAGTGAGAGGATATAGGACGATAGAGTTTCCCATCTTTACTTTTCTCATGTCAAGCCACAGAACTTAAATCTATCAGATCTCTCTCTTATGTTTTCTTGTCCAATGGTCTTTTAGATGTGATTTGTATTGCCCCTTTCCGAGAGATTCTACAACTTGCCAACAAACCTAATTTAATATTTGCGATATTTAAAAGAGATTAACGAAGGTATACTGGTATCTGATCTAGTTGAGGGATAAGTTTCATAACACATAATTTAGTTAAGGATGTATATCTGGCCCATTTTAAAGATTTAATTCAGGTCAAAATTTATGTGGCATGAAATTTTAACTAATGACGAGAAAGCCTCTGAAAATAGGTTAAGCAAACGACAAAGCTTTTCTGCCATATATTTTCATCTAAGGCCGAAATACGTAATATTACAAACTTCCGTACCGAGTACCGAAAATCAGCAGTCATGCCTTCACCACAAACCTTGAAAATATAAAGCCATTAGTATTTTACAAGTATTGGTCCACCCACCCCAAACAAAAGGTAAAACCGTACTTATCTAAAAACCCCATAATGATATGACCAAAAACCCACAAATGTCAGTTAAATATACAAACATGCACGTGTGATTTTCCGTGAAGCTTTCAAACCTCCTCTTCAATGGACCACTTCAACTGCTCCTCTAGAACATTCCCGACGATAGAAAACAATATCTCTAAGCATAAAAGTAGTGTGTAAAAACTATAGATCTGGTGACCTTTAGATTTCAACCAGGTCATCATTCATTAAATCAAGGTGAAAAAAAATATTTCAAATATACAGTAAAATATTCACCTGCTCATAAAAAGTATCGAGTTGGATAATTAAAGCTCCAAATCTCAATACGTTATAGCACAATATTCCAAGAGGTTCCAATTAACAACACTCGACCCACTATAACATCATGTTGATAACAAACAAGAGTCGAGTAGGTATCAAGTAAGGGCCCCATGCCCGTTGTAGGTCAAGAAGAGGTCACAATCGCCAATAAACACCGGAGACAGGAAGGACACCATCCTAAAAGTGACTTTCTAGTTCGATACTGAAAATGCCAACTCCCACTACGACGAACAAAATCCAGACGTCAAGATGAAAATGATTCACATAAAGAGGCATGCCTAACAGTGATAAATTCACAGCCACAAGAAGGACGCGAGTTCGAAACAAGACTGCCAAGGGATCCAAATAATCCGTACAAGTGAGCGCGTTATACAGAGTTTTAAACGACAACAACACAACATGCAAAGTGAAAGCGGATTAATCCACGTAACAATATAAACGTCCAGAGTAACCAGCAGGTAAAAATAGTATAAAAGTACAAGTTTATTCAAAAAACTCAATCTTTAGCAAAGAAAAAACTCCAACAAGGACTCAGAGTTTAGTCGCTGACCAACCAAAGTACGAAGGTACTTCACTTGTTCATAGTATATCAACTAAAATACCAAACTAATAATCTTATTTATTCCGAATATCTCAATAATGTCAAGTAAACCAGGATAATATCACACGTAAGCCTAGCCTGTCCCAAAATTGACTATGCCTCCCAAAATAGTGATTATGTCCAAACAATCGTACTTTATGTCAACGAGTTTTGAAATAAGTAACAAAAAAAAACTGAACGTTATATTCTTCATAAAAGATGTAGTACATCTATTAAGCTTGCAAATAATCAAGAATCATCTCAAAATGCATTTTGACACAAAGGATCCAATCAAAATAAAAGGTGAAGGAGAAGGATTTCTAATTCCAGTAATTGGACATAGACGTTTCAAAAAAAGTATGTTGCTCCGGATGACACATATTTCGAATCATAACAGAAAAATTAGACGTTTTCATGAAACATAAGAGTCGTGTAGAACTGGAAGAAGTATTTTGGCCATATCATAGTTATCACGTGTTAAAAATGGAGTGTTGAAACTAAGATATTATTAAACTACCCAAACACTATCAGTATTAAAAGAATTCTCTATCACTTACCAAAATGGACGTGTGTATGTGGAATTCCAACCAAAAGTAGCTAGAGTTTCTTTTTGAGTTTGAAGAAAAACCTTTATATAATGTTCTAAGGGTTTCCTATATTGAAGTCATACGAAATTACAAGAGGTGGTGTGAAAATATAGTCAACAAATTATCCTCTCACAATTTGGGGAACAGATGTCACTAAAAGGTTTTGCCAAAAGAATTTGTGTTCATGCCCCACAATGGATTAACATATACACCCTATCTTGTATATACTTGGTGCTAATTATTCCAATTTAGTTTATTGTCATTCTATTATTCAATATACATAAATACCCCTATAATGCCGTTTATTATCATGGTGGAGGGTGCCAACGGACTTATGTTAGGCACGTTTACAATTAGCACAAACTTCTGAGAGTATTCCGCACAAAAATGAGATAAAAGATATTATGGTGAATGTATGGATATGTAAATCATGGTCTAGTAGTCTAAGGGTGTTACAACTCTATCCCCTTTAACGAAATTTTATCTCCTTATGTCTTTTTTTCTCTCCCACGTTGCTTCTTTTCCAGAATAGTTCGTTCAAAGTACCTTTAATAAGGGGATTCTCTTGTTCCTAAGCTTTTTTACTTTCCTAGACTGAATTAGGATAGGTTCTTCATTATATGTCAAGTCAGGATTAACCTTAATAGATTCAACAGGAAGAACAAGTGATCAATCAGAACGATATCTTCGGAGCATAGAAACATGGAAGCCATTGTGGATCTTGTCTAAATCTAGTGGTAAATACAATTTATGTGCAACTGGGCCAACCCTTTCAAGTATCTCATGAAGTCCAATAAATCGGGGACTAAGTTTTCCTTTTTGGCCAAATCTCATCATTATTTCCATGGAGACACTTTTAGGAATACTTTATCTCCAACTTGATATTCAATGTCACGCCTTTTTAAATCAGCGTATGACTTTTGTCTATCCAAAGAAATCTTTAAAGGATCCTTGATAATTTTTACCTTGTCCTCGGTTTGTTACACCATTTTAGGACAAATAAGATTTCTTTCACCAATTTCACTCAAACAAAGAGGGGTTCGACATCTTCTTCCATATAAGGCTTTAGAGGGAGGCATTCCAATACTTTATTTGTAGCTATTCTTGTAAGAAAATTTTATTAAAGCCAAGTTTTTCTCCCAACTACCCTCTAACTCCATAATGCAAGCTCGAAGCATATCCTCGAAAAGTTGTATCACTCTTTCTGACTAGCCGTCTGTCTGCGGATGGAACGAAGTGCTAAATTTAAACTTAGTACCTAAAGCTTCTTGAAAGCTTCCCCAAAATCTAGATGTAAACCATGGGTCTCGGTCAGATACAATAGACAGAAGGATCCTATATAGTCTTACAATCTCATTAATGTACTACTCGACTAAACGCTCAAGTGAGTAATCCATTCTCATTGCTATGAAGTGAGCACTGTTTATTATCCTATATACAATCACCCATATTGCATCATGTTTTCTTTGGTCGAGGAAGTATAGAAACAAGTCATTAGATTACTATCCATTTTCACTCCGGCATCCGAAAAGGGCTGTAGTAAACCAACCGTGACTGATGTCTACCTTTACTATTCTGACAAACTAAGACATTATTGACATGAAATCAAAATGATAGAGGCGACCCGCCAAAGGTTTATATGCTACATTCTCGCTAACTAAATCAGCATGTAACGTCCAATAAAGAAGGTACCCAGTTAAGCAGCAAAGAAATGGGTGGCGGCATACAAATCGATAATACTATTCCATACCATTAAGACCAATAATTTTCTTTGATAGTATGGACATTTTGTACGTCAGCGCATGCATGCATAGGGGATGTCGGTGCTGCTTTTCTATTTCCTTCTCCCGTTTTCCTTCATTGTGGACACACCTACCTTGTTTTTATAACGTAAGGCCACCATCTTCTTACTATCACATCCTTCTGTTCCCTTTGGGACCCTCTCGTTCCTTTTTCCCAGTTTCTCCCCCTCCCTTTTGTTGCCTTCCCTCTGTTCCCGTACTATGTCTTTCCCTGCCGCTTCGCCCCTCACTGACCATGTGCCTCCTGTGTCCCCCCCCCCTTCCTGGCTCCTTACAACTCCCGGGGCCACCTCCCCGGCCCCCACGAACTGATTGCGACTGATTTGTCGCCTTCCGGCATTTTAACTTATAACCCTTTGAGCTTTGTTCCCTAACCACTAACTACATCAAATTCTTGTACGATTCCATCGGTGCTAACCAATAGCTTTCCGGGAGATAATCATCGTGCATCATAATCCTTGGACGAGTCAAGCATCTACGCTGTCTTAGGTTCAACTCATTGTTGAGTACCTTATGTACTTTAAGATTTTGTGATCAGGAATTTATAACATCTCTCCATTTTCGAATAATGTCGCCAAATTTTTAAAGCAAATACTATAGCATCAGTTCAAGATCATGAGTAGGATAATTCAATTCGTGTACGACATGCATAAGATATCACCTTCCCTTGTTGTATGAAAATGCATCCGAGACCATTGTTAGAAGCATCACTGTACAGTACATATTCTTTCCCTTCAATTTGTAGAGTAAGTATAGGCGCTTAAGTCAACAAGGATTTCAGTGTTTCAAAGCTCTTTTGACATTTTTCATCCCAAATAAACTTCACTTCCTTCTGCAAGAGTTTAGTCAAAGGTGAGGCAATAATGGAGAAGTATTTAACAAATCTTCTATAGTATCCTAGTAAGACCAAGAAACTTCATACTTCAGTCGGACTTTTGGGAGGTCTCCATTTAACAACTGCCTATATCTTACTAGGATCCACCTTCACACCTGCACTTTATACAACATGTCCCAGAAATGACACCTCATCAAGCCAAAACTCACACTTAGAAAGTTTAGCATAAAGTTCTTTCTCATTCAAAATCTGTAAAATAATCCATAGGTGTTTATTATGGTTTTCACTACTTCTGGAATATATTAAGATATCATCTATAAAAACAACCACAATCTGATAACGATAAGGCTTGAATACTCGATTAATTAGATCCGTAAATACCGCAAGAGAATTTGTTAATACGATGGCATCACCAAAAATTCATAATGACCATTGATGTACCGTGGTTTCACGATACATTCATTGCTTTTCCCTTAAATTTAGTGTGTGTCTAAGGACTTTTTGTATTAGTTTTAATGTACTTTTTTTTGTTTATTTGAAATCTATTCAGGTTGAAAACGTGAAAGAATTGTGCTGAAATTGTAGAAATGACGACCTACAGAGCTATCGACGGTCCGTCGACCCTTCGATGGATCGAGTGGGATCATCTTATGAAGAAAAGCATGCTGAAGGGAAACCTTTCGGAGATTATAAACTAGTGTGCTTCTACGGAGGCTCTCAACGGGCCGTCACCTCATCGATGGACCGGCCTGCACAATCCTCAATCATAATAGAAGTATCTCCTTATCAACTTAAAAGATTCGTAAGTTTGGAGAAAAGAAATGGAACCATCGACGACGTCAGGATATCACGACCGTTCTCCTTGTCGTCGATGTTTTAATAGTGAATGGGAGTGAAGAAAGCAGTGAAAAAAGCAGCTAATTGTGGAACGACGAAAGGCCTCGGACGGTCTGTCATGTCTCGTGATGGTTCGTCTGTTTCGGTTCATGACTCCGACGCATTTTTTGGACAGATTTCCGTAAATGAGATTCACTTTTTAGTTAGGCCACTTCTTTATTATAAATGTACTGGTTAAAAAACCTCATTTTGAGTTTAGAATTTGGGTATTGTTTTTTTTTAGGTGTTATTGTTTAGTTGTGAACGTGTGCTTTTGGGGAAACTTTTATTTGTTGAAATCGTTGTTGCAAGCGTATGATTCATCTCAAGTTATTTTTCTGGATTTTCTTCATTACATCAAAGTAAGTAAATGAATTCTTGTTTAAAAACTCATATGAATTGGTGATCTTAACATGGGTAACTAAATCATAGCTAGGGTTGTGGAAACTATGGGTAATTAACAAGGGTAAAAACTAGCAAAAAATAATAATCCTAGGATAGTGTCTTGATGTCTTGGATAATTATTCATATAGAAGCTTTTGAAGAGTGCAGGGTTCGGACAATAGTTTTGTGTATTGACGACCAGGAGGTAGATAATAAGACAAATTAATTATCAATGTAGATGTCGTAGACACTATCAGAGGCTAGGGTTGATTGGTGCGAAGTAACAAATAAGACATACAGCACGTATGGTGCTTATATGAGGTAACGGTATGTTTAGTAAAACATTCACAGTAGCGGACCAAGGTGAGGAGTAAAAATTCCTAGCTTGTTGGACCAAGGAATTAAACTAGCATTTGCACCAAGATACTAGAAAAGGGATTTTTAGTAGAATTACGTGTTCTTAACCCAGCAACACTTAAGCTCTAGTTACCATGCATTACTTATAAAAAATCAAATCTTTGAAACTGTCACTTGTGTATTTAGACAAGATATTACATTATTACTTAAAACCCCATTTTAGTACTTGTTTTTGAAAAGGACTTGGACTTATATAGAGGTAATACAAGGTTAAAGTAAGTATAAATCATTTTCCTCGGGGGATCGATCCATTCATAGTTGGTTCTTACTTGAATACTACCGGCATTTTTCATTTCGAGAAGCATAATTTGAGCATATAACGTTTTGGTTTGCCCTTTTGCCGAGGGGGAAAGGAGGGAAATGGCTTTTAGATTAACTTTCCATTATTACCAAGTTGTAAACATGACCACTAATTAGCTTTTTTTTCCTTTGTATTTATATCTTGCCGATCGACTTTTGTGCATGTAAAGTACGCGGAGTTGAGGAGAACCCATAGTCTCACCCGACCCCAAACTGGAGCGTACATTTCGCAGAATGAACCAGAATTTCGGTATTCTCAATGACGATCAAAACATGGAAATTCCACCATGGGTTAATGTCATAATCAATCATTACCTGAAAATCATGGGGAAGATGAAATACGGAGTCAACCTCCCGCTCCACACCCTCAAGAGTATTATAGGGGATATGATAATATTACTGACTCTGACGAGCCACTTGTCTTGCCTCCCCTACCGCACCGCTAGAGATTTGTTTTTTGGGCTGCCTTCTAAGGATCCACATGCTCACATCGCCAAGGTGAGTTCGGTGTGTAAGAGTTCTGAGGGAGGCCTGATTTGAATATGGACGTAATTGGGTTGAGAGTGTTTCCTTTCTAACTAACGGGAGAGGCCTCCATATGGTTTACCAAGATCTCCTACAACTCAATCTACACTTGGAATCAATTAGATATTGTTTTACTTTAGACGTTACTACACGCTGTCTAGAAGCTAAAACAACAAAGATAAGTGACACAATTTGTGGGCATACCGGAGAATCAGCAGTAATCTGGGATAGTTCACTCATTCGCTTGAGAAGTGTCCCCCATACAATATCGATGAGGAGTGACTAAAAGAAGTACTTCTTCTAGGACAAGATGTAATAATAAAATAAGTCTAGATACAGGTGATTTAGCGAGTGGTCTGATGGGAGTTCCTTATGCGAGATTGTGAGATGTTGGAGAAAATCTCACGAAATAATACAGCTTGGATCACTAGGGAAGTCAGATATTGGGAGAAAACACTTTTGCACGCAATCCCACAAAACCAGCCACAGATGAGATTCGTGAAGAATGGCTACAAATTAGAACTGAGATTGGTTTGGTGTTTTAAAACACGTCAAGGTGGTGTAGAATGGTAAAAGACGGTGAATAGTTCTTTCTAAAACCACCACCATGACTGATTGGTATTCTATGAGAAGGACCCTCTTCTTGCGGTAAATGAGCAGGACGGGGGGTTTCCGACCAAAGCCCAAGGCTGCCATCAGGAAGATTGGCGCCAACGGGCAGTAAATCAAGGTCGGCATTATGGTATTAAAAACTGGCGGGTCCTTATATACGAGGACAGAATTGAAACCATGACCAACAAAATTTCAACTGGGGGTGGGTGGTAACTATTGGGCTAAAGAAATGATAGGAGTGGGCCCTATGTTCCACTCAAAATCGTGTGAAGTTGCTCATATGATGGTGGAGGTAGTATGCGTGGTGGAGTGAGGATCTGTTTGTGCAAAACGGATGAGGAGGTTCTATATTGATGTGATGAGCCACACTAAAGAGTTGAGGCGGACTTAGCGAGTATTGGGCAAAAAAGTTTGATGACAACATGCAATTCGTTCAAGCATCTTCAGTTGTCAAAGGCCCCCAATTGTCTTCGACTGTGAACCCACGCCACCAGGCCACTCTTCTAGCCAATTTTTCCATAAACCCCAAAAAATGATGAACATTGTATGGCAGTCCACAACTCGAAGGTAGGTAAGCCAACCATTTGACCCACAATGCCGTCTGGTGTAGAAAAATGTGATAAGGGCGATGATGAGGTAGGGAGGTTGGTGAGTAGAAGAACAACACAACAGGGAAAGCAAGCGGAGCGGTACCCCTAGGTGTGAACCCAAGCCTAGACAAAACCTCTATTCCACAGATGTAGGAAAAAGACTGGAGGATGGTAAATCGGAGTTTTATCACTATGCGCAGACAACTTGCCAATCAATGTCCCTTTGATAAGCTCTTGAACAAAATCCAAGTTGTGCAATTCATGAAAGATATGGTCACTAAGAAAAGTCGGTCAGTTTTAATATGTGATAGAATGCAAATCGTAGGGATTTCTACACGGTATCTAGTGCTAAAGAAAGAAGATCGGGGTCCTTACTATTCCTGTACAATAGGGTTAGACACTTGCAAAAAACCTTATCTGATCTTGGGGGCCAGCATAAATCTCATTGCCTTTCTCTATTTACAAGAAGTTGCATTTGGGTGATACGAAACCCCACTTGTTCACGATGTGGCTAGTGATGGCCAATCACAATTGTGAAGTGGCCTCACAATGGTTGTACATGTGGGAGTCATTCATATTTCCCGTGATTTTGTGCTTCTGGATTATGAGATTGATTCTTGCAGTACCTATTCTGCTTGGGAGACCATTCCTTGTACAGGTAGATAGAAACTGGTTAGCTATGGAGAAGGGCCAAAAAATTTTGGGTTGAACAATGAAGGAGAAATGAATTTCAACGTTCTGTCGGGCAATGAGGCGAATGGTGGAACCAATCGGTTTCTGCCATATCTTAAAGTGTTTAAAAAGTACTGAGGTACACAATAAAAGAGCGGTGTGTGTAGAAGGCACTAGCGGCAGTAGTGATCATGAATTTTGACGTGATCGCATGAAGAGCATGGATTTATTGGTCGCGGACTGATCGAGGTATGATGTTCGATTTAAACAAAGAAAGGTGGATCTAGATATGAAACATAGTCCGTCTCCACTAATAAAACCATTATTAGAGGAGGCTCCAAATGTAGAATGAAGGTTCTCCATCCCTCATATGAGGTTGTTATCTTGGGAAAAGGTGGACCTTTGCCGGTAAGTATTGGCATCAGATTGGAATATGCATCAAGTTGAGACTTTGGTGTAGTGTTTAAAAAGGTCAAAAGAAGCTATTGGGTGACTATTGGGGATATTTATTGGGAATCCCTCCCCGGATTTGTTCAAATAAAATCCAACTCATGGCCAATCATAAGACAAAAATTGTCACCACAGACGTTTAAATCCCACCTAGGCAGAGGGTGGTGAAGAAGTAAATTATAATTAAGTGGTGGATGCTAGAGTGATATATCAACCGCCGATTAGTAGTTTGGTATGCCCTAACCACTGGGTACCAAGAAAGGGGGGAATGACTTGGTCCCTAAGAGAAAATTGAGTGGTTCGATAAGGCCGGGTGACGGATGGAGGGTAGTATGGATTACAGAAATTAAATGCATGGGATGACGAGGGACCCTTTGTATATGCCCTTCATGGATCAAGATGTTGGATAACTGCAGGAAAAGGGGTGCGTTACATAATTTCTTGATGGTTATTCGGTTATAATCAGGACTTCTATGCACAGGAAGATCAAGACGAAAAACCACCTTTACTGGTCCTTATTCTGGACCTTCGCATTCAAGAGACTGCATTTGGTTATGTAAGCATCAGCCACATTCAGAGATGTATGATGTCACTATATCCATTGGTGAGGACACTATTTACGTAGTTTGGATGATCTTTCAGTGGTTGGTGACTATTTTGAGCGGTGTTTGAAGTCATTTATCCGACGGTCCATAAGAGGTGTGAAGATTATTAAAACCTTGTGCTAAATTGGGAAAAATGTCATTCATGGTGAAGGTATTGTTATTGGGGTCATCAAAATTTCGAGAAGGGTATAGAGGCTTTGATCGGCTAACAGTTGAGGGATAGAGAGACTTCCTCCACATCTCTGTTAAAATGAGAGAAGTTTTCTGAGCTGGCAGGCTTTTACCTGAGGTTCGTCAAGGATTTTTTCAAAGATTACACATCTTTATGAAAGAGTATCTTGAGGAAAGAGTGTACGTTTTATTTTGATGAATCTGTATTAAGGCATTTGGTGAGAGTTGAAGGAAAAGTTGGTGTTGGCCAACATCATCATTCTCCGGATGATTGGAGAACCCCATTGAGGTGATGTGTGATGCGAATAGGTTGCTTCTTGGTGTTGTATTGGGACAAGAAGGGACAAATCTTCCTTATTTAATGCAAAAGTGTAAAGCCCTAATGCGCCAAAAGAACTACACCATGATGAAAAAGAGCTCTTTGTAGTAGTCTTTCTTCAGAGTTCGCTCCTTTTTGTGGCACCGAGGGTTATAGTGCTTAGTTGATCATTCTGCTTGAGATATTGATGGAAAAAAAGATGCGAAACTGAGGTTGATTTGTCATTGGGTATTACTATTGCCAAGAATTTATACCTTTGAGGTGAATTGATAGAAAGGACCACCGTTCAAGTTGTTGATCACTTGTCCCGTTAGAAGATGAGCAAGAGGGAGTCGGTGAAAGGATGAAATTGATGATACTGTTCCTTGAGGAGCATGGTTAGATGCCTCCCAAAGGCTTGATTCATGCTCGCAGATTTTGAAATTATCTGGATGTGATATGTTCCACACTACTTGTCTTTCAAAACGGAAAGTTCATGCATGAGTGTTGAAAAAGTTTCATTTGGCTGCGACATACTTATATAGGAGTTGTGCCGATGGGCTCATTGGCATTGCGTATCGGAGTTTAAGATGTTGAGGTTTTGGAGGATTCAACTTCTTTGCCTGTAGTGGGGGGCGGCACACATGAGTGGTATCCGGGAATCTCATACGATCTGCAATGTGGTACTATCGCCCAACCATCCACCAAGATATATCATGAGTTCGCCAGGCATGTGCTAATGACCAAGAGACGGTGGCGTTTGAGAAAGAAAGGACCTCCCTTAAATCCATTCTTGTGATGAATGATGATGTGTAGCGGCCATGAATTTATGGGCCCTTTGGAGTTCTCATTGGATGAAGACATTTGTGAAAGTCAATTCTGTGTGTGTCCAAAATGGGTTAGAAGAAGCTTCTATCACACTTGCGACTAATGAAGGGATAAGAGTGTCAGACGGTACTTGAAAAAGAATTATTTTCTAGATTTGGCACCCACGGGCTATATCAGTGATGGGGGATCCCACCTTTGCAACAAGCTTGTTAAGGGCTTATTGGGAAATATATGGGGTTCGACATTATGTGTCTTCCTTAACATCCTCAAACTAGGGGCAAGTTGAGGTTTGTCAAAACGGAGACTAAAAAGATTTGGCAAAAACGGTGAATGTAGTAGAACGATTTGTCAAGGAGGCTTGATGCTGCTCTTTGGGCCTACCACACAGCATCAAGACTCCCATAGGATGTCCCCTACCAACTTGTATATGGAAGCTTGTCACTTATAGGTGAATGAGAGCATAAGGCCATGTGGACAATGAAGAAGTTGAAAAGGATGGAAATAAGGGTAGGACAGCGGTTAAGCGTGGTTCGATGAATGAAGCTATGATGAATTTCTTTGAAGGCATATGAAAGTTATCCCGCACAAAAGAGAAGATGAAGATACCATGACCAAAGATAGGCAGCGCGATGTTTTGTTGGATATTTGTGCTTTTGTTCAATTCTAGGTTAGCCTTCTGTTCAAGGCAACTCAAGTCAAATGGACTGGTCCCTATGTTCACCCAACTATTCCCATCATGGTGCGGTTCGAGTTGCAGACAACGAGGTTGTGAGGTTCAAGGTGAACGGGCGGCGGCAGCGAATCAAAATCTATCCCGGGCTGCTGAACGGCGAAACTGAAGTGGATTGAGGCAATCCCTCTTGCTTTTATTATTATGTACGTTGCTGGAATATTCCTTTATTTTCTTTAGAGTGTTGGCTGAGCGTTAGAGTAGGGTTGGTCCAAAAAGTGTTTAGAAAACACAAAAAAGATTATATTAATAGGGTGTTAAATATTGCAGAGACCAAATCCCCAGAAATCTCAAAAAATTGTCAAGGTACCCATCGACGAACCAATTGCGGCCGTCGCGCTCGACGGACCTTTGGTAGGTCCATCGTGACCACGTATGTCTTTATTTTTATACGGTAGGGCACAATCGTATGGAGGGTGTCGGCGGACAGCGACCAACTACGTCGTCGACGGGGGGAATCGTCGATCCTCCCCCATTAAAAGTTTTTTATCTTTTCAGTTATCCACTGTAACATTCCGAAAAAATAATATGTCTAATGAAGAGCCAGTATGCCTTAGGATAACCTCCTTATTAGGGAGTAATAGGCACCCCATTTGCCAATATTGGAAATATTGGGCATAGTATACAAAATGGTAGGGCATATTAGCCAATTTCCATATACGAATAAGAAATTACTTTTTGGGTTGTCACACCCATGAGAAGAGTGATTTTCAATACAGTACCTGCAATAAGACCCTCAGCTAAAAGAAATATTCCGTCAGAAAGTTTACACAAGTACTAGGAATCCAAGTGTCAAGTTAGTACCATGTACCTGATTATTTAAAATGATCAGGTAAATTAAGCAGTGCCAAGGACATGTGAGGGTACCTGGAGAACAATAAGTAAACATCCCAACTGAACCAAAATATTAGGTTAGTTAGGCAAGGCAAACCAACCCATGTGAAAGCAAATGTGATGACATGTGAAGCAAGAATGCAAAGGGAGGGACCACCCTAACGAATTCGGTTAGGGTAGTTAGGGGGAGAAACAGCAACGTGACACAAGGGGACACTCCATGTGGGGACAACCGCCCTAAAATTTAGACGGACTCTAAACTAGCCCTAAATAACTAATAACCTAGCATCCGAATTGGAATATTAGTGGCCAACCGACAGAACCTAGGACCAAAACGGGTTGACACTAACCTAGTACTGTTAAAGAGGAAAGCCGATTACTAACGTAGGATGGTCCAAAATGTTATTGATGATCCTAAAAACTTAGGGGTACTTTAGTAATTCCCCTATGCTCACTTAATTAATTAATTTAGACAATTTATTCATTAATTGCAGGGCTATAAAACCGAACTAAAATGGAAATTCCAGATACGGTCCAGACAAGAAAGGGGGAAACGTAGAGTACCAAACAAGAATTGTCAATGGTTGTTAAGGGACTAAAAACTAGGGATAATTAGTAATCACCTAGTTACTTAATTAATTAATTAATTAAAGGGGGACAACCGGAATAACAAAACAATTCCAATTTTTGTTAAAGCAAGGAAAAAGATAACATAAGGGTTACATAACCTAGGATGGCTCAAAGGAATTGGTTATGGTCTAAACGATCTTAATGGACTTTAGTAATACCTTCTGTCACACGAATTAAGTAAAAAAAAAAATTAGAAGTGTAATTAAGTTAGGTTAAATGATCAAAACGAAATTCATACAAAAACCTATTACAAACTCAAGAAAATCAATCGTATTACACCCTAGGATGCGTCCATCCAAAGGGGTTAATTTTCGTTCCAATCATTGAGGACTTTAGTATTTTACCTAAGGTACCTAAATAATAAAATAAGAATTATTTATTAATATAAATTCAAAATATGGACAAACACATAGTGAACACCAATTTCAGATTTGACTAGGTGTTATATGTTCTCTATTGTTAGTCAAAGCTTAGGGAGGGGGCGGAATTTTTGGTAATTGGTTAATTAGTTTATTAAATTAACTTCTTAAAACTAAGTTTTTAATCTAAATATCAGGTTATTAGACCTTAAAATCACAGTTAATTACTATAAAAAAAGGGACGCAAAACAGTAAGCAAGCCGAGGGAAAGAAAAACAGAAAATTCATGATTTTCCTAGGGGATTTAAGGTTTCTCCTAGTTTTCATTCAAGATGGTATTAGCTAGAATGAAGTTACTACTTTATGGTTATGGTTTCTCTCATGAGAATTATTTTTCCAAGATTATTGTCATTGGAAAGATTTACATGCTGAAAAATAGGGGTTGATCCGCGTCGTTCTCGTCGAACTTCCCTTCCCTAGTTATCCTTTTCGATTTCCATGTTGAATAGGTTAGAGTTCATGTTGTGGGTATGTGGTTCGCTGTGATTTAATAATGTATGTTCTTGAATGATGAGTCTCGAATTGAATCATGAACTTGTAATTGCGTGTAAAGTTAATTTATCATGATAACTAAGGTCGTAATAGGCTAGTTAAGTGCGTGATGTGTTAAGTGACTATGCTGTCTGTACTGAATGCTTGCTTCTGGTTGTCTGTGATGTTCTGACGATGTTAAAGCCATCAAATTTAGATATAATGCTGTCCAATATATCTTAAAATTGGTACACTAAAAATCCCTAAACAAGATTGGCTCAAAGACATCTATGAAGCTATCTTGAAGAAGTGGCTATCTGGTTCCAAAAAGTTGGCTACTCTATATTGGTCAAATGAATATATGCTAATGGATAGGAACTTCTGTAAATGATTTACAATATGTTAAGGGTTCATAAGTATGGCATTTAAATTGAACATACGTAAAAATTGGCTTATGCCAACACGAATGAAATTTTGCTAAGTCTAACATCCCAAATCTTGAGCCAATACTATATATGCCAATTCTTGTGAGTAAGTGCGACAACTATATATTAAAGAACTTCACAAAGTAAGATCACTGAATCCAGAACCAAGGCATGACATTCATTGGGACAAATAGATTACAGCATGAATATGACACATTGAAATCATTGAATGAGTGCTCATCGGTCTAATAAACGGGTGATCGAAGGATACTACCAATAAGTAAAGTAAGTAACGTAAGTTATTAACATATTAAAGGGGTTAAATTAAGTAATTGAAAGGAATGGGGGTAAAGGAGTGAGGACAAAGTCTTACTTACACCAAGCTATAATTTGTTAAAGAACACTCACAATGAAGTTTGTTATTGTTAGAATTGTGCAACTAGTCTCATTAACACTAAGTGATATGTAAGGAAAATTCACATATAAATTAAATTAAGGATGTCAGTCATCAATAGAGAAGTTAAATAGTCAATCTAGAAGCAGCATGTATAAATGCCTGAGGGCGCAACCCACTAAAGATGATGAAATAACATTTACGTAAAAGGCGCTGAGCAACTAAATGTATGTAATGAAATGATGAACCCTAGAAGGTTAAGTAAAGTGTGAAAACACATAAATGGACAAGTGCAGTTCAATGATGGAAATGAACACATTCACAAAAAAGTGGGAGATGAGTAATTAGCAAGCAAAGGTGCAAATGCTAACGAATGTGGTGACCCCAATATGATAAGAGGCTATGTGAAATACTGAGATCAATCTCAACTGACCTATGTAAATGTTCACCAAGACGTTACTCACCTATGAGAGTGTAAAGCTAATGAAGCGTCCAATCTCTATGTACACTCTAATGAAATGTATTGAGATGATGTATACTAATAATATGATGAGATAGAAATCATCTATTGAGTATTATGTCATCATACTAGAAGCCAACTTCCATGACGTCTGAGATTGAATGAAATAGAACTGTATACTGCGCACCTATGGCTAGACTGAGCGAGTGAGCCTTCTTCTTGCAAGGGCGGAGGTTCACGTAACTATCATGATATGGGATTGTCCAAAATGCAGGGTATGGGTCTCATTATATCTCCTAGCTTCGAACCTATATTCCCAATATACAGATCTGGCATTTCAATTGCCCATGTCGCTAGCATGTTTTGGGTTACTTTGGCAGGTGATTCCACCTCTTTTCGGTGTGGGGTTTTAGACAGCTGGGGATTGCATGATGCCCTCACGTGTCTATGTCGTTATTTTAAAGTCTGGAGTCTCCAGTATGAAAGATCAGGAAATAAATGATTTGTTTAAGACAATCAGGAGTTGAACTCCGATTCAAGTAATGAATTGGTTCATTCTGGTCATTGCACTTCATGATTGAACTTCATGATCAAATGAGGAGTTTTTTAAACTTCATCCGTGGTTTATGGATTGGTTTGGTTTACATTAGACTATGAATGAATGAAATAAATGAGGGTGAGGAGTACGAATAAACGCATGAAGCAGACTTTATGTTTGCTAAAGAAGAACCGCAGGTTGAGGTCCCATATGTTGGGCACTCACTTGAGATGTCTTAATGCTATATCCACGATTCCAAGGTCTCGTGTATATGAAATGTATAATATATAAAACATTATAGTAATGAAATCAATGGCATAATCAATAGAGAATGGCTTATGAAATGTAATGAATACTTGCTATAATGAATAACTTGTTGTAAGGATAGTCTAATCGTGTCCAATAAAGTTTAGAATAAGTAAAGGGAATAACTAATGAGTTTATATAATTGGCTATATAATGAGTTATATAATTGGCAAAAGATATTAGCCAAATAAGATTGGATTATAATGCTTTTATATTGGTCAATAATACAATAATAGGAATAGTCACTAAAGATTGATTTATAAAGAATTCATGCCCAAAGTAAGCAAATCATAAGATCAATGATAGCCCCAAGATCTATGCACAGATCGCAATAACTAAAGAATGATTATAGTCAATATGTATTGACTATAAATAAGTCATGCCCAGATTGTAGTTAAGTCATTCCTTAATCTTTAATTGATTACTTGAGGCCTTGTGGGTATGAGACTACAAGGAATCATTGAACTTGTAAGTAAAAATAGGACAAAAGGAGTTATTGAACTACAAAAAGAAGAAAAAAACTGAAAAAATATCTAAGTGTACAAAAGAAGAGCGCGGGTTTGGAGGATAAAAATTTACCTTTCGCTAGAGTGGTTAGAAATTTGTTGATGATACTAATGTATTGTTAATATATAGAAAAATGAAGTATGTTATTTTAATGCATTCATTAAAATACACATATTTCATACCACAATTCACAATAACGAATAGGAAGCTAATGACTAGACTTCCAGAAAATGGCATGTTGCTTAGGAGAGCTATCTAGATCATGCATGAAAAACACTTTATGTGTATGATGTTGAATACACCATTGTCTAATTTGTACAACGTGGTGTGTGTACTAACCCCTACTATTACTATTTTCTAGGTTGTAGGTTAGAGGAAGGTTGACGACACTTGCAAGCGGTTTGGACTATAGAGGTCTCCAAACCACATTGGGAAGGGCTTCATGATTTTGAAGATGCTACAGGATTAGTATAAGCCTTAGTTTTATAAAAAAGATAAAGGGATGTTGTCCCTAGAGTTTCTTTCGTACTTTCATTTCGAGATTTTGTAATACAGGTTGTGTTTGGCAAACGTATTTATGATCGAGTCTTATTCTTGTTTCGAATTTGACTCGTATGATGATGGTGTTACATTATATGAGCTTAGTATATGATGGAATTAATGAAATAACATTTTAAGTCTCATGTATACTTCATATGTTTAAAAGTTTTAAATTTTCAGCTAAAATTAAATCCATATGATGTGATGAATCTTAGACGAGGCTTGTCTATGACCTTTGAGAGGTCAACAACGTCGGTTGCGATTCGGATTCCTGAATTCGGGTCGTGACAAACTTGATATCAGAGCATGAGGTTAAATCACCTAGGAACTAAATATCAACACAACCATGTTATGTAGTTTCTTAATTATGTTTTTTAAGAGCTCCACAATCATGACGTAGAGACTACGTGATGATCAGAAATTCTCCCTTCTTATACTCTTTATCGTGCTATCTAAAACTTTCACCTATGTGTGTCCAATATAAGTTCTAAATCCTTATTGTGTGAATGCGTTAGAATAATACACACAATTAATTGGGTTCCAAGTGGTCAACCTAAGCGCCAGGCTCAAGATTTGGCCTTCCCAAGAAGGGGTTGGTATTAATAGAAATGCCCCAACGTGGATTGAAAGGAAGTTGTGGTGAGTGGGTCGTTAGCATGAGGTGAGTTGCATGGTATATAAAAAGCCTGCGATGAGTATTGATGAGAGGAGAATGGATATTGCTGCATCCAACCTCAAAAATAGGCACCTTAGACATTGATTTTCTTCATAAGGTTATGATATATTAGTCTATAGAAACAGGGTAGTAACGCTTCAGTTTCCACATAAGTTGGGTTAAAATGAGAAGGGCGTGGTTCAAATCCAACTGGCCAAGGTAGATACTCAGCCTCGGCCAAATACTATAGCCGAACCTCCCAAGAGAAGCTGGTTCTATGCGTTGAAATGAAAAAAGTAACAAGAGAAGTCCACGGATGTGGATAATGGTAACTTCTGTCTCTTCTCCTTTCCTTATTCTTGCATTATTAGATCTATGATCTCCCTGTCTATGTTGAACTCTTTTGTGGATTCATAAATCAATTGACTTACTCTGAGAATCTTAATAACTGTTTCGAGTTAGCACTCCAATAGGAGAAAGTTATTAAATCAGGACAGGGGTAAGGGGTATGTAGAGCGTAGATGACATAGTGGCAAGTCCTTTAAAATTAGTGGGGAATCATTAGGTTCAAATTTTTTAAGGCCCAACACAGATGGTAATCTAAATAGGTTTAGATATACTCTTTCTAACACCAATCTGGGTTATGTTTAAGAAACTCTATGTTTAAGTGCGTTAGTGGATTTGGTGTGGTAAGTCCCTAATTGTATGTCTTATAATAGCACTATGTGAGTTAAAACGAGTTATGTTTGCGTTTTATGTTTCTGTTTTGTGTAGCATAGGCATGTTTTCTGTGTTGCATGATTTGCAATGTGCATTAAGTTAATGTGATTGAGAAGGAAATTTCTCAGTCTCAAATATGAATCTTCAGATTAGCTTGAATGATATGAATCATCCAAATAAGTGTGAAACAGATATTCACAAAAGAGAAAAATTTAAGCATGATAGAGTAACTTTCGAAAGTCACCCTCTTGTTTAAGTGATGTGTAAGTGTCATTCGGGGACAAATGTTCCTAAGGGGGGGATAATGTAAAATTCTTGAAAATCATATGTCTAATGAAGAGCCCAGTATGCGCTTAGGATAACCTATTAGGGGTACATAGGCACCCCAATGCCCAATATGAGAAATATTGGACATAGTATAGAAAAAAATTGGCTAAGGGATGGCGGGGGGGGATATTAGCAAATTTCCATATAGAATAAGAATATACTTGTTGGAGTTGTTCAAACCCCAATCGAAGATTGAGGTGTTAATAAATGTACCTGCAATGAAAACCTAATCTAAAAGAAAAATCCGTCGAAAGTTTCACAAAAAGTACTAGGCCATCCAAGTGTTAATTGGCATAGCACCATAGCACATGATCATTTAAAATGATCATGTTAAATTAAACCTCCGACCAAGCAACGTGAGGGTCCTTGGGAAAAATAAGTAAAAAAACATTCCCAAAGAACCATAACTAATAGTTAGTTAGGGAAGTGCAACCAACCCATGTGCAGCCACATATGCCCAAGACATGTGAAGAAGCTGCCAAAGAGTGGACCACTTAACCAAATTCAGTTAGGGTTGAGGGTAGTTAGGGGAAAAAAAAGTGCACAAGGACCACTAATGGGGGTCCTAATACTTACAAAATTATAGGGACTAGGAACCTATGCCCCTAATAACTAAGCTAGACCTAGTACGAACCGAATGGGACCCAGTAGTCGCACCCGGACAACTAGCTACCAAAAAACGGGTTGACATAACCTAGTACTAGTCGGAAAGAGGACAAGCTCGTACTAACCTAGGATGGTTATAACCAAGGTTAGTTATGGTCCTACCAACTTAGGGGTACTTTAGTAATTCCCCTAGGTACTCTAAAAAATTAATTTATAAAGTCATTAGTTAATTTAAAGGGCCTAAAACCAAAACTAAAATGGAAAATTTCAGATTCCGGTTAGACAAGAAATGGACAACCTGTACCTAACCTAGGATTGTCGAAGAGTTGGGAAGTTCTTAAAAACCTAGGGATACTTTATTAACTACTCTAGGAATACTTAATAATTAATTTTATAAATTAATTAATTAATTTAAGGGTCAAAACTGAAATCAGAACAATTTCTAATTATGGTTTAAAATAAGATAAAAAGGACAAACCTATACATAACCTAGGTGGTCAACGGTATTGGGTATGGTTAAGTACTTAAGGGTAATTTATAATACCTTAGCGCACCTACTTAATTCAATTATAAATTTATTAAGTAGTGTAAATGATCCAAGCGAAATTCTCTATACTAACTAGTACAACTCAAGAAAATCCTAGTAATTAACATTATGATGGTCCAAAGGTAAATGTGGCTCCAATCACTTGAGGGTTACTTATTTACTTACATAGGTACCTAAATATAATTTCATAAAGGATTTAATTATTCATATAAATCAACATGTTGAAGAAAACCATAGTCCACACCAATTTCCAGATTTGACTAAGTGTTATGTTCTCCTATGTTTAGTCAATTTAGGAGGGGCGTTTTGATAATTGGTTAATTAGTTTATTAAATTAACTTATTAAAACTAAGTTGTATAATTAAATATAAGTTATTAAACCTAATAATCACGTTCAAACTCATAAAAAAAAGGGACGCAAAACAGTAATCAAGCGAGGGAAAGAAAAATAGAAAATTCCATTGATTCTCCTAGGCAATTAAAGGTTTATCCAAGTTTTCGTTCAAGATGGTTTTCGTAGATTAAGTTCTACCTATGTTATGGGTTTCTCTCCTGAAATTCTTTTTCCAAGAGTATTTTCCTTGGAACGATTCACAAGACTTGAAAACTAGGGTTGTTCCCGCGTTCTCGTCGTCGAACGTCCCTTCTAGTATTCTTTCAATTTCAATGTTGAATAGGTTATAGATCATGTTGTTGGTATGGGTTATGGCTTTTATTCACATGATTGTTCGGGGAATGATGAGTATCGATATGAAACTTATGAACTGTGTAATTGCATAAAGTAATTGTTATCATGCTAATAAAGGATTCGATATATGCTTAAGTAGTTCGTGCTGTGTTTAAGGAATATGTGTCTTTGGATTAATTTGAATTGCTTTATGTGATGTATGAGATGTTAAATAAATCAAAGGTACTTTAATGTTTCCAATATGTTATTAAAATGTACCTTAAAATCCATACAACTTAAAGACTTGGTCAAAGAATCATTGAAATCAGATCTTGACTAAATGGGCTATCTGGTTCCAATAAAGTTGGCTAACTTATTTGGTCAAAATGAATATATGATAATGGATAGGAACTTATGTAAAGATCTTAAAAGATAGTAAGTGTTCATACATATACAATTTAAGTATGAATATATGTAAAAATTGGCTTATGGCAAAAAAGAATGAATTTGTAGTGCTAACATCCACAAATATGGAGCCAATACTTATTATATTCATTTTTACTTTGGTAGTAAAGAGTAGCAAATATATATTAAACACTTCAAAGTAATGTTCCAAAGAATCCATAACCAAGGGCATGGACATTGGACAAACTCCCAGCAAGCTCCACAAGAATGAAGTATGAAGTATTTGGTTAGAAACTCTTTAGTGAAGTCCTCATCGTCTAAACGGTGATATGAGCTACTAAATAAAGTTAGTAATAAGTGAAGTGAGTTATAACTAATAAAGGGGCTAAATTCAGTAGGTGTCTTAATGGGGTGTAAAGGAAGTGACATACGTCTTATTCACAAAGCCAATTTGTTAAAAGAATACTCAAGAATGAAGGTTGTTAGAATTGTGACTAATCGTATTAACACATAAGGAAGTATGTAAGGACATTCACATTCATCATGTAAATTAAGGTGTATGAAAGAAAAATACATTTCATCAATGCAATGTAGGGTATGAACAGTATTCAAATAGAGTAAGTAAATCTCAAATCAGAAGAAAACCTCCATAATGACTTTAGTCAACACTAAAAAGTGATGAAATGAACATTCACGTAAAAAGGTTAGTAACTAAGGATGTATGTAATGAAATTATTGAAACCTAGAAGGTTGAGTAAGAGTGTGAAACACTAATGGCCAGTGAATTGGCATATGATGAATGAACATTCACATAAAAGTATATGAGTAATTATGAAACAGATGTGCTAAGGCTAAGAAGGTGGTTCAATATGTAAGAGGCTACTGTGAAAGATGAGAGAATCTAAAAGAGCCTCAGTAAATGTTAGCAAAAACGTACTCACCTATGAGAGTTGTAAAGCTAATGAAGAGACCTGTCATATGTATACTCTAAAAAATATGAGGATGATGTATCACTTAATACTACATGATGAGATACGCAAATCATTGATGAGCTTCATGATGTCCTCATACTAGAAACATTTCATAAAGTATGAGTTGATGAAATGGAACTTTATACTGTGAGCCACCAATAGGATTGCTATGAGCGGTTGAGCCTTCTTTCAGGAAAGAGGGGGTTTCACATAAATCTCATGGATGGAGGACTCTCAGCCATGCGAGTATGGGTCTCCATTATTCCTAGTCTTTCGAAACCTTATGCTGCCAAATAAGGATGGCGGGGTTCAATTCCCGTGTATGTAGCATGTTTAAGGTACTTTGGCTGGTGATTCCACCTATTTTGGACTGTGGGGTAGACACTAGATGTCATGAGATGCTCACATGATCTATGAGGTTAAGGTTGGAGTTCCAGCAAAGCATGAAGATAATGAAATGAACGATACCAGGTGTTTTGTGCAGACAAAGAAGGAGGTGAACACAGAATTCAAGTAATAACATTAGGTCATTCTTGGTTCATTGAAACTTAATATGATCACGATGAGAGTCTTAAACTTCATCCTTGGATAGCTGTGTTTACTTCACCTACGGACTGAAGGAATGAATAAGGGAGGTACGAATGAAAATGAATGAAGCAAAATCAGTGTGTGCTAAAGAGGACCTGGGTGGAGGTCCTATATGTTTGGGCACTCACTTGGATGTCTGAATGCTAATCAACGATTCATAGGTTCGTGGTAGATAGATGGAAATGAATAATAAAAAAACATGAAAGGAATGAAATCAATGGTATAATAAATAGAGATGGCTATGAAATGTAATATGAATCTTAAGGAATGAATTAACAGGCGTAAGGATAGTCTAATCGGTCCATAAAGTTTTACAATAAGTAAAGGGCTAATTAATAACGAATCCTCGTTATAAAAAATTATTAAAGCACAAATAAATTGTCTTATAATGAGTTTAATAATTGGCAAAAAATATTAGCAATAATACAATATAGGAATAGTCAACTAAAGATCGTTTATAAGAAATCATGCCAAAAAGTAAGCAATATAATAAGTTTAATGAAATGCCCCAAGATCTATTCACATTATGACAATCAATCAAAAAATGAGGATAGTCAATAAGTTGAATTATAGAATATTCAGGCCCAGAGTGGTGTTTAAGTTAGTTCCTTATCTCTGGAATTACTTACTTGATTCGTTGTAGGGTATGGGGACTACAATGAATCATGCACTTGTAAATAAAACCTAGGCCCAAAAGAGTTATTGAATCCTACACAACAACAAGAAGAAAAAGACTGGAAAATAATTAAAATGTACCAAAATAGAGCTCTCGGGTTTGGAGGATCAAAAAATTTAGATCTGCCCGAGTAGAGTGCGTTCTAAAAAATTACTTTGATGATACTATGTATTGGAATCCATATAAAAAATGAGGTATGTGCTTTGAAATGCATTATTAAAACTAATAATATTCAACCACATCACAAACTAAGAATAGAAAGTTCTAAGGATACACTTCCAGAAATTGATGTTTCTTTAGGAAGAGCATAATTGATCAGGCATAGGTTATGTTTATTTGTGAAACACCATAATTAGTACAAGTGGTGTAATTAACCCCCTAATATGTACTATTTTATAGGTACAGGTCAGAGGATAGAGTTGATACATAGCAGCGGTTTGGACTTCAGCTAATGGGTTGTAGTTTGTGACAAATTACATAAATTCCTACAACAATCCACAAAACTAACGAAACCGTTTAGGAAAAGGTCTTTCTAATGACTACACTTTCCAGAATTGCTTGTTCTAGGAAGAAGCTATCATTGATTTCATGCATTAGGGTTTATGTTTATTTGTGAATACACCAATACTTAGTACAAGTTGGTGTAATAAAACCCCTCCTACTATTATATTTTTATAGGTACAGGTCAGAGATAGGTTGGACTACACTAGCAGCGGTTTGGACTTCAGCTTTTTTCCAAACATTTGTGGTAGGTCTCATGATTTTTGAAGTAAGATTGCACAGATTTAGTCTAGCCTTAGTTTGGGTTTTAAAATTTAAAAGATAGTGGATTGTGTCCCAGAGTTTCTTTCGTACTTTCATTTTTAAGCTGTTATAATTAAAGACTTGTGTTGTCAAACAGGTATATATGATATATTCTTAGTCTATTTCAAATTGACTTTTATGGATAGATTGTTGTTACAGTTATGTTGATTCTTGTATTATATGATGGAATTTAATGAATTAAATAACTATATGAAGTCTATGTTATACTTCTTACATTTAAAAGTTTTAAAATTTTCTGCTAAAATAAACATGGAATAGATGAATGAAAGATGAGGCTTGCTGAGACTTCTGATAGGGGGAGGGTCAACGACCGCCTGGTTTTTGCAATTCGGATTCTAGAATCCGAGTCGTGACACCCACCTCTTCACATAACCCCCATAACGATTTCCCTCCATATTTCCTCTCATTTTCCCTTACTTCCCCACCCATTCACTCCCATTTCATTTATCAGATTCCCACACTTTCCACACTTCTACAAAATCCTTTCTCTCCTCAAATCTTCCATCTTCTTCAGTCTCCTTACCGGTCGGTGTTTGTGGTGGTTGTTTCTGCTGTTCAACTACTAGTGTTCATACTCTTATTTCTCTACTAGAATTGTCAGGTATGTTGTTCTGATCTGCAAAGGTTACTTGTCGTTTTTATTTCCTTGATACTTGATATGGACTAACTGTTGTGGTACTGACTTTTGGACCCTTTTGCATGCCTTTTTAATTAAAACTTAACCCAAACAGACCCTATGTCCTAGAAAAACAACTAAATGGAAAGGGGATGGGGTGTTATTTTTTAATAAGTGGCTTGTGTTTGCACCTGATGTGTTCCTGACTAGGGTTTGAATAGGGCTTCAAAATTGGTCAAAAAAATTCATGTTAAAATAGGAAAATTCATGCCCGAACGAATGATTGGGATGACGGGGGAAATGTTTTGGGAAAACTTAGGCTTTTATTAAGATTCTTCGAATAGTAAGATTTGGAACCAACTTATTGGCTGCAACAATCTGCCCTGACGGACAGGTACGAGACCACAATCGAATGGGACCGCGGTTTTCCCTGACGGACCCATCGTTGGAGTCCGCAACCCAACTTCCGTTTGTGTTTAATCTAGTGTCCTCGAAGGACCACTTTGACGTACCATCGTTCTTCGACGGTCCGTCCTGCAACAAACCGTCGACGGTTTGTAATTTGTGTTGTAAGGACTGTTTTTTTCTTTTATGTAAGAACGTTTTCATAAGAAGAAGAATCTAAGTGTTCATCGGATTGGGCCCTTTTATAAGGGGACCGTTTGCCCTTAAGCTCCGTCTTGGCACAATGTCAAATACGTCGAACCTTTGGTTAAGGGACGTCGTTTCTAAAAGTTTATTTTAAGAGGTATCCCCCGTGGACCCTCATGACGGCCGTTGTGCCCTTGACGATCTGTCCTGCACTAACCATCGACACTGTAGAACCTTTGTTTCTGACGTTTTTAAAATTTATTCTAAGTATCCCTCAACAGAGTCTCGTGACAGACCATTGTTCCCTCGACGGTCCATCCTGCATATCCATCGTCACTGTCAGATCCTTTATTTCTGACATTTTTAAAATAATTCTAAGTGTCCCTCAAAGGACCCCCATGACAGAACGTCGATGGGTCCGTCTTGCACTCTGTATTTCTGCACTACCATTCCTTTTATGTGTTCTGCTTTGTGTTTTCTACTTTTGCATGTGTTGCAGGCTTCCACTTGCACTAACTGCTTCTCTTTGCAGGTGAAAATGACCCACCGAAACCACGACCCATGCTACTTACGAGGGTTGTTCCCAAGTCCGTTTATGCCCAATTCGAACCAAGATGGGTAATAGGCTCAGGACGATGAGTTGTGACACAGACCCAGACTACGTGCAACCAGGGGCAACGCAATGCCTACCCACGCTTCCCAACAGAGCCCGCACCCGAGGTGGGAACCCGGCGTATCACTTCCTCCCAAGTCTTGATGAGGAGGAGCGCATACTCACCGGCACATTTCTGGGTCGACTTCACATTCTGAGGGAGCGTCTGGCTCCGTAGAGGCTTCCGTTTTTTAGGAAGCTTCCAGCATTGTGGATCCTTCCAGATTTGAGGAGACTTCTGCTTCTGCCTCGTCTGATGAGGCTGATAGTCCTGACTCTACTCTAGCACCCCAGACTGGCGTCCCCGCTCAGGTTGCTGACCAGCCCAACTGGTGGTGTGTCGAGGGGAAGTATAGAGTCTACATTAATTCCAAGATGCCCAATGACAAGGGGGTCATGACTCGGACCATGAAACTTGAGCGGCGGGTTCTCACGTGGAGTCTTCTGACCATGCCGGCCATTCATGAGTTATTCACCATCGGCTGGAGTGGAAGGCTCGAGATGTAAGACGCTATAGCGAGGAGATTGTCCACCATTGGTACTGAGCTAGAGCTTGAATAGTCCACCATTGTTACTGAGCTTAGAACTTCAGGTTAGGTCCTGCTTCTAAAAAAAAAAAAGTAAGTTTTGATAAAAACAAAATAGGAAAGGATATGGCCCGGTTCAAGGATATCCAATATTGAGCCTACGGAGAACAGGGAAATCGAATGAAATTTAATCCCTTCTTGATCCATAATTTTAATTTGCGCTGAAAAATAGACCTTTTTTTTTTTTTAACCCCAACTGAATCTTTTCTGGGAACAATGTGTTGGCCCTGGCCCTCATGAACATGTACACCTTTAGCCTTATGCCAAAAAGCTTAGTTGAGGTGGGCTAATGCAGAGAAAAAAAACCCATAGGTCATGGCCCTTGACTATACGAGTTGACAGTTTCTAAGTTGAGGAATGCTCGGAAAGTGGGTTTGAAGGTTTGAACGGAAAAGAAAAACCAAAAAAATAGAAAGAACAAAGAAAAAGGACCAAAGAAATATTTAAAGAAAAGGTGAATTTTTTTAAAAAAATTAAACTTACACAAAAGGAAGGAAGGAAGAAAGGGAATAGCAAGGTGATAGAATAATATAAGAAAATTAAAAGAAAGAAAATAGGGCGGAATAAATAAAATGTTTGTGAAAAGGTAAGACAGCTTTAAGCCGTTATTGTCAAGGAGGGCAATATATAAGTCACTAAAATACATCCAAATGAACCCTACTGACCCTGGCGCCTAAGTACAAGCTTAGAAATAGCAAAGAAATTCCTATCATGATACTAAGGAGTCATTATGATTGAACTTGAAGTAGTGAAAAAATAAGGCAAGCCTATGGACAATAAGTATAAATAAGGTGTGATTTGTTTTCTCAGAGAGCGTTGAAAAAATAATCTTATATTTAAAACTGAAAATAATGTGTGAAAAAATGTACGGTCGGGGTTGTTGTTTGAAAGAGTGAGGACCCTAGTTGCAATATCGGAAAATTGGTACCTAAATGAAGTGATCAAAGAGGATAGGTGTCGGTGCGTAGTGGAGTCTATGGTAATTGTCTGATTCCTTCCCGGAGAGGAGCTCCTAAAATGATAGCATGCATAACATATTAAAAAATAATCGGGATTGATAGCTAGATGATTGCTGAAAGCTGTTAAAATTAAGAGAATACGCTTTGTACAAAGATTTTGTGGTGAGTCATAGTGCTCGCTCCTTGTGAGGACAAATACAAAATTTATGTTAGAGGAGGTGTTTGATATACCATTAGTCTCCACGGTACTTCACATACTTTTCCTTAAAGTTTTAGTGTGTGGTTCTAAGGACTTTCTGTAATTAGTTTTAATGCATTTTCTCTGTTGCCTACATGTGAAAAATCTGGTTCAGGGAGGAAAAGGAAAAACATGGAAAAAAGGAAAAAATTATGCGAAAAATTTGCAGAAGTGACGGGACCCCCTATTGGAGAGCCATACGATGATTCGTCGACCCCTCACGGTTCGTAGGGGGTGGCAACCTTTCATATGATGGAAATGCGGTTGGAGGACCGGTCACTACACAACGGACGGCCTTACACATCTTGGATCGTTAACCAGAAAAGTAGTAGCTCCAAGTACCCAACTTGAAAGATTTCAAGTTATTGGGAGAAAGAGGGAAACGGAAACGCCACCGAAAGACCATCGTGGCGCTTTCAACATACCATCATCCTTTTCTGTCGGATGGTAACAATGAGTTTTTTGAGAAGAAGAAAGACAAGCCAGCAGAAAAGCAGAAAAGAAGCTACGGTTGGGCATGACGGGAGGGGAGCCGTGACGGTCCATCGGTCCGATCATCGACGTCAGCAGCACATTTTTTGGGAAGGTTTTTAAAATAAGATTTTCCTTTTTATATTAGGACTTCTTTTATTATAAAAATACTAGTAAAAACCTTGTTTTGAGGTGTTGACTCTTGGGTATTTTTCAGTTAGTTTTTTATTATTTTAGTTGTTGAAACTTGTGATTTTGGGAAAATTATTCTAATTTTTGATTATCATTTGTATGCAAGAGTATTATTAATTCAAGTAATTTCTGGATTTTCTTCCCAAAACAAAAAAAATCTCATCAAAGTATGTACATGAATTCTTATCAAACTAATATGAATTGTGTGCTTATTAACATGATCAACTAAATCCATATAATTAGGGGTTTTGTGGGAAAAACTATGGGTGTTTAAAAATTAACAAGGTTAAAAAAACTAGCTAAATAATAATCCTAGAATAGTGTCTGCAGCGTTATAGATAATTCTTTAGTTTTGAAGTCTTTTTTTTTAAACGAGGAACGCGTTAGAAACTCGCCTTGTTTCTACTTGCCGAACCAAGAAAGAAGGTAGATAATAAGAAAAAAAATTATCACATAAGATTTACTTATACAAATCTAATAGGCTTAAGGTGGCGATTGGTGGAAGTGAGAAATCAAGTAAGTTAAAAAGTAAGTAAAACAAAGTAATCCATACATCAATATGATGCTTAATATGAGATAAAGGTAGGTTTATAAAGCATACACACGTTAGCTGACCAAGGTGCAGAGTGAAATCCCTATTTTTGTCGAACCAAAAGGAAATTATTAGGGATACATAACGTACCCTTTGCATTTGCAAAGATTCTAGGAAACGATTGGTTATAGCTAGAATTACCGCGTTATTATGAATCTGTGGGAAACTTAAGGCCCTAGTTTAGCATGGTCGTACTGGTATAAAAATCAAATCTTTGAACTGTCACTTTTACTAAGACCATAGATTAATTTACAGTTCGTTAACTTAAAAACCCCATTTTTGAGTTAACTTGTTTTAACGGAATGATGGGACTTTGACCCTAAAATAATGGTTAAAGTAGGGTTTTTTTAAGTAGTTAAGTATAAATCTTTTTTGTTGTGGGATACGACCCCAACTCATAGTTGGGTTTATTTACTGATACGACCGCGTTGTATATTCTTTTCGATAAGAGTAAGTAAGTTGAGGTAAATCAAGCATACCGTGGGTTCTAAAAAAGCTGTTCGTGTTTGTGTCAGGAATATACATTCCTCTCTAAAACATAGTTGGTGTGTGATATCCAGGACTTCAAATCGCTCTTCGAGATAAGAATACTTTAACACTCTTCAATTGTTCAACAAATCATCAAGCCTTGGTTAGTGGATAATATTTTTAGGGTTTATATGTTAATTTTCTAAGTCATACAAAGACTAAGGAGTGTCATCTTTCTTCTTTACACAATAAAAAACAGGGGCTACATAAAAGAGAAACTTTTAGGTATAATAATACCTTCCTCTAGAAGTTCTTATAATTTGAGATTTCAATTTTCTCTTTAATTCTGCTTTGGAGCCTTCTATAAGGAGTGTGGGAACTAGGGCTAGATCTAGGAATAAGTCGATTGGGAAATTCAATCTATTCTTTTTTTTTTTTTTTTTTTTTTTTCCGGTGAATCTAGGAATTGTTTTATGGAAAGGACTTCTGGAAATCACATACTTGCAGCTTGGTCCTTTATACAAGAAAGCTCCAACTGTGTATCAACGATGTGAGCAAGGTTTAAGTTTATGCCCCCACCAATCTTGCAAAGCATCAAACTTTTTTGCAAGGGCTGAATGAAAAAATAATACTAGATCATCAAGATCTTCATCCTGGTTATGATGATAGGCGGATAGGGTAGCTTAGAAGTAGTAGTAACAAGCTTTGCCTAGAAATCTATGACTGCATGATATTTATTAAAGCAAGTACATCCAAATAATAAAAACATCAAAAAATCATTGAAAGGGTAGTTTAGTTCAATCAAATTCAGGTAGGGGAAAGACTAGATTTGAATCACGAAGGGACAATCATGATTAAATTCGATTGCACAACAAACCTTAATAACCTAAGACTTTCAAACACAACCAACAGTTCACTAATTAAGTCTCATGGATTACACATTTTTAGGAAGGACAAGTGATGAACATATATAAGAATATGTAGAACCAGGATAAAACAATGTAAACATACACAAGCCAAATAAGTGAAATTTACCTACAACCACGTCTTGTCCATCTTGATCATCCCTCTGCCTCATAACATAAGCGCGTGCATTACCCCTTTGTCCACTAGCTTTATTAGCTCCACTTGACCATGACTTGCATGGGTGTTTCTGGCTTGCAACCTTTATTATTAGTTTGATTAAGTAAACAGAAAGAAGGTCTTATGAACTGAACCTTCAGTTTTCGAGGAAGGAGCATTATTAGGATTAGGACAGTCCTTTACGTTTTGATCAAAGCTCCCACAATTTAAACATGCACTAGAGGTTCTCCTGCAAGTACCAAAATGATAATTTCCACATTGGATACAAGTGGGAACGTGAGGCTTGCCTTGCCTATAATTTGGAGTGCTAGATGAAGAAAATTCTGATCTATTTTGCTTCTGTTGAGCTAGTCTATTATAACTAATAGCCTTAGAATTATCTAACCTTCCCCTTTTTGATTGAACTCAAAAATCTTGTCTAGGCTTTCGGAATTTGTTTTCATTTATACTAGCATCTTCTTTTATCAAGTCGTTCCTAAAGTTTATAAAAACAGTCGACACTAACTTGCAAAGTTCTCATGTTGTAGGATTTGCACATTCTTCCAGGATTAGAATCATTTTTAAAACCATTCTTCATATGTATTGCAATCTATTTTTTTCCTCTTTATAACCCCAAACATAACGAGAGAACCTTAGAAAAATTTTGTTCATATTTCAAACATATACACATGGCTCTTTGCCCTTGTATTAAAAAACTCTTTTTTCTTTGGCACACAATAAGCCGGTGGTACATACTTCATGCCGAAATCTCTTAAGAAGAAAAATCATCCAAAGTAAGAACGGGAGGTTTTACCTTGAAAATTTCGAAACACTGCCCCACCAATCGCGTTAAGAATCCTGTTGTAACAAGAAAACAACAAAAACAAAAAAAACAAAACAAAATAATAACCATACTAGCTTCAAACATCTGAAACACTCCAACTCTATGTGTCAAGAACACTCCTCTCCATGCGGAATCTAACCATGTTCAGCTCAGTAGGGGACAACCGTGCCTTCAAACTCCACTCCACACATTTCCTCATTTTCTCCAGTTTAATCCACATTGGATTTCATGCATCGATTCAGCCATTGTGGCGGAGATGCATCCATTTGTTGAAAGGAGGAGGATTTGATTTATGGCTTGAGTTACCATGCACATATAAGGATGTGAACCAGAAGCTCGTACACCGTTGATGTTTTTCCTACTGCAGACCCGCTAATATGGGGAAACATGCTCCACTCAAAGATATGTTCTCCAACAGTTTTGTAAAACTGCATGAGGTTGCCAACAGAGCAACCCGAAAAACCTTTATGAGGAGCTTCCATTAGGTCGGGTTTGATTTTAGAGGAGAAGGATAGTGGCCATAATATATTCCTTCAAAGGGAAAGAAGATCAACACTGCATAAGGACATTGTACATGAAGTATTGCACTCTACATGCATAGGATATGGAAAAATGTAATTTGAGTGAAAATGAACATCTAAACAGAAAACCTTTCGAAAGAGAAGAAAGGAAAATACTATACACGTAACTCCACAACAAAAAAAATCCGAGAACACAAACGTAGGCTCTTAATACCAAACACTTTGTAGCTCCTCTTTCTGAGAGGCAGTGGTACAACACATGACAATAAACCTAGTTGTGAATGGCCAGCTGCAGAATGATATTATTCAAAAGAGATTAACACGAAGATTATACTGATTCTAAATCTAGTTGAGGGATAAGGTTTTCATACCCCTTATTTATTTTTACGTTGTACATCTGGCCCATTCTAAAGAATTTATTCAGCGTCAAAATTTAGTGGAACGAAATTTTAACTGATGACGAAAAAAAAAGCCTCTCAAAAATATGTTAAGCAAAACCACTATAAAATTTTCATGCCTATATTCTTCACACTATGGAGTGAAAAAAATAACGGGAGTAATTATTACCAAATTCGGAGTACGAAAATCAGCCGGGTTCTGCTTCAACAACAAACTAGAAAACATAAAGAGAAAATTAGTTTATTTTACAAGCATGGTTTCACACACCCCAAAGATGATTGAAAAAATTTAGTAACCGTACTGTATGACTACAACCATGATTGACATGACCAAATAAGCCCTCAAAATTTCATGTAGATATACAATAAATAGCTTTCATTTAACAAGGTCCCAAGTATACAAAATATATATATGCCTATATTGAAATGTGATATTCCTTTTAGTCTTTAAAAACCTCCATTTTTTCAATGACAAAACTCAACCGTCTCTCGAATATTTCCTACGATAGAAAACAAACTATCGCTAAAGCATATAAAGCTTAGTGGGTTTTGTAAAATGTATAAAATGTAATTAAAAAACTATAGGACTGGTTTGCCCGTAGATTCACCAAGTCCATCATTCTTAGTCCACAGGGTAGCATAATAAAAATAATAAATCGGTATATTATTAAAAGGTTAAAAATGAGTCAACAATATACAAAGAGTATCATGTTGAAATAATTTATTAAAGAATCCACATATCACCCTACTAAGCATGGATGTGTGGTTGCGTATCACCTCATCGAAAATGAGGCTTTAACTAATAAGAAGGACAATGTCAACCCTATAGGACCTCAAAGTCTAGGTGAAGTGATATGAGTGCCTAATGTCAACTCCGTGGATCAATCCGCCTAGACGTACCGGTGTCGTCGTCTACTCTTTAGGGGGACTAAGATTTGCCTCTTAGCTAACCATCATTAACAATCATAGGTAAAAAAAAATGTGAAAAAAATTTTAATAATTTATTAATTCTACATTGAGGTTTCCATACACCTCTACATAACAGAATATTTATATTCGAGTTTAATAGACCCTTCGTTATAGGAAGATAACATAATCTTCTACTTATTGCCAATATATAAGATGATATAAAATTGTCTCAAATGGCATTTTTGTGCTCATCTCATAACCATCTATAGAGTTAACAACTTAGGACTTAGCCCATATATATCAAGGTAATTAAAAGCCACATATAGGCTATTATAATGTTTATTAATCACATTGAAACGGAAAAAAAAGAAAATGAAGAAAAAAGAACATTAAGAGTCTTTTTTAAAACTAAAACAAACTTCATAAAAGCTTGGATGTTGACATTTCCCTCAGGAAAGTGAGGGACCTACCCAACTGGATAATTGCGCAATTCCAAGTCATCTTCAAAGTCGTCTAAAAAAAACCCTTCAATTTGATCGGAACCTAAAAATAGTTTAGGGGACAAAAAAAGTAGGGAAAATAGAAAAATTTAGGGTTAGTACACCACTTGTACTAACAAAAATAAAAGCATGGAGACCATATGGCACACACATTATTGGAAATCATGCTAAAGAAGGGATCCCAATTCAACCTAATAAAGTCAATCAGTACTTTGAAAAGCCTTATGCACAATTTAAGGAAGGACCATACCCAATAACTAAGACATATTCATAAGTTAAATTAGGCATGGTCACTAAACTAAGACCACACCCTATAAGATATGGCACTCTCGGAGTGCAACTGGCGTACTCGACCTCTCAGAGGTCTTATACAAGCCCTTTCTTATCGTTCATCGCATATAAACGTATGAAAATTATTGAGGAATTAAAACTTTTCACAAACATTCTATAAGTCTTTAAAGTAGATTTCATATAAAACACATAGGAAATACTAAGTCTTATTCATGTAATATTAGACACAAGATTATTGTGGGACACGTCTCGTACAATTTTTATTATAGAAATACTTAGTCTATTACAATACTTCAATAGGAGAAATAAAAAACATCTATTCCCTCGAGTCAAATGAGGACATTACGTCAACTTGGTTGTGAAATATCCCTTATCCAAGCTTTACTCTCCAAAAAAGCGCCCTTCATATGAGTTACTTAGAAATAGATAAAATTAAAATAAAGCATTGAATTGAAATTAGTACAAGCACATGTACTAAGTATAAACCATAAGGATATAATTATATTAAAATAATTGGGAATTGAAAACAGACATTTATTGAAAATATGTATATTGGTTTTTTTTTTTTTGTTATTTAATTTTTTTAAAATCATAATATATCATAAGAACAAACCATTAACACATGATAGACAAATAAGAAATCAGTTAAACAATTGGATGAAATTTTTAAAGGAAACCTTACAGGGACTATATCCACTGTTTACGGTGAAGTTCCTTCACGTACAATGAAGTTCTTTTAATTTTTTACTTTTAGACACTTTTGTACCTTGCACTTCCCCTCACACAAAAAAGCATCCTAAGCTCACTCTTTTTAAGTAGGAAAAAAGAAGAGAGACCGCCCAGACCCGCCCATACCAAACCTCTCTAGGGCACACCTAAAAATGATCTCCCTCTTTCTAAAGGCAACATATAATTGAGATACACTTAGGACATATGGAAACATGAGGATTCTCCACTAGGTTATCTAATTTTTTTTCACTTGAGTGGTTTTTTTGTTTGTGAAATGGAACGACAATAGAATCCCTTTAGACACCATACTAAGAGATGCCTAAAGGACTACCTAAGGTAGGAATCATTATCACTAAATACAATAGGCATTACATATAATATATGATAATTCTTCTTCCCAAAATTATCAAAAGACATAAGTGAAATCAAGAAAGATAAAACATTCCATAATTGACCCTCCACGATTTACCGGAAGAAATCCTTAAGACTACATAATAAGACGTTTAGATAAAGTTACATAAATGAAACCCAACTTCAGTAAGCAAGGAGTCATTTGTATAAGACTTATCTAGGTAAGATACGATGCGAACCATGTGTATGCCCCCTTCAAACCCATAACGAGAATTACGTTAACTACTCGAGCTAAGTATACATCTCATTTAACCATACTTTCTTTGACTCTTACGTCATTTTATATTAATTAAGTTCATTTTAAAAGACATGTTTCATCACATAAGGGACATTCTTGTAATGGTCTTGGACATTCTTGTCAAAGCGTCCAGTACCATAACCTAAACTTCATAGACCTTCTCCATTTATAGTAAGTATTCACACCATGGTGGAGGAATATAGGCAATAACCCAACATAGACCATGTAAGTAAATATGGAAGTCGAGTTAGTGTTTAAAGAGTTGTTTAGGTTTGTAACCTACTACAATGAGGGTGTTTATAATGCAATGGTTTTTAATTTTAACTGGACACATCCATGTAGGAAATGGTTCAGAATATGAATGGTTTATTACTTTGTATCTAGCCTCATTGTTTTTTAACTAGAGCTTTACTACCTTACCATATCCACTCGGTGGTCTAGACTTTGTTCTCAGAGAATTATTTAAATAAACGGTTAATACAAAAGGGGTTTAATGTCAAGTTTCATTACCCTATCCGTTCACCCTACCACGCCCCCTTCCAAAGGTTCCTCTAGTCGGTCTAATTATAATGGAAGCAAAGATAGATCATCATAAACTTTCCTAAGGATGAAATGGATGGCGCTAAAGCCATCAAACCATAAAGTCCATCATTCATGACATGAATTCCCATTACGGCTTTCGGACTTTTAATGTTCATAAAAAACCTTACCACTAGTTCCAAGGTTTTCAACATAAAAAAGACTCTTCCAACATCATTCAAGGGTCACATAATCATTCATACATTCAAGTACTTACGAGGGATTTTTAGCATCCTAAGTTCAAGGAAATCTCATATTCACATCATACTGTATATCAAAAGTAAGGGACATAAAGTCTACCACACAAGAACACCATATTTATACCTTTTAGCTTGTCATTTTAGAAGGTTTTAGAAGGCATCTTAGGAACAACCAAGATAATCTTTAGGCATCCTATAAACTAATATGACATCATCAATTTTAACCATTATAGACTTTTCATATAAGTCAAGTAGGGAAAATAATCATAGCCTAACATGGAAAAAATCAACTAACAACACATCATAGCAACCGAACACATACTTTCACCTTAAACACAAGTTGATGACAAATATTCAATTTCAAATAAAATAACTGCAATAATCATATTTCACTTAAGTAAGTGCCAACAAAGGCCATGATCATCATTAATACATTAAAGAAACGCTTGACAAGGCCATATCATTGCAAGAAAACTACCCCATTAGCACCGCCAACATAAAGGGATCATTACCAATCACACATAATTGAAAGTCTAATTAACATTAATTAAAGACAATTAGGCCAGAGTACACACCAAATCCATTCTCACCACTCCAATCCATTAGCTAAACTTTTTCAATCATACCATAAGGCCCTTACCATGACATGAACTTCAATGCAATACAAGAAAACGATAAGACTCAAGAATATAAGTCATTAAATATAGATTTTGAATCTATGACCTATGATAGACATCAATGAATACAATTCTTTACATCATTAAAATAAGCCCATTAGAAACTAACAATTTTAGAATTCATGTTTAAGCAGTTAATATTTAAGGACCAATATCTACAAAACATTTTCACAAACAGTAGTCAAAAAGTAGGGTTCATCAATTATCGGGTTCATCGTAATTGATTTTTTTTTTGTAAAATAATATTTATTAACAACAACTCCAATGAAATATTCAAATGTTTTTAAAAATCTTTTTTAAAAACAAGAACCCAGCGGATAGATCATAAAATTGACAACGTCATATTGAAAAAATTTAGGAACTCTTTGAATTCTTTGGCTCATTGATGAATAGAGTTTCAAGGATCAAAAAAGTACCTCAATGATGTTAATACACGATTGTTGCTGAATTAATCACCCTATATCTCCAAACCAAGCTCTTCCTTGAGTTTTGGCTTCAATAGAGTTCTAAACAATTTCTAGGATATTTTTGGGTTTTGATTTTTGATGAATGAATTCTCCTAAGTGTTTAATACTTATAAACATGTTGAAAATACAAAAATTTCCCTTATGTAACCACCCTTTCTATTATTTTGACGTGGGGTGGAATTACCACTTTACCCCTAACATTATAATAAAGATGTGCAGGAACCAACCTCACAGACGGTTGCAAAAAAAAAACAGACGGACGTCTGGCCATCTCGCATTTGGTTAGAGACTGATTATGGGAATCTTGACATCCTTCTGTTACAAGTATTAGACATCCATTGACGGGGCATTGAATGGCCCATGAGCTGTTGTATGCCTCAGTCATTTGGGGCTTGATCTTGACAGCCTTAGCTCAAAAGAAGGGTCCTTCCTCAAGGACCCATGGTTGGTCCTTGGGGAGTTTCACCTGGACATTTCCAACCCAAATATGTCTTTATACAAGTATAAAGCCTCCCATATCAATTTCATCCAAAACAAACACGTAAAACTCGACGGAACATGTCTAGACACAGAACGTCATTCAGGCAAACCTTGCGAACGTCATCGACGTCTTGAACTTTGACTCCAAACTTATGAAACTTGAAACTGACAACAATGCCTAGGGAACACCTATAATAATTCATTATAATGACCCCCCCCCCCCCCCATTTACTGTCATTAAAAACACAATATTATGCATATAACCACCACATGAGGCACATAGGGGACTTTATCGTAGAATGGTCTTTCTTCTTAGTTGTCCTTGACGTTTCCACTCCAAAATCACATAAAGCATAAACATTGTGCCTTCAATACAAAAAAATTTATTAGAGCTTTTAGGAACTACCCTCATGGCAAAATCCTTCTAGGATCTATATTCACGTTTAAAATAATTTTTGAGGTATTACGTTCTCCCTCACTTGGACAACATTCGTCCTCGAATGACACTTTTTCACTCTCCAAACACTTCAAAGAGTAGAGATGTAAGATCCCGAAAATGACACAGGTGAATCTAGAACCTAAAATTTTTGTCATGACTGTCTAAGGTCCTAAAATGGTTTAAAATATGTGTTTGAGGCAGTGTCTAAGAGTTTAGGTGCATTCGAAGTCAAATAATAAGGGACGACCAAGACATTCGACGACTAAGTCACCTAGGTTCCTTCATATGTGGTTGTAATTTTTTACATGTGTGATTCATGAGTTGTGAGGTTTATAAAGGTCCCTTTAAATCAGAATTATGGGTGCATATCGGAAAGTCTTGTGGTCAGTTTTGCGTGAAGTTTTTTTTGAGGTCAAACATCCAAGAATGTCCATGACGTTTGAAAGGTTTGCATTGAAACGACCTTGTGTTTCTATGTATGTTTCATCTAATTTTACGTGTTTGTTTTGGATGAAATTGTTTTGGTAGGTCCTAAGCTCCCATACAAACATATTTGGGCTTGAAACATTTGGGTACGATCCCACATAGGATCCACAGTGGGCCCTATAGGAGGACCCCAACCTAGAGCTCAATACTGCAAGGCAATGCCAATGGACTGACCCAAACGACGGCTAGTCTACTAGGCGATGGTCCGTCGATGGATGGAGTCGATGGCTGTGACATCATAATGAGTTTACTAAGTAGAATGGCGGTATGGGACTTCACTTGTTCATTGTACTATTAGGCTGAGAAGGTTGTTGTGGGTGGTTCTTTCTAGTTATGAGATGATAAGAATAACATGTTCACTAAATGGATAATGGTTATAGTGAGTATATTCTTACATTCAAATAAGGTTCATGATTCATGTGTTTCACCCATGATTATGAAATGTGATAGAATGGAAAGATAATGTGTGTGTCTAAAGTGGGTCTAAGGAACACTTTGTCATGACCCAAAGTACACCATAGAAATTAGAGCAACCTTCAAGTCGCAACACAGTGTACTTGACCTCTCGGAGGTCTTGTAAAAGCCCTTAGACATCATTCATTACATATATACAAAAATTTAGCAAAGAATTAAAACTTTTTCTTTAAAAACATACTCCGGAATCATTTCATAAAACTACTAACATATGTCTCAAAAATATCTATGCCATCATGAATACAATAGTCTTGGTTCACAACCAATAAAATCTAAATATAGAAAAGAACATAAAAGACATCATATTGGTCGTGTCCTCAAATTCCATGAGGACTCATGAATCTTCACTTCTAAAATCCTTGAAAATTCTTACATTGAAAGCAACTCCAATCTCTTGAAGGACCCTACATTGGATTGCATGAGTAGTGACAAAGTGTGTTGGTTTGTTAGTACGAAATGCCAAGTATGAGAAACTGTTTTCATACCAACACATTAAGATATCTTAAGGTAGTCACAGAATAGAATAAACAGAAGATTTAAGAATAAATATAAGCATAACATGATTGTAATAAGCTAATAAATAAGCATCATAAAGCATATAAGTTTTCATCGTTACTAACTCCATTGTCCTTCTTACTCAAAAAGAAATTACTCAAAGCACTCCAAACTATACTTTGTGCAAGGCTACGGGTTAGCATCCCATTACTTACTACCAAAGCTAAGCCATCATGGGTTAAATTCTTGATAATAATACAATATAATCATTAAAACCTTAATTAAATCATAACATATGAGCACTATGCCTCTAGGCCACCTCCAAAACGCACTTGTGCAATGCATATGAAGCATCCTATTCTACCTCATACACTAAGACTGTCTTGAAGTCACCCTTTTCTCATTAATTTTAGTGTAGGAGTCTCTAGTATACCTATTTTATTCTTGACAAGGAACTATCATCTTTAGTCAATCATGTCATGGAATTCAACTATAGTCACTATACAAGATAAGTATATATCATGAAGGGGTCATGTCGTAGGTAGCTTCAAGTCATACTTGTGTCATATATATATGGCATCCCATACTACCAGCCATACTAAGTACTCCTCTATACTAAACTTATTAAAGCTAACTTATCTTGTAACCTTGTCTATTAAGCTCGATCAATATACTACCATAATACACCCACTACCACGGGTAGCATCTTATAATACTAACTAAGCTTCTAAAGGAAGAATACAACAAACCAACCCCCATTGCAACCAATCAGTAGTTGCTAGCTAAACATAAGGGGAGCTCATGAATCCTAAACCCTATCTCAAGAAATGAGAAACTAATTTCAGATATATGTGGGGAATACCAACTTGCATCAATTTTCAATGAAAAGGCACCTTTCATGCAAAGAGTCGGTGTTTGGTTAAAATTTAAAATAATTAGGAGAGTATAGGCGTTTCCCACATTTAAAGCTGTGACATGAAAATGGTTTTGGGCCCCCCCGAAAATATGAATCTATAATCTTAACATGATAAATGTATCCTTACAAACCCCAAGATCAAGAGAAGATCAAGCTGAACATAGGCAGAAACATACTTCCTCCATAAGAAGTAAGCATTGACATTCACGCCTTTCTTAAGCTACCAGATTATGTAATTCAAGCTTCTTGAGATTTAACTATCCACGGATGACCCTTGAAAACTACCATCTCAATCTATCATGAGATCCACAATCTCAAGCTATCATGATAATTCACATCTCAAGCTATCATGACATTCACATCTAAAACAATCATGCCTTAATCTTATCTCACCATGTCTATTGTACATGAAATGATCATATAATTCATCTTCAAGAGAATCTAATACATCATGTCTTGATTCATTTTAGGTTCTCAGGTCAACCTAGAATTCATCTATGTCAGAGAATTTACTTATACTTTAATGTTCATGTCTAGGTGTAGAAGACTCATCATTATCTCTTCATAATGACTTTACCCTCAAAGCTCTATCATCAAATGGAATAAAACCCATAACGTTATTGATCACCTTCAATTTGTTATGATCCTAATGTTCCTTGTTTCATATTACTTCATTATATTAGATCAGTAGAAGTACAAGAAAGTCTAGGCAATACATTGATCACCATCTGGTTCAATTTAGCTTTACAGTCAAGATAATCTAGATCAATTAGCCTAATTCAATTCATATCTAGGATGGGTGATCATTCAGATCAATTAGATACAAGTACAATTCATTAAGGGAAGATTTAACTTTAGAACCTTCATCTTTCCTCTAATGGCCTAAAATCACCATGATCACCTTCAACATCCATTACTATAATTCACTATGAAACTACATGAAAACATCACATAATCATTATATGAACATAATTGTATGCTACCCACTAGATTGGGATCACAATGAAGCTTAGCCACAATGCAGTCACAACCCTCTCTAGATTAGGGTTCTTTGGATTCACAATTGAGGAATAACTAGGAGACTCCATGAATGGAAGAATCCACGGATGAATCAGCTCCACATACCTTATATTATAGCCTTAAACAAATATTCATTCCATGGATAATTTGACCTAGGTTGCCCCTGCCTTCTTCTCTTGATGATTTTTTTGGAGAGAAATTTGGGGTCTTTAGAAGAGTTAGTTAGAATTGTTAATTTGAGGTTTGTATTATCTTAATAATAAGTTGATAAACACTTATAACAAACATATTAATTATTATTAACCACTAACAAACCCCTAACTCCTAACTTAAAACTAAAATATAGATATATGGCAGCACCCATGTTTAGCCATCTACGGACGGTAGATTGATCTACTGTCCGTGGTTTGGTCTCGTGGATTAAGTATAAAAATCTAAATGTTTCAAGACCATAAATATTCTAAAGTATGGAATCACGAGTTCCATCCACTGTCCTTTCTTTGATCTACGGGGCGTGGTTTGGCTCCGTAGATCACCACAAAGGTGAGGACACAAAGCTGTCAATACAGCATAGGGGGACTGTTTTAGGGGGGGGGGGTGTTTCCCAAACGATTCAATGGTTAAACTTAAGGTGTTTTTCATGTTAAAATGTGTGTTAAAATAAATAAACAAAACCATAAGCTTTTATCGATAGACCAACTAAACTCCAAACACCACATGAAATTTAAGGCTCCACAAGTCGGTAGCACCTGTGATTTCATATCCACGAATCGTGGATGGGGCTACGGGATGTTACGTCCCTCCGTTAGTTTGGTAAGGGGATAATAATTGAAGTAAAACCTCCCTAGTTAAGTAACCATCCACACCCATTACCTACGTGGCGTTGATTGATATACTGAACGGAGATAACCACCATAGTTCACCCAATTTGACAGTTTTGAGGACTATTTTCGGGGTCCCCTTTAAGGACCCCTTCGATAATCTTTGGGAGTTGTATTCGGACGTAAAGACTTCTCATCTATATTTTAGGAACCCTTCCTATAAATTTTATCTTCAAACGCTACTTAAAACCTCGTGAAACACACTAAGGCACACAAGCACGACTGATGGCTATCTTCCAAACATCTTGGATGTTCTTGCATGTTTCACCTCCAAAGTCTCCCAAAATCTATATATTGCCTATAAACACTACTTTTAGTCATTTTAGGACCACATGATCTCATGAAAGACATGTTAGGCTCTATTTTGACCTACTGCATTTATGGGTCCTTACAATATCCCCACTTGGGAAAATTGGGTCCTCGAATGACACCTTACTAAAAACACTTCCTAAAAGGAAAAACTCTTAGATAGTAAACCCATCGTATAGGCATATACCTTAAATGCACATACCCAAATCATAGAGAAAACAATTCATTACAGCTAAATCTAAACTACACATAACATATTGAGTCTCATAATAAAAAGTCTACTTATCCACCCACTTCTAGGAACTAGCTACACATATATCTTTCTATAAACCAAAATTCCTAATCATTAGGAAGGAAAATAATAAAAAATCCAAAGACAATTGTAGTCATAGGACGAGGAAGATTCCTGAAAACAATTTCATTAAATCCTTAAGAAGAAACACCATATGGTGATGGACATTAATGGAATATCCATTCTTGATACCAATGATTTGGAGAATTGTTTAGTAACCTATTCAACTTTGAGCTATCAACTCTATGACAATGTAAGAGCAACTTGTTTGATTTCTCTTCTTGTAACCCTATCCCATGTGCATCAAGGATACATAATAACCTTATTCCGACATTTGAAGCAAGCCTATGCTAACTCTTTCTAAAAGATCAACTAGATTCACATCAATTTACAAAAGCGACTCTTTTAAACCATGGGTGTGAATTACACTTCTATCATCCTTAGAGGAATTCTAGTAAGTTCACCCCTTCTAGTGCAGAGGAGTACAGAGAGTAAGAGTACTCAAACACCGTAGGCCACCCGAAGCGCGCACCGAACGGTCTGAAACCACAGAAGGGCAGGCGACCAGACAGCATTTTCCATACAAAAATCTACCCATTCATACTAAAAACCACCATACATATCCTGATTACTCTCAAACCCTAATATCAAGTACTATCCATACATTGGCATTTCATCCACTTGTTCCCTCCGCCTTATAGCAACCCTTGTGTTAATCATAAACATCCTAAAATACATTCATATAAGGGATATAATAGGCAAGGCTTACATATCTAATGGAACAAACAGAATAATGGAAAGAAGTGGAAACTTCCAAGGATTCTCATTGCCTCCTACTCAATTAGATGTGTCATGACCCACATCGATGGAATAAGGACCGAGACTGAAGTGGTGTTGAGACATACTAAGACCATTTCATACCTTAGTTTCTCTTCCAAACCATGTTGTCCCAAAACCAAAAGTACACCCTAGAAGTTTAAGCGCCAATCCTTCAAGTCGGAAACGACGTTACTTGACGCTCTCACATATTCTTTGTACAAAGCTGTTAGACATCATACATTGCATATATACAAAATTAGCAAACAAATAATAATAAAACTTTTTTTTTAAAAATATAATATGGAATATTTTCATACAAACTATTAACAATTTCTTCTTAATTTAAAACTATCACTTACAATCAGAATACAATAGTCTGGGGGTCACAACCAATAAAAAACAAAAAACATGAAAAGAAAAATTTAAAAGAACTAATAGTGGTGGTGTCCTCGAGAAAGAATGCTAGAGACTCACAACTTTCATTCTAAAAGCTTTGGCAAACATTTAAATTGCAAAGCAAACTTAATGCTCAAGAAACCTACACAGGATTGGAATGTAGGCACAAATTGTGTTTAGTACAAAAGTGTACAAAGTATGGAAAACTCGATCATTAAAAACATAAGATTATCTCAAGGTTAGTTTAGTCAAGAATAGACATAATCATAAGATGATAAAAATAAGCATTTAATAAAGGTGGAATGTCATAATAAGATAATACTAATCATTAAATCATATAAGATTTATACTTTTAAACTCATGGTCCTTCCTTTAACTCAAATCAAACTACTCAAACACCGATTGCCGACTCCGGTTTATAGGGGGTGCTTCCAGAATTTTACCAAACTTGGTAATCAGTGCATTGACATTGAAAATATCTTTGAATAGATTTTCTTTGTCCACTCAAACCAGTTCTATGCTATATTATTCACTCATCCATTGTCCGCACGTGGAGTGCCATTGCCACATTTATGGATAGGAATCTATATGATGATAAGGGACGGGAGGAAGAAAACTCTCACTTTATTGGACCAAGTCCGATTTCGTTGATTATAGAGTCTTGTACTCTATGTGCTCTTACCATCTAATTATTTTCTTGTGATTATAGGAAAGGAATACTCTAAGGAACACGTCACGGAGACTTGAAAAAGATAATACCAATGCAGGAGCTCCTTCCCAAGGCAATCAAATTCTTCTTGTTGAAGAAGATGTTAATGATGACTAAGCTCCTCTCAATCCTCCTTCTTTGACGGATGGTGAAATAACGGCTACCCTTCTCCTCATGGCCCAAGCTATCACTACTCAAGCACAAGCCGGCACCCCATGTATAAGCCATGACGAAACCCCAAATTCTATCGGGGGTTGTATCCAAGTAAAAGTAAACAAAAACAAGTTGGTACATGGCCTTAGTTAGGGAATTTCACTAGGATGAATCCACCACCTTTTATGGGTCCAAGGTTGAAGAAGACACCGAAGATTTCATTGATCAAATATACCAGGTCCTTTATGCTATGTGGTTCACTACTAGTGAAGGCCTTGTTATCCACTTACCAACTCAAGGATGTTTACCAAGCTTGGTACATCTAATGGAGGGACAATAGGACTTTGAGAGGTTGAACGGTGACTAGGGAGGTTTTCAAGAAGGGTTTTCTTGATAGATTATTTCCTAAGGAGAAGCGGGAAGCTAAAGTGGTGGAGTTCATCAACCTTTGTCATGGATGTATGAATGTGCTTGAATACTCCTTGAAATTCATTAAATTTTCAAAGTATGCTACTTATTTGGTTTCCGATCCTAAGGATGAAATGAACCGCTTTGTGATGGGAATGTCGGATGACTTGCAATAAGAATGTCATTCAGCTACGCTACATGAAAATATGAACATTTCTCATCTCATGGTTCATTCTCAACAAGTGGAAGAGCCAATGGCTAAGTGAATGAGTAGAGATGCAAAGAGGGAATGATCTTTCGATGTTGGTTCATCAAAAAGTAAGCTTGATATCCAATACACGCCTAGGTTCACGAAAAGGATTTCTAATCAAGTTCCTTCAAAGTTCACTAAGGATAGGTATGATAGGGTGTCAAACCCTAAGCCTAAGAAGGGAAGGGATACTAGTTCACCAAACAAGAAGACAACTTTTAGAAGGTGTGGCAAGAAGCATTATGGTCATTGTCTTAAGGGAACAGATAATTGTTTTCGTTGTGTTGAAAGTGTACACAAAGTTTGGGTTTTCCCAAATATGAATGGGCAATACAAAGAGAGTAGGCAAGCAAGTGGTTCTAATGATGCTCCAAAGAAGAATTGCTTCTATGCTATCCGCTCTATGGGTGAGCAAGAGACTTCCCCAGATGTGGTGACATGTATGTTGAAAGTCTTCTATATTGATGTATATGCTTTACTTGATTCCAGTTCTACCTTGTAATTTTTTACTTCATTAGTAGCTAAATAGTTTGACATTTTTCTCGATATCTTGAATGAGTCTTTTATGGTGTCTACCCCGGCGGGTGAGTGGGTTGTTGCAAAGATGGTGTACAGAAATTGTCCTATAATGTTGTCCAATAGTGTTTCTTATGTTGAACTAGTAGTACTTGATGTGTTTTATTTTGATGTCATATTAAGTATGGATTTGTTGCCGGCTTGATTTGCCTCTATAGATCTCTAAAGGGTGTTTATACCATATTGAAAGAGTCCAAGATTTAGACTCCGAAATTCCTCCCATTGAGTTGGTCACCGTAGTGAGTGAATTTTTGGACGTCCTTCCTAATGATGTTTCCGGTATTCCTCCTAAATGGGAAATTGATTTTTGTATCAACTTGTTACCGGGTACAAATCCCATTTCAATTCCTCTTTATTGGATGGCTGTGACTTAATTGAAAGAGTTGAAGTCTCAACTTAAATATTTACTAGACAAAGGCTTCATTAGACCTAGTATTTCTCCATGGGGTGGTCAAATTTTATTTATGAAGAAGAAGGATGGGTCCCTAAGAATGTGCATCGATTATCGCCAAATTAATAAAGTCACTATTAAGATCAAGTATCCTGTCCCTCGGATTGACAACTTGTTTGATCAGCTCCAAGGGGCAAGCTACTTTTCTAAGATTGACTTGAGATGGGCATATCACCAACTTAGGGTGAGAAGTGAGGAAATACCAAAAACAACATATCGGACTTGATATGGTCAATATGAGTTCTTAGTAATGTTCTTTTGTCACACTAATGCCTCGAAGGAATTTATTGATCTCATGAATAGGGTGCTTCGAAGTTACCTATATTCATTTGTCATTATCTTCATTGACGACATCTTTGTATATTTGAAAAATGAGGGTGAACATATGGAACATTTGAGGGTGGTGTTATATGTTCCTAAGGAGAACAAATTATTTGACAAGCATAGCAAATGGGAGTTTTGGCTGAAGTCGGTGTAATTTCTTGGTCAAATAATCTCTAGTGAGGGAGTTGAGGTTCATCCAAAGAAAACTGAGGTGGTGAAAAATTGGCCTAAACCATTCACTCCAACTGACATTAGGATTTTCTTGGGTCTAATGGGTTATTATTGGAGGTTTTTGGATTGTTTTGTGTCCATTCATATCTCTTGACTACTTTGACCCAAAAGAGTAAGAATTTGAAAGGTCGGAGGCATGTGAGATAAGCTTTCAAATCTTTAAAGATTGGCTTACTTCCGCTCCAGTGTTGACTTTACTGGAGGGTACCAAGGGCTTTGTTCAGTATTTTAATGCATCCCGAGTGGGTTTAGGGTGTGTACTTATGAAACATGGGAAAGTAATAGCCTATGCCTCTAGAGAACTTAAGGTGCATGAGAGGAACTATCCAACTCATGATCTTGAGTTAGCGGCCGTGGTATCTGCCTTAAAAATATGGAGGCAATACATGTATGGTGTCCATGTTGATGTGTATACGGACCACTAGAGTGTCCAATATGTGTTTACTCAAAAATAGTTGAATCTCTAAGAAAGAAGGTGGTTATTATTGTTTTATTATGACATGAGTGTTCTATATCACCCTGGCAAGGCCGATGTGGTTTTTGATGCTCAAAGTCGTATGACCGTGGGTAGTGTGTCTTATGTAGAAGAATCCAAGAAAAACGTAGGGAAAGATGTTCATAGGTTGGCTAGATTGGAATATTCTTCGAATGGTGGTTTTATGATCCATCACAACTCTAAGTCATCTTTGGTGGTTGAGGTGAAGTCCTAACAACACCTTGATCAACCATTGATGGAGTTGAAGGAATCGATTCTTAGCAAGCTGAATCAGTCGTTCTCCTTGGGGGGATGGTGTCTTGAGGTATCAAGGAAGATTCTGAGTTCCCAATGTAGATGGTTTGAGGAACCGGATCCTTGAAAAAGCTCATTGGTCCGGCTACTCCATTCATCGGGGTTCGACAAAGATGTACCATGACCTTAGAGAAGTGTTTTGTTGGGATGGTTTGAAGAAGGACATAGCACAATTCGTAGCAAAGTGTCAAATTGCCAAAAAGTGAAAGTCGAACACCAAAATCCGCGTGGTTTACTTCAAGAAATCCAAGTTCCTACTTGGAAGTTGTAAGAGATCAATATGGATTTTGTGGTAGGTTTGCCTCTTACACAAAAAACAATATTACTCCATATGGTTAGTTGTGTATATGTTGAGGAAATCCACTCATTTTAAGCCTATCAAGTCTACCTATTGGAAGGAAGACTATGCATGGATTTTCATAGATGATATTGTATTTCCCCATGATATTCCGTTATCCATCATATCGAATAGGGGTGCACAATTCACATCTTGGCTTTGGAGGTCATTCCAAAAATGGTTGGGTACCAAGTGAAGTTAAGAACCGCTTTTCTTCCCCAAACGGATGGTCAAGTGGAGCGTACTATTCAAACCCTTGAGGATATTAATTGAGCTTTTATCATTGGTTTCAAGGGAAATAGGGATAAATATTTGCCTTTGGTGGAGTTTTCTTCCAACAATAACTACCATTCATCTATATCTGTGGCGCCTTATGAAGCCTTGTATAGTAGGAGATGTACATCCCCAATTGGGTTGTTCGAAGTGGGTTAGCCTTCAATTTTTGGTTCCTTAATTTGATTTATAAGACATTGGAGAAAGTTGATATCAAATGTAACCTGTTGCAAACATCCTATAGTCGAGAAAAGTCTTATGCCGATCATAGGAGAAGGGATTTAGAGTTTGAAGACAGTGATAAAGTGTACTTGAATATCTCGCCTATGAAAGGGGTGGTAAGATTTGGCAATAAAGGTAAGTTGAGTCCTCGTTATGTGGGTCCCTATGAAATCTTGACAAAGATTGGTAAAGTTGCCTATGAGTTAAAGTTGCATAGTGAATTGGTTTCGGTCTATCTGGTGTTCCATGTTTCTACACTTAAGAAGTGTACCGGTGATCCTGAGTATATTTTTCCTATTAAGGGTATTGGTGTGAAGGATAACCTCTATTATAAGGAGGTTCCGTTCAAATCCCTGATAGACAAGTAAAGAAGTTAACAAACAAATAGTTGCTTTCCGTAAAGGTGTTATGGAAGAACTACCTAGTTTAGTGTGCAACATGGGAGGCTGAGGCCGACATGAAGTCCCGTTACCCTGATCTATTTGATAATAAAGGTTAGTTATTCCTCTTAATAATGAAAAAATTATTACTAAAAATTGAAGTTGCTTGATTTTTGGTGTAGTTTTGCAAAAATGTTCATTTTTGTGTCATTACGATGAAATATGCCTATTTAAGTTGAAAATTGTCAATTCTGCTCATTGGCCTGTTTTGAGTTATGTTGTGGATTTATATATGATGAGTCATATTGAGCATGTTGGTAAGCTGAGTTTTGGCGTAATTGATTCATATATGGTTTGTTGAGCTCATGTTGTTGTGTGAGAAGGAAATTCCTCATAATGTTATTTTTAGCCTTCTGAGTTTGAATTTGAATCCTTAAATTGCTATATGTAAAATCCATGAATGAAGTTATATTGATTTATGTTGTATCTCATGTTGTTATCCATTGTATTTGGTTGGGCTTCTAGTCTTGAGTCTATTCCTTCCTTTCAAAAGATTTTTGTGTCATTCAAGGATGAATGTTCCTAAAGGGGGGATAATGTAAAACTTCGAAAGTATAAGACGTGTTATTGAGCCTAAAATAATTTTCAAAATTTTTACACTGTTTAAGGGTTAACTTAATGAATATAAGTCATTTAGGAAGTATAGAAATTAAAACGTCAAAGAACGTCCATGACATCCGGAAAGTAGTTTCATGGGGTACTAGCGTGCCTTAGCCTATTTGACTAGTTTTTCGGAGTCAGAAATTGATGATTTTTAGTTGAAAGGTGTCTAACACGTATTAGATTTAGATCATAGTTGAAACGTCTGGGCACGGCTCCCCAAAGACCAACCAAGGGCCCTTGAGGAGGACCCTTGCAAAAGTGACTAAAAGTTGTCAATACACAATGTCACCAAGAATGCCACAGAAGGTTCGTGGTCCAATCGACGGGGCTTTAATCGCCTCTGTTGATGGAAACTTAGAACACTTGTCCTAGGGACTTTTTTTTCAAGTCTCTGAAGTTATCCACAAGTGTGCAGCACGGAGGGAACAATGCCCGTCGATGGATACATGATCCATCAATCGTGGTCTCGTCTATGGAGCCATTATTTTGCTGCACGTTATTAATTCGTTAATTTAATAAGTTGTCTTAGTTAGGAGGTTAATTAGGTTTTAGGTGATGTCTAATTAATTTAATTAACGACTTATATAAAGACCCTAAACGCAATCTAACCTAATCTCTCATAAATTCCGAAAACCCAAACTCTCTTCCTTCTCTTTTCTTTCTCTCTCAAGTTGAAGAACTCCATAGAAGTCAAGGTCAAGGTGGGTTCTAGGGATCCAATCACCAAAGGTTCTCCATAAATCTTCATCGAACAATAAGGTATTTGATTCCTTTCACCTTTTGTACTTCTTTCCCCAATGAATTCCATCAAATTGATTTCAAGAGTATAAAATTCAAGTGGTTCTTTTCCAATCTCAAATTGATCTTGTGAATTTCTTAGTTTACGAATTACTTTAGGTATTATTAATATATTAACATGTATTATAACTTAATTATGTTATTTCATTATTGATTGTTCTAGTCTGTAGAAGATGTCCTATTCCCCTTAACCCTAGGTTGTGATCTTGATATGAATTGTGTAATGTTAGTTCAATTGAATTGGTTATTGGTTGAATTACTATTATACAATGTTATTGTATCAATTATGAATAGATTAGGATGAATTTTATTCTTATCATGCGAGTTCTTGAGTAATTGATCTAGATTATTACTTTGACCTTAGTAGCTTGTCTTAAGCTATGAACTAGTGATGGATTATGATATAGTGATTCAATTGGCTTTGTTGTCATGTTTGTTATTGATATTTTATGATAGTACACCCTTATTGGGTTGACTTAAGGGTTGATGGTAAGACCTTGATGATGGATTATGAAGGAGACTTGGTAACTCTTGTGATCCCTACCTTTCATCAGTTGTGGAAAATTTTAAGTAAGTGATGATATTTCATTGAAGTATATTTTTTATTAAGATTGATAGGGTTTGTAAGATGTTGAATTGAAATGTCTTGATTATGGTTTGTAAGGCGTTGGCTAAGATGTAAATGATATAAGGATGATGATTATTTACCATTTTGCCTTATAATGATTTGATTATGTGAATGTTCTAACCTCACTAATAAAATTGTAATGAATGGAATATACTCATGAAATTCTTATTGAGCTATGATGATTATGATTATACAAGGGATATACCCTATGAACTATATTAAGATATGATGATGAATAAAAACAATAAAGACATTTCAAAAGGGATTTTAGCTTAGCACCATGTAAACAAGAGTGAGGAGTGTCCCTTCCCACATAGGGAAGGTAGGATCACTAATGTACTCTTGAGATTGGAGACTATTAAGCATGTAGCATAAAGAGGGTCCCAACTATATCTCCTAAATCTTGAACTATGTTGCCCTATAGGAATACTATCTAGAGGATCCACGTAGATGCTACGTACATGTTTTGGTACTACCTTGGCAAGTAGTCAGCCTTTCATCGGTGTAAGGTTCCATGACAATGGATTCCACATTAGCTCATGTGGGCTATGTCAGTTAGAGAAAAATGTTCGATAAAGAAAAAATGAATAAAAGGAATGAACTCTAAGTAGGATAAACTAAGGGGTTTAGCTTAATCTAGGTCGGTGTATGGCACTCTACTTAAGCATTGCACTATTTGGTCTTGAGAGAAGTATTAGGAGGATTCTCTTATATATGTATATGTTTAAAATGGTAAATGATATGTATATAATGATCTCGTACATTGTGGATACTATAGATGATTACTTTCCCTTATGAATGTGTTTTGGCCTTCATTGTTAATGTATGATGATATGTACTCTTAATGATATGATATAAGAAGTTTGATATTTGTCATGATTCTTATTGGGTTATTTGATTGAGTAAGGTTATGGGGCTTTTCTTAGTCATTGCACTTGTTGACTTAATGAGGGTTCATGGGTAATTGTCTTGCTTTGGTTATATTGTAATGAACACTTATTCATGTTTTGGCTATTATAACTTGTTGATAAATTTGGTTTGACTATGTGTTCAATTATATGGTATGCATGCTCGTTTCACTAGAGTTAGCATTATTGGTCTTGTTATGTACATGCTTATAATACCTGGAAAATGACTTAGGTAAAACTAGAGCTTATCAGGGTTTTCATGAGGGTGTAAGGTCCTAAGATGGTATATAAAGTGGTATTGAGGCATTTTCTAGAGTCTTAGGTGATTTGGAAGTGAAATATCAATGGATGATTAAGACGTTCGACGACTAAGTCACTGATGTGCCTCATGTGTGGTTATGTGCCTATATGTGTGTTTAATGAGGTCATTATATTAGTATTATAGTATTTATAACCAGTTTGTAAAGTTTATTTATGTTAGAAAGTTAAACGTCCATGACGTTCGAAAGGTTTGTCTTTAAACGACCTTGTGTTTCTTTGCATGTTTCGTTGAGTTTTATGTTATATTTTTGGTCTAAATTAATATGGAAAGTCCTAAACTAGTATACAAACAAATTCGAGTTAGAGACGTCCGGGTGAAAGTCCCCAAGGACAAACCAAGGGTCCTTGAGGAAGGGCCCTTAATTTAAGCTTTCTAGACTAGGACCCAAACACCTGAGGCAAACAACATTGGCTAGTTTAAACCTCATCGATGGATCTCATGGGTCAAAACATAGCCTATGGAGATCAATATCCCAAAGGAAAGTCTTTGAACCAAACGACGAGATGTTAGGACGGTCCATTTGTGGACAAATGGTCCGTCTTTTTGCAACCATCTGTGAGGCTGGTTCCTGCGCAGCTTTACTGTAATATTGGGGGTTAAATGGTAATTTCACCCCAAATGCAAATAAGAGAAGGGAAGTTACTTAGGGGTACGTTGGGTATTTTAAACATGTTTCTAGTTCTAACTACTTAGGAACTTCATTTCTTTCAAATCAAACCAAAAATATCCTAATAATCTCTGAACTCCCATTGAAAGCCAAAACCCAGGAAGAGCTGGATTGGAGATTTGGTGGTAATTTTCTAAATTTGTGTATTAACATCATTGTAAGTATGGTTTTTGATCCTGAAACTATAATTCATCAAGGAGCCTAAAAATTTCAAGAGTTTTTCTAGAGTTATTTTTTCAAAGATGAACTTTTCCTAATTTATGATCTATCCATGGGTTCTTGCACTAGAGGTTTTAAAACATTGAATATTGTTATTAATTAGATTATTTTAACTTAATTAACCTATGAACCCATGTAATTAACGAACCCTAGTTTTTGAATACTTTATGGTTTAAGTGATATTGTCTTAATCCTTATGAATTCTAGTGTAGTTTTCAATAGGCTATTCAATGATGTAAGAATTGTTTTCTATTGATGTCTAATTTGTCTTCGATTGATAAAGTTGCATTAAATTTTTACTCAGATTCATTGAGTATTATAGTTTTTGTAGTGAATTGATGTTCATGGCCATAGGTAAGGGCCTTATGGTATTGACTTGGATGAATTAGCTATGGTTTGAAGTGGTGAGGATGGATTGGTTGTACGCTGCCATATTCTATTTATTTTATGTTAGTTGAACTTCAATTATGTTGTTATTGGTATGGTAACTTATGGTGGAGGTGCTATGTGCTTTACTTTCAAATGATGTGGTCTTGTCGACGTTACTTTATGTATTATGATGAGCATGGCCTTGTCGGCACTACATGAAGTACTATGATGACGTATGTAGTGATTTATGTGATGTATGATCATGTTCATCTACTTTTATTAAGTTAAAGTATGTGTTCTTCTATTGATATTGATTGTAAGGTGATTATGTTAGACTATGAGTATGTGTTTATGTGTATAGTCTAAGAGTTGATGCATGATTGTTCCTACTTTACTATATGAGTCTAAAATGGTTATATTGATGATTTTATAGTAGTGGATATGATGACCTAAAGATGATTTTGGTTATGACTAAGTGATTTTTCAAGGACATGCTAAAGATTAGGTGTAAAGTATGGTGTGTCTTGTGTGGTAGACTTGTGTCCCTTACTTGATACATGTATGAATGTGAATATAAGATGTGTTGACATAGGATGTTAGATACTCTTAGTCTTAAATATATGAATGACATGTGACCTTGAATTATGTTAATAGGGTCTTTATGTAAAACCTTTAACCTAGTGGTAAGGTTATGAACATTGAAGTCTAAAGTCGTAATCGTATCCTTCATATAATAAATGATGGACTTAATTTTGACTGGCTGGAAAGACATCATATCATCCTTACGAAAGTTATGATGAACTATCTTTGTCGCCATTGTAAGGTAGCCCTAGAGGACCTCTTTTGTAGGGTGAATATGATTGGGTTATGAACTTTATTTGGAACCCCTTTGTATGAACTTTTAATGTAAATGACTCTTTGAGAACAAAGGCTACCACCGAGTGAGTATGGTACGGTAAGTATATCTAGTTAAAGAATGAGTCTAGAGTACAAAGTAAGACCTTCATATTATCAAACCAAGTGCCTACATGGGATGTGTCTAAGTTCTACCATTGGAACGTATTACACCCTCATCGGAGTAGGTTACAACTCCGGATTCCATGATTTTCTAACATGGTCTATGTCGGTTATTCCCTATTCTCATCATGTGGAGTGGGTACCTACTAGTATTGGAGAAGTTCTATTAAGTATAGGTGGTTGTATGGGACCCTATCTAGACATTGCACAATAGGCTTTGAAGGTGTTAGTTGGAGTCCCTAGGTCTTGTCTAAGACCATTACATGAATGTCCTTATATGATGGATGTCTCTTAAATCAACTAATGAATGTAATGAATTAAGTTAAGAATGTATTTTAAATGAAGAAGTACTTATCTAGAGTAGTTAAGGGTTGTTTAGTTAATATGTGAAGGGGGCATAGAAATGGTCACTCCGTATCTTACCTAGATAAGTCTTAAGAATGACTCTAATTAGGGACGTTGGTTGATTATAGATACATGATGTAAGCCTTAGGTAGTCTTAAGGATTATTTAGGTAATCTTGGAGAGGTCTATCTTCTTGATTTACTTAAATAAGTATTTTTATAACCTAAGGGAGAATGTCATATTATGTGTATGCTATTGTATTAAGTGAGAATGATTCTACCTTAGGTAGTCTCTAGGATGTCTTAAGTGTGTGTGCAAGGGATTGTATTGTCACAAGTCACTCAAGTGAACCTTAAAAACACCTTTGGTAGGAGAATCTCATGTTCATATGTTTGGTGCATTGTAAGTGTGTATCTCATTTTAGGTGCTCTCAAGGATCATTTAGGTGTGAATAGAGAGGTTGTATGGGGGGTCACTCTTTTTCTTACTTATGTTAGTATTAGGATATATTTAAGTAAGGAAATTTCAAAGTAGAAAGTGTCTAAGGTGAAATTAATAAACTTCACTCTACACTGAAGGAGCTTCACTATAAAAATGATATAGTTCACTGTACGGTTTCCTTAAAAATGTCATAAATTGTTAAAGTGATTTCTTATGTGTCTCTAAGGTGTTAAATGTTGTTCTTATGATTATATTATGATGTTTAAACCAAAAGATAGAGATTTCCATTAAATGTCTGTTTTCATGATTTTATGCATTATGCCATACTTAGTACATGTGTTTGTACTATTTTTTCATGCTTTTATCTATTTCTAAAGTTATTCATAGGCGAAGGTGCTTTTGGAGAGCTAAGTTGTGATGAGAGGATAGTTTAAGAAAGTTGAAGTATGTCCTCATTTGACCCGAGGGCATAGATTGTCTTTTATATCTCCTATGAAAGTATTGTAAAAGACTAAGTATTTCTATATTAGTATTATATGGTTCGTGTCCCACATTACTCTTGTGTCTAATATTTGATGAAATGAGACTTAATATTTCCTATGAGTTTTATATGAAAGATATTATAAATACTTATAGAATGTTTGTGAAAAGTTTAGTTCTGCACTACTTTTCATATGTTTATATGCAATGAACGGTACATAAAAGCTTCTATAAGACCTTCGAGAGGTCGAGTAGGCTGGTTGCACTCCGAGAGTGCCATATCTTCTAGGGTGTGGTCTAGGGATTTGACAATCTTGGTATCAGAGCATAGGTTATGAAAGTCGTCTTAGGAATTAAAAAGTCTCATCAAGTCACGTCTAGTAGAGTCTTGACCATTGCTGTAAGTCGTGACACATCTATGGGCGAGAGGCTATAGGACGATAGAGTTTCTCTTCTTTTTTACTCCTATGTCGTTCGGTAGGGTAAAATTTGTGAGTACTATTGTCATATGGTTTTTCTTGTGTTTCTAGGAAGATGAATACGAGGAGGACACCGGCAAGGAGATTTGAGGAGAATGATGTGAATGAGGAGATTCCTCCTCAAGTCAAGCAAGTTAAGCAAGTTCCTCAAGGTGTTGAAGGTGATCAAGTCCCCATTGTGGGTGGAGGTAATGATGTTCCGGTGCTTCCCGCATAAATGACTAATGGGGAGATTAGAGAAGCTTTAAACTTTAGCCCAAGCTTTTACTACCATGTGAATATGGGTCTCGCACCTAGAGTGAATGTTGTGGAGAGCACTATGACATCTAGATTGAGATATCTTGTGAGAATGAATACTCCTATCTTTCTTGGATCTAAGGTGTAAGAGGATCCCCAAGAGTTCGTAGAAGGAGTGTACAAGGTGCTGAGTGTCATGGGGGTGACTTCTTGGGAGAAGGCGTAGTTGGATTCATACAAATTGATGGAAGTTTTTCAAGTGGTACACTCAATGGATATATAATAGACCATTTAATTCGGGTCCCATAGAGTTGGAAGAGTTTACGGAATCTTTTCTTGGAATGTATTTTCCTCGTGCGAGGAGGGAGGTGAAGGTTGAGGAGTTCATAAATCTCAAGCAACGCAATATTTGTATTAAGGAATACTCTTCAAAGTTCTCTATGTTTTATAGGTATGCTCCATCTTTGGCGTCTCACCATAGTGATGAGATGAGTAGGTGTATGACGGGTGTTTCCGACCTAGTGAAACAAGAATGACATGTGGCCATGCTACATGATGATATGACCGTAGATAGACTCATGGTGTATGCTCAATCAATTGAGGAGTCTAAACTTGATAGGATTACTAGAAACTTGAAAAGGAGTGGTTCTAGTGATCAAGGTCAACCTAGGTTCAAAAAAAGCGCTGAAACTCAAGATGGACATAGTGCTCCTAAAGTGAAATTTGAGAAAGGAGGTGGTTCTCAAAATGGGAAACCTACATGTGTCACTTGTAGAAAGAGGAACCCATGGGGAATGCCTAGGGGGTACCGGGAGATGTTTTGGGTGTGGTAAAGATCTACATGAAATGAGAGATTGTCCTATCATTGTGGCTAGAGGAAGAGAGGCTAAGAAAGTTGCTCATAATGTTCCAAAGGATGATGCTCCAAATAAGAGGAGTTTCAATGGACTCCGAAATAGATGAGCAAAGTCAGATGACGATGATGGTAAGTTCTTTTGTTACTTTAGAGTATGAGTTCCTGTCTAAAGTGCGGGGATATGACAAGAGGAGAGTGCAGTAAGGGAAGTTTCCTGTTGATATGGTCTTCATCTCTTCTATTAAACTCAAGCTTGAGGTAGAATATCCATAAAAGTAGTTACATGTGCAATTGTGTTTTTTAGGGGTCTTGTTGATTGAATTCGTTTTGATTCCTTGAATTGTGCATACATTCAAGTTATGATTATAGTTGTATCAGCTTTGTTTATGGATTGATCTTGCATACTCACATGTTCCATCATACGTTTCTGACTACCTAAACATGCATTTTCTGAAAAATTTGTGCATAATTCACTTTAATAGACTGTGGAAGCTCACGGTCTATTTGAAAACCCATTGACTAAGTCATGCTTGCGTTGAATTTTTTGTAAGGTTGTTATAATTGATGTATATGAGAATGATAATGAATATAAAATACATGTTTTATATTGGAATGAAGGGATGTGGTTTCAATCGGTTACCCCCACCTATATGAGTTACATAATTTCATCTAGTTTCTTGTTGTGTTTGATGCTCTTGATTATGTGAAATTGATGTTTTCTTAGATGATAGTTTTGTATAAGTCGTTATATGGTCTGGTCATGAGCTTTTGACACATTGCAAGTTGGCTTGTCACGGACCCGCACGACACCCTAGCAAGTAGAGTTGTCCTTGTGTCGCCGCACGGCAAAGAGACTTCAAGAAGTATCATCAACAGCCACCAGTATCATTGCATAATAAAATTGTACACCGGAATAGAAGAATTTAAAAATTTCATCACACCGAAGAAAGTTTCCATAATCATACACAGAAGAAGCGTTTCATTACCAACATTAAACTTCAACATCATCTCCTTGAACCATCAACCTTTAGAGTATATACAATACTGGGGACTAAGTCATACAGACCCAATAAAATAAACGAAAAGGACCTAAGGAGGAGGAGAGAGAAGAGAGGATGGAAAAAGGGAAGGTAACAGAAACGAAGGAGAGGTCGTGGATATTGTCCTAGAATCAATGGGGAGTCACGAGTACTTCATCGTTCAACCCCTTAGAAACATCCATCATCATGGACACATCAAGACTTACAATTCCCTACACTTTACTCCAAAAAGGGAAAATAAGGGTTTAAACACATTAGGATGCACTAAGTATGGAAGCCATGCAAAAACATGAAAAGCGGGACATTTATGGGACATTTTCGTAAAGAACTTGTTTTCATTTCATTTTTATTAAAAACATCTCTAGAAGAATTAATAATAAATTAACAACTTATAACAATAAAGAAATCATTTAAGTAAATATTCACACTTTTAGGAAATATTACAACGAGCTAACTTTACTATACAATGAACTCATTTCACTTTTACAGTGAAGTTCTTTAGCTTCACTTTGCACACCTTTTAGCATATAATTCCCTCACTAAAAGATATCCTAAGACTCACTTAAGTAAGACAAAGAGAGACTCATACACCCTCTCTAGGCACACCTAAATGATCCTTAAAACCTCGCATAATGAGAAAAACATACTTTTTGAAGACATCAAATATATGAAAATGAGATACTCCTACCAAAGGCCATTCTAAGGTTCATTTGTGTGAGTTGTGAAGCGACCGCCCATACAATCCCTTTCACACACTTAAGAGATCCTATAGTCTACCTATGGTAGAATCATTATCATTCAAAACATTAGCATCAATTTATGAAATTCTGCACCTTCAAAGGTTATCAAAAGATTATAAGTAGATCAAGAAGATAACGTCCATAATGACCTCTCAAGATTAGATAAGTAATTCCTTAGGAATACCAAGTTTGAATCATGGATACATCATAACACATCTTCACTAAATAATATTCATTCTTATAAGCTATCTAGGGTAAGATAAGAAGGGACCATTCATATGCCCCTTCACATTTAAATAGACAACCCTAAACTACTCTAAGATAACTACTATTCATTTTAACATACTTCTTATTTAAAGTCATGTAAACTTAGTAGTTCAATCAAGAGAATGCATCACATAAAGGATATTCATGTAATGGTCTTGGACAAGACCTAGGGACTCCAACTAATACCTTCAAAGCCTATTGTGCAATGTAGTCACATGGTTAAGGAATATAAAGGGAATTCTTTTTAATCTAGTCTCATCCTTTAACTATAACAACTTCCCTTACCACTCTCACTACGTTCTAGCCTTTTTTCTCATAGAGTAATTTTCATTAATGTTTATATAAAGGGGTTCTATATCAAGTTCATAACCCAATCACATTCATCCTACCAAAGAGGTCCTAGGGATACCTTCCAATGGAGACAAGAAGCTCATCATGATGACTTCCCTAAGGATTGATATGATGTCCTTCAATACAATCAACCTTAAGTCTATCATTCCTTTACTTGAAGGATACTCTTATCACTTTCGACTTCAACATTCATATCCTTACCACTAGATTCAAGTTTTTTCATAAAGACCCTCTTAACATTATTCATGGACACATATCCTTAATACATTCAAGACTAAGAGACTTGAGCATTCTAAGTCAAGAAAAATCTCATAAGTCGATTCATAGAGAGGGTGGGGTGTGTTAAATTAAAAATTAGGGAAGGGAGGGAACTGCGACCAAGCCGGAGTCGGGTTTATACATTATCATAATGAGAAGGGGCACATTCGGGGACCATTATAAAGAGATACTATGTTACATATGGATCCCTACATCGTTACATCCAGTTAGGATTAGCAATACGCGTAATCGGACTGATTTTTAATATCTCTATTGGGACCCGATTCACTCTTTGCGGATCAAGAAATAGGTTTGGTGTCCATCTTTTGATATATACAGGCATTGCATTCTACGAATACTTCAATCGAAGCAATTGGATGTCCAACTCGGGCCTATATGACATGATCGATCAATAGATCCAACCTTGGTCATATATTCAATTACATCACACTAGATAGATATCTGTCATACTCATACACTGACATCAAGGTAAGGGATACAAGCACAAGACAAGACCACAACATACTCAATTAACAAAAATTACCTGCATTTTAGATACTTAGAATAACATTATTTTTTTATTGGCATCCTATACACTACAGATCATCCATCAATAAACATTATGGACTCATATAGTTCCAAGTAGAATAACCCATGCCCCCCCATCGACCCTAAGACTACACATCGAAGAACATAGTCACAAGTTATATGATTCCTAACATAAATGGGAAAGAACACCATACTTCAATACTTCACAGATAGATATATATATATTACCTATACTTCACATAAAAACAACTACACAAAATCACCATAATCTTCAAGTAGTGGCGACAAGGCCATGATCATCATATGCATAAAGTAACGCAACAAGGCCACATCATTCAGATAGCACCGCCATCATAGTAGGACCAAAAAAATCACAAATAATGAAGTAAATTACACCAAAATAAAGGAATTAGGGTAGCATACCCCACTCCTCTTACCATTCGATTCCCCAACTTTAATTATCCATCATTACCATAGGCCTACCAAAAGCTTAAAAACCATTTTATAATCAAGCAATTATTCACCAGGATCAATAAACTAGGTCAATTCCTACATATCATCAATCTAATACAACATAGATATCAATTTACTATAATTATCATATAAATCCATTATCACATAGAAAACTACACTAGAATTCCTAAGGTCAACGTCAATATACAATTACATAAATAATATTCATAGATCAAGAAATACAATCACTCAATGATCAAACTGAAACAGGCCTATCAACCTATTAATCCTAATTAAATTAATCAAAAAGCCCATAACAATCTACACATTCATTCATCAATATCAAGGATGATCACATAACACATATTTTAGTCAAATTGAAGGAATTTGTGAAGTCAAGGGTTCATGGAGAATTTCATTGGAAAACCTTATTATACCATAATATATCTATCTTAATTTTGAAAACTTCCTGACAAGAACCAAGGAATTATAGTAGAAAGTGGACTTTTTAAATCTTTTTGAAATCTGGAAAATCATCTTTTGAAATTGGCTCTAAGGTGATAGCAAGCTTTAGATTAAGAACTCACATACTTAATGATAATCTGAAGAATAAAATCCATTAAGAACCATACTTCCAGCCCATCTTCACCTCGATATCATGGGGTTTTTGAAGAGAAACTTGGGAAAGAAGAAAAGGGTTTTGGTTAGGGTTGGGTTTAAATGAGAGTTTAATCACTTAATAATCTAAAATACCCATAAACACTCAAAAGAACAATACTCCGATTATAAGACTTGATTGAATTTTCCAAAACCCCAGCTTTTACAGAAAACTGGCAGGCTTTAGTAACAACACCATCACGGCCCAGAATCGACGTTCCGTGGTCTCACCCACACCCCGTCAATGGGGTCACGTTGGTCGCTCCTGAAACTCCTCAACCTGCAGTCCAAGTGGTATCATGTTCTTCACTTACTTCCTATTTAGGGAAGATTCAACATAACTGACATAGAAACAACGATTAGGAATAGAATACATGTAATTCGTTGTCATAAAGACCAACAATGAAAAAGAATGTTCTACTTGCCCAGGTAGAACCTACATATTAGCTACTATGTGGATCTACTAGTTATATCTACGGGGGCACGTAGTTAAGGCATAGGGAGATTGATTCTAGGTACTGTACCTATTGCATGAACGGGGGAGTCCCCATCTCATGAGTATCACTAGGATGATCCAATCTCTTGCAATAACAGACGGGTGTTTTCCTTTTTGGCCATATCCTCTCGGTTCTTATTATTCTTACAAAGTACTACCATTCGTTATTTTAATGGTATCTAAGGTGGAAGGAGTAACCACTTCATTTACCTTCCATTCGACATAAAAAACTCATAGATTCTTTAGGTGAGATGCACTTTCATCACTATAGTAAAAACTAGATATAGGGTTAGTGCTTCTTAATAATAAATATGGTGTTTTCCAGTATTTACTATACATTAAATAGAGAACAGAAAAGAGGTTAAAACTTCATTCCTACAAATTTATGCAACATAATAGGTAAGGTCAAGGAGTGGGAAACCACCCACAATTAACTTTAGTCATCCATTCATAAGCCATGTACCTTCCAAGCAACTTCAATGTTGCATATAATACATTTATCCAAATGTATAAAACCTAGATTTACCTCTTTTCAATGTAATCAACCCTAAATTATCATAAATCACCCTCTATATCCATTAAACAATTGACATGTAACAAGGATTGATTGGACTAATTATCAATTACAAATACATTATATTAACTCTACTCAAATTCATTCAATAAAACTCAAGAACATTAGTCTAGGGGTTTGCACAAGGTTTCTTGGGAAGATTTTCACAATAGAAATCATGAATTAATCCTATAATAATTTGAGATGAGGCACATAACATAAAGCAGACGTTTATGAGTTGAACCATGTCTAGATCACAAACATTTAGTCATAGAAAAAAAATTTAAATTACTAGGAATCTTTGAAGGTCTTCATGGAGAAACTAATCCATGCATCAACATTATCGTACCTTATTGGATGATATTCCACAAATTTGAAGTGAAAATGATGGAAGTTGAGTGCCCTAGCTTGAGTTCTTTTTTGTTCTTCAATAGTGGGTTAGAGAGAGATTTTGTGAGAGAGGGAAAGTGGGTTTTGATTTTTGATTTGGGTGTTATGAAGTGTTAGTTAGTTTAATGAGTTCAATTCCCTTACGTATCGTTTGGATGCTGTTTTGGTAGCTTTTTGTGTAATGTTTGGTCCTCCTCGAGGGCCCCTCCTCGGGGAGTCGTACATGGACATTTTGAACTTAAACATACTCTAATGTGTACCCTATGATTTTATACAATGTTTGACCTCCAAAGGGCACTTCAAACCCCGTATAAAACTTAAGGCACACAAGTTAACTTTTACTAGTCTCTAAATGTCGTGGTCGTTCCTTGATGTTTATCCTTTAATACTTGCTAATCAAGTTATTCAATTAGTTTAGGTATAGAATCATCATTCACTTCCTCATTCTCTAGTGTAGGTCATGGAAATTCTGGGATGTTACATTATCCACCAATTAGTAACATTGGTCCCCTAATGACGCCTTAACTCACTTTTGGGGAAGGACCGAGACTATATACTAGCAGCCAATATCAATAATTCTAACATGAGTCACAACTCATAGGGGGAATAATAAAATTCTTTATACACATAATCATTTTATTAAAACATAGTAGTTAAATTCAAAATTCGTACATATAAGAGCTAACTATTTGACCTCATGTAAGGAGTAACTACCTTCTCCATTTCACTATGAGTTCACAATAACATCAAATAGTTGTCATTCAATTTTCTACTCAAATATCAACTAGCATGCTCACTACAACTCTAACGGAGACGACAAAACACATAACATTCTAGTACAAACTCAACATTCAATTTAAGCATGAACCTTTTACAAATGCATGCATATAAGATAAAATCAAGCTAAGTTAAACACTATTCACAATTTTCTTTTAAGAGAAGATACTAACCTCAATCTTAGCTAGGAGTAAGACAAAAATATGAGGATAGCGAGACTTCATGCCTGCCTCGGCCTCCCATTTTGCTCCCTCAACTAGATGGTTTCTCCTTAGGACTTTTATGGAGGAAACCTCTTTGTTTCTAAATCTCTCGACATGTAAATAAAATATCTCAACCGTAGCCTATTCATAAGAAAGGTTGTCATCTACCCCTAACCCTTTTAAAGGGATAATAGACACTAGGTCCCCTAGACATTTCATAAGCATGGAAACATGGAATGTCGGGTGACCCGGGGCTAATTCATCTTGTAACTTCCATTCATAAGCCAATTTCATTACCCATTTTGATGTTTCAGAAGGGCTCAGATACCGGGCATACCCATTTTGATGTTTCAAAAAGGCCCACATACCGGGTACTAGGTTTTCCTTCTTAACAAATCTCATCACCCCTTTCATGGGTGAAATCTTCATGTAGTCCAAATCACCTATTTAAAATTCAAGGTCCCTCTTTCTATGTCGGCATAATAATTTTGCCGACTTTCAGGCGGTTTCAAATGATCCTTTCTTTGTCGTACTTTCTCCACAACCTCATAAATTTCTTTAGGACCTATTAGCGCAAACTCACCAACTTTAACTATACTATCGGAGATCTTCATCTCCTCCAATAAAGAGAATCAAGGATGCCATGTCAATGCTAGAATGATACCTATTAATGTAGGCAAATTTGGCCAATGGTAGATGGTTTGTAACATTCCGAAAATGCAATGAATTGGACTAGATATTAATCTATTGAATAATGTTTATAATGATTTTTATAGACCTATAATAATGTAATAACTTCATTCATAAAAGGATAGAGCCAAAACGACAAAGAAGTACCTTGATATCGGGAAACTAGTTAATTTGAACTTGTTGATGTCCCTATGTTTCGTGAGGGTTATGAAGTGTCAAATGAAGTCTTAAATTAGTAATAAGACTTCGGATAGGTAGTATGTAGTACAAAGTGTCCAAACGTTCGGTAATGTCACCCCAAGGACCACACTAAGGGTCCTTGGGAAGGACCCAAACTTGGGCGAGCAGGCATATTAAAAAGGTTGCTGCGCGATGCGCAGCTCATACTCAGTGTACTGCCTCAAAAGTTTAGATATAGCCTTGCGACACGAGGATGTAACGAGGCTCACTGCCTCGTTCCAAAATTTTAGAAAAATAATGGGAATTGGGCCAACAACGCGCAGCCACTGCCCAGATTCGTTAAAGTTGTATTTTCGTAATTTAAGTTCATAAAAAGACCCATTTAAGTGAAGGGTATATGGTTATTTTGTGGGAAAGAAAATCTATTGAATTCTTTTAGGTCAAGTTTGTAGATAAAATTTTTATAACATAAACTAAATCAAACGATTTCTCTTATATCTCTACAAGAACGCTCTCGTCCAAACTCATTAAAGAAACAAGAAGAAAACTACAGGAAGACGAGAAGACTTCAAGATTTTCAATAAAACTTCGGGTTGTGTTTATTCGTGATAATAATGTATCAGTTTTTTATCTTGGTGTTCCTTCCCCAGAGGTCCTTTGAAAGATGGTTTTCATGAATTCCACTTCTAGGGTTTTTACTCTACAAAAACGGGTTTATCTTCCTAACTCAAGATTCATGACTATTATTGAAAAATAATGATTTTCTATGGTTAATTAAGTATGTATTGTTGATTATTTTACTTGGAATGTTTTAATTTCGTTTTAAACATGTTCCTTCTATAAATTATGGTTTTGATTGGGTTATACCGACTACTTTATAACATGTAATTGTTGGGATTGGGACTATGACCTTTTCCTTATGTACTTTACAATCAGTCTTGTTTATGAATTGAAGAGCATAGTATTGATATCCTATGAGTATTAAGCTGTGTTGTTGAAAGTGTTGTTTTAATGAATATAAGTCTTAATAAAGAATTTGAAGAAAGAGTAAGTCTTAAAGTCGTAATTACTCTATGATTTTTGTTGCCTATAAATTAGTTACAATGCTTAATGACGATGTATGATGATGATTTGAATATTATTTTGGCCTTTGGAATATGCTAATTGTGAGATATGATAAGAATATGTAATGTAAGTTTATGATAATCTTTGCTGCTTTACACAAGATGATTTATGAGTATCTTAACTCTCACAAACGGAAGGGTGGTTGACATGAAAACAAACTTATATAATCATATGGAGCTAATGATCATGTTTTATACAAGATTTAATTTCGTATGATTTATGATTAAATTTATAAATTAATAATGACTTAAGGTTTATCCAAAGAAACTTATCTAAGCGCCAATGGGACTAGATACAGAGGTGTCCCTTCCTAGTTGGAGTAGGTTCACAATGACTTCAATTGAGATAGAGGTTGCCATTAATCTTTAACTATGTCTCTAGTACATATTCCTAGTTATGAAATATGTTGCCACTATATGATATTAGCTATGACCACCTAGAAAGCTAGTCATGCTTGGTTTAATTTGCCGTTAGGACCACTTCTTTATTGCGTTTTGTGTTTTATGACACCGACGAATCCATGTGTATCTAGACATTGATCTATGTCGGTGTTTAAGATGAGTATTCACTAAGTAAAATGAAGAAAATAAATGGCCATTGACTAGGGTGACTTGGAGGTGTTACTTACTATAGGTGAGTGGTATTGAGACTCACTAGGCATTGAACCAAGGTTTTACTCTAAGGGAAGTCCTAGAGATGGCTCTTCTCGTAATATGAAAACATTAAAGGTAGATGTTTAAAATACATATTTCTCTGATATGAAGTTGTTACGTTAATGCAACATATTATTGGTCTATATTGTGTTTATGAGGTGATGATATTATTGGTAAAGGTATACGAAGAAACGTTTTGCTTATGGTCTCCTATTCTTTTTCTGATTGGTTGTTTGGGTTTATCGGGCTTCACATGACCATTGCACTTTTACATTTGGATGGGATATTGGTAAGGATTTTTGAATGTTATGGTTATATGATCTATTGATAATATGAAATTTTAAATGACTCTATGAGAATTAACGCCTGGACTCCATTACTTCTCTCCTCATACTTACCCACAACTCTAGCAGTCTCCTCCCCCCAATCCCTCCATACCCCCTCCCTCAGCCCACTCCCACATACCAGACCCTCCCTGAACACATTCATACTAAACCACATTTGCTATTTCGACCTGTTTCATCTCTAATAGGTATTGATTATGTCCGTTATTTATGTTATGAGATCTTAACTTGTATATGTTCCTATGGTAAATGTGCAGTGAAGATTTTAAATGGACCTAGGATGCTTTCTAAGAATGATCCTTTTAAAGAATTTCCTTAAATATTATGTGCATATACCCATACTTATTACAGTGGACGGTACTACCCATAATTTATATAATAAAATGTAGGGTTCTGGCCATTGAAGATTAAGAAGGTCGATTGAAGCATAGAGCTGAAATTCTTTCTCCAAGTGTTGGTAGTCCTTTGTTTGGGGATGCTATGCTTTCGTACTATAGCTTATTAAGATATTAGTATTTATGAAGAATACTGTTCATTTCGTCTATTCTTTGAATTCTTTTGTATTAAGCCCTATATAACATATTGACTTTTAGACTAACGCTACGTATATTTTAAAGATTATTATGTATGAAGTCTAAGTATACTTCACATAGTATTAAAAGTATTTAATTTTTCCGCAATTTTAACTTATGATATGTAATGACTAATGTTAAGGGATTGTGTAAGTCCACTAAGAGGAAGATGACGCCGGTCGCATCTGAGTATAATCTTCCGATGTGACAAACATGGTATGAGAGCACAAGGTTAAATATCCTTAGGATTAATGACTCACTAAAACATATTACCTAGTGTCTTGTTCATGGTCGTGAAGCGCGCCACAATTATGGATGACAGGCTAACTGATGACTAGGAAACTTTTCTTTTCTTGATTCTCCAATGTCGTGTCGCTAGAGTTTTTACACTATGTATCTTTTATCATCTAATCCCTTACTTGTGGTTATAGGTAATGAACACAAGAAGGACAGCCGCGAGAGGAGTAGTAGATGAAGTTGCGAATGCTGGAGCTAATCACCACAACAATCAACTTCCTCCTCAAGTGCAAACTTCTTCAAATAATCATGTTCTGATCAATCCTCCGGCCATGAGGGATGGTGAGGTGAGGGCATCCCTGTTCCAAATGGACCAAGCCATCACCGCCCAAGCTCAGGCCATTACAACACAATCTAACTGGCAGGTTTTTCCTCGAGAGAACCAACATGCTAGTACTACGGCTAGCCGTCTTAAAGATTTTACGAGGATTAATGCTCCTGTGTTTTTGGGATCCAAGGTGGATGATGACCCCCAAGACTTCCTTAATGAGGTCTACAATACCTTGTTTGCTATGCGGGTGAGTAATACTAAGAAGACTGAGCTTGCTGCCTATCAACTGAAGGATGTGGTTCAAATATAGTACAGTCAGTGGAAGGATTGTAGAGATTTAGGAGGTGGTCCCATGACTTTTGAGATCTTCAAAAAGGCTTTTCTTGACAGATTCTTCCCAAGAGAGCAAATGAAATCTAAGGTAGAGGAGTTCATCAACCTTCGTTAACAAGGTATCAATGTCAAGGAATACTCCTTAAAATTTATTAAGTTGTCCAAATAGGCTTCTTCTTTGGTTTTTAATTCTAGGAATGAAATGAGTCGTTATGTAACGGGCGTGTGCAAAGATCTTGAAGAAGAATGTCGTGCATCCATGCTTCATGACAACATGGATCTTTCTATATTAATGGTTCATACACAATAAGTTGAGGAGATTCGTTTAAGGAAGAGGAACAGAAAAGATAAGAAGGCGAGGTCTTTTGAAAATAGTTTTTATAATAGTAGGCTTGATGTTAAAGACAAGCCTAAGTTGAAGAAAAGGTTATCAAACCAAGTACCTTCAAATTTCTCCAATAATAGAAATTATAGAGGTTGTATTCCTAAACCTCAAAAAGGGAGGAATGTTGATCCACCAAGAAAAATACAAACTTCTTGTAATTGTGGTAAGAAACATGTGGGTGAATGCCTTGTTGAGGATAATAGTTGGTATGGTTGTGGCAAAGGTGGTCACATGGTGAAAGACTGTCCTAATGTGAGAATCTGAGGTAAGGGGGATGTCCAAACTCAACCAAGCGGTACGAGCTCTGAATTTCCAAAAAGGAACCGTTTATATACACTCAAGGCTACGATTGAACAAGAGAACTCTCCCGACATTGTGACGGGTCTGTTACAAGTGTTATTTTATTAATTTTTATTCTTTGCTTAATCCCGGTTCTACCCTTTCTTTTGTTACACCTTTGGTAGCTAGGAAGTTTGATATACTTCCTGATGTTTTGATTGAACCCTTTTCGATCTATACCCAATGGGTGAATCTGTGGTTGTAAAAAGAGTCTATAGGAAATGTCCTGGAATGTTGTCCAATAGGGTTACTTTTGTTGATTTGGTAGAACTTGACATGTTTGATTTTGATATCATAATTGGTATGGATTAAAAATTCATGCATGCTTTACTTTCATAGATTGTAGAACAGCGTTAGTGAAGTTTCAATTCCCAAATAAACCCATTTTAGTGTGGAAGGGGGTAAATTCTATTCCAAGGTTCAAATCATCTCTTTCTTGAAGGCTTGTAAGATGATAGCCAAGGGTTGTCTATACCATGTAGTCAGGGCTAAAGATCTAGAATGTGAAACTCCTTCTATTGAGTCAGTCCTAGTAGTGAAAAATTCCCAGAGGTCTTTCCTATTGACCTTCTAAGAGTTCCTCCCAAACGGGAAATTGACTTTGGGGTTGATTTATTACGGGAGACGAATCCCATTTCAATTCCTCCATATAGGATGGCTCTGTCTGACATATAGGATGGCTCTGTCTGAATTGAAAGAGTTAAAGCTCTAACTCAAAGATTTACTGGACAAGGTTTTCATTCAACCTAGTATTTCTCCATGGGGGGCTCCAGTCTTGTTTGTGAAGAAAAAGGATGGGTCCCTTAGGATGCGCTTTGATTATTGTCAACTCAATAAGATCACCATAAAGAAAAAATATCCTCTCCCTCAGATTGATGATCTATTTGATTGACTTAAGGTCGGTATACCACAAACATAGGGTGAGAGGTGAAGATGTTCCCAAAATAGCTAAATGACCCTTTTCTTCATTCTACGTTATGAAATAGTCTTGTTTATGAGTTGAAGAGTTAGTAATTATTATGATATTGAGTATTTCACTATGCTATTAGATGGTTGTAGTATGTTGAATATAAGTTCTTGAATAAGGAACTTTGAAGAAAGATGTAAGTCTTGTAAAGTCGCAATTACTCTATGACTTATCTGTTAGCCGTAGAGGATTGTTACAATGCTATATCAAGGTTTTGTATGATATGCTAATGCAATATTTTGGGTTATGAATAGATAATTTGTGAGATCATGATAAGAACTACGATAATGCAGGTGATGATATTCTCTTGTATGCCTTACACAGATGATGTTGAAATGTTCATCTTGACAAATAAGAGTTTACGTGAAAACAAATTAATCATCTAATCCGAAGTAGATCATGATCATGTTTACACAAAGAGTATATCTCCTATGAATTATGATAATATTTATGAATAAATAATTACTTAATGATTATTCACAAAGGGACATAAGATAAGCACCGATAGACTAGATATGAGAGGTGTCCCTTCCCTAGTTGGAAGGTAGGTTCACAATGACTCTATTGAGATAGATGATGCTATAACTATGGGTCTCTAATACATCTCCTAGTTCTTGAACTATTATTCCACCATAGTATACTAGCTAGTGGATCCAACTAGAAAGTTATGTCATGTTTGGTTCTTCTTTGGCTAGTAGACCACCTTCTTTCGGTGTGGAGTTTTCTGACACTGGATTCCATGTTTATGTCACATGTCTATGTCGGTTAAGGGGAATTTTCCATCATGTAAATTGAAATAAAAGTAAATGGACATTGACTAGGGTGACTTCATGAGTGTAGTTAGTATAGGTAAGATTATGGTACTCTACCTAGACATTTCACAAGTGACTCTAAGGGAAGGTTTTTCCCCCCTAGGAGATTGTTCTTATGTAATATGATAATATGAAAGGTATGGTGCTTATTATACATGTTGTTACTCTTATATGAATTTAGTTACATTAATGAACTTGTTATTGCTCTATATTGCTTTATGAGTGACGACTACTTTTGTTACAATTAATATGAAATAAAGTTTTACTTATGGTCTCCTATCTTATCTACTTGGTTGTGTGAGGCTATGGGGCTTCACATGACCATTTATATGTTATGTTTATGTTATCTATTGAATATTAAATGTTATGTTTATGTGATATATTGAATATGAAATGTTATGTTTCTGTGATCTATTGAATATGAAATGTTAAAATGACTCTATGATAATAATTCTTTGCTTTGATCAGCGCTTATGTTGATGAAATCCTTAATATGTATATTTTCTATTATATTTGCATTGAAGATATTCAAAGGCTAACAATGTTTACAAATCATTCTTTTCATGCATGTCCTTAAATATTATGTTCATATACCCATACTTAGTACATTTGATGTTAGTCCATTACTTTATATTACTACCAATCCATGAGCCTCTTCCATAATTTGTTTTCTTATGTCATTGACATCTGGTATGCACAACCTATCTTGAATCCTACGGAACCCATCCCCCCCTTGGGAGAGATTCATTAGATTTTCTAAGACCCAATTTTTTAAACTCCATCAATAGAGGATCAGGATGTTGCTTTAAATTTCTTTTGGTAAATGTTCTAACGAAATCCCCAAACAGGACAATCTATGCACCTCTTTCCCTAACTCTTTCTTACCATCATGAACATGGGCCAAACTACCCATTGATATTCGACTTAAAACATCCGCCACCAAATTGGCTTTGACGGGGTGGTAAAGGACACTCATATCATAATTCTTTAAGCATTCTAACAATGTATTTTGATGGAGATTTCATTCGTTTTGAGTGAACACATATTGGATACTCTTATGGTCTGTCAACACATCTACATGCACCCTATATAGATAGTGCCTCCATATCATCAAAGCAAATACTACGTCCGTTAATTCAAGATTATGAGTTGGATAGTACTTCACATGAAACTTGAGTTATCTAGAGGGGTATGCTATCACCTTATCATGTTGTACAAGGACACATACTAGAGACACGTCACAATATATCACAAACCCTTATGTTACCTCAAGCAAGGACGATACCGAAATGGAGGTAAGCTTGTTTTTCAACAATTAAAAATTCATCTCACATTCAAACATAGACTTATTTGGATTCAAGGTCGCTAATAGAGATGAGATGGAGCAAAATCCCTTTACAAACTTCCTATAGTACCCGGACAAATCCAACAAGATTCGAATATCGGTAAGGTACAAAGGTCTAGTCCAAATTTTGAACGCTTCCATTTTCCTCAAATCTACCTTTACCCTTAACTAAAGTTAATGTGACCAAGAAAAGAAACTAATATCAACCAAAACTCGCACTTACTATTTGTGAAAGAGTTGGGTATCCTGGAGGAATTGCAAAACTGTTCTCAAATGGTTCAAATTGTCACACTAACTCTTAAAGTATATATAGATGTCATCACTAAAGAAAATCACATACAAATAAATATAGTTTCTAAAAACTTGATTCTGAATGATCATGAATGCCGCCGAGGCATTTTTAGGCCAAAAGACATGACTCAGAATTTAAGATGACCATACCCATCCTTCAAAGCCGTTTTAGGTATATCAACTACTCTAACTTTTAGTTTGTGATATCCAGTCCTCAAATCAATTTTTAAAAAGTAACTCGCACCGTTGAGTTGATCAAACAAATCATCAATACATAAAAAAGTATACTTATTCTTTATAGTGACCTTGTTCAATTTTCGGTAGTCAATACACAATCTAAGAGACCCATTTTTCATTTTATCAAACAACACCGGGTCACCCTATGGAGATATGCTCAGTTTGTTAAAGCCATTATCTACTAAAGATTTGATTTGAGACTTTAATTCCTTCAACTCAGAAGGGGACATTCGGTAAGACAGGATTGAGATGGGTTTTGTATCAAACAATAAATCAATGTCGGAATCAATTTCCTACATGGGGGGATTCTGGGAAAGTCGTTGTCGAAGACTTCCAATAAATCCTTTAGTACGGGGACCGACTCTAACAGGATAGTCTCGGACTCAAGATCCTTGAATCTCAAAATATGATAGATACGTCCCTTAGAGATTAACTTACAAGATTTTAGACATTAAATGATTTGACTTTTCAATGTAAGGTTTCCCCCCTTCAACTCTAAAACGGGTTCATTTGGAAATTAAAACTTTACTCACTGAGTTTTAAATTTATGGAAGCAAAAAATAATTGAGGCATCCATACCAAAAATTACATAACATTCCACCGATCGAGGTTATACCCATTCTATAAGTTGTGACTCTATTGGGAAATTAAAAAGGACAACCCCTATAAACTCTTTTAAAAATTAGGGAATCATGCACCAGGGTAAAAACCGAAAAATGGTTCATTGAAGACATCGGGAAGCATAGAAAATCTCATAGTCACTAAAGGAGTTACAAACGAAAATGTGGAACCGGGGTCCAACAATGCATTAACAACAATGAAGAATACTTGTAACATACCGTTAACAACATCTAGATAGATCTCTTGATCACCAGGGGATTGGAGGGCATAGAAGCGGTTCTTTTTGGGAGCATCGATGTTTGGAGAATAAGTGAGAATTTTGATACCTTCTCTCCCTTTTGGCTTCATGGATTCGACACTCCTTTATTTGGTGGCAACTATTCCAACATCCATAGGAAACACCCATACCACCAAGTCACTTCCCTTCATGCTTTTTACCATACTAAGCACAACTAGTTATTTCAACAAAAGTACCATTCATATTTCCTCCTTGAGTCTTATGGGTAGTTCTCCTCCCCTGATTTTTCGTCGGAACAGAAGAGGGACTTGGAGTAGAAGATCTCTTTTTTAACCTTTGTTTATCTTATACCTCAAACCTAGACTTGGAGAAATTTCCTTCATCGGTCTTTAGACCATTTCAACTCCCTACAAACTTAATTAAGATTTGGTTCCCCAAATTTTTCCGCATTGACCATAAGACAAGAAATATCTATTCTTGGAATAAGCATAACCTACCTACCTTCATTCACCACAAGTTTAGATACCCTCATAACACATTTATCATTTGGGACATAGTGTCTGCCACCATAGTAGCAGCATATTTTGAAACCTAATGAAATTTAGGATATACTCCTTCACACTCATATTTTCTTGACAAAGATTAATGAATTTTTGCATTTATCTCTCCGTTAGTTACAACGGAAAAAAATTATCAAGGGAAGCAATTTTGAATGCCCCCAAAGTAATTCGGCCTTCTCTAACCGGCCTCTCATCTTTCCATTTTTCATACAAAACTTGAGCAACATATTTAAGTTGATAGGCGGCCAGTTCCTCCTTTTCTTTAGATTTAATTCCCATGGAATCTATCACCTTGAATACTTCATCTATTAACCCTCGCAGGTCTTGCTCTACCTTAGAGCAAAATAATATAGGGGGATTCATCCTCTTAAAATCCCTTATCCTTGATGCGGTGGTGCTAGTGTTGTGGTTAACTTGTACCCTATCATCACTAGAAACTTGGGTAGATAACAGTTTAGTCAATTTGTGGATGGCAGCCCTTATCTCAACAATAGTCATAACCCCTTTATTCAATAGGAACTTGATGGTTTTTAGGATCTTGAGGTAGAACCGCCTCCTCGTTCACATTATCTTTTTCAGCCCTCCTAGAATTATTCCTTAATGTTCTTATGGCCTATAAGCACAAGAAAAGGATTAGAAGTAAATAATTAGATAGAGTTAGGACTCTAAGAACGATCATAGAGTAATGAAGAAAGGAAGTTTCCTAATCATATCATAGTTTCCTATATATAAAGGTGAAGCACTTCACATTTTTGAATAAGACTCATATCATAGTTTCCTATATATAAAGGTGAAGCACTTCACATCTTTGAATAAGACTCCAATAGATGTGGTGTGTGTGACATCAACCATAATATTATCCCAAAACCTTATGCTCTGATATAACCTTCGTAAAGAACATATATTATTTCTTAGAAGTTAGCGGCGTACTCGACCTCGAACAGGTCCTATACAATCCCTTAGCATAATTGTCAGTGCATAATGAACTGAAATAATGCAGAATTTAAAACATTTAACAGTAGAAGTTTAAACTTCCATTTAATAAAGTAAAATAGTAAGAATATGAAATCATCGTCACACATACACCATCTATTAATATACGATCAACAAAAGTCTTCAAATAGGGCGTTAGCCTTTTAGACACAATAGTCTCTAGAATAAAAGTACATTAGGAAAGATTTCTATTCTATTACATCAATAAAGAAAATCATTAAGTGGCACAAGTGAATTAGTCCTCGGATCTTTGAGGACCTACTATAAGTCTTTGAGATAAGAAGTCCAAGTTTTATTTAGAGATGTAGGAGCAAACCGATTAGACGGAACCTATACTCATAGTAGAAAAAAAAAATTGGAGAAGGGGGTTGTAACAATTAATGCCACTATGGTCTGGATAATGCATCAAAATCTTTTCAAATAGTGAGTAAGGGACATTTATTTGAATGTATTCATATATGATTTTTTGGAAAGCTTTTGAACTCATCAACATAAGACACAAGGCAAATACACCAACCATGTTCAATTACAATGAATTGATTATCTTGTCCCATCTTAAATCTCACTTGTGCAATGAAAAGTTAGCATCCCATACTACCAACTCTACCAAGTGTTCCTTAGGGCCCACCTTAGACACACACATTACCTTTTCATTCTGTCACATTTCATAAACATGAGTGAAACACATGTATCATAAAGCATATCTAAATGTAAGAATATACTCACTATAACCGTTATACATTTAATGAACTTGTTATCATTATCATCTCATAACAAAAAGGAACCACCCACAACAACCTTATAAGCCTACTAGTGCAATGTACAAATGAAATCCCATATCCCTACCTCACGTGTGCTTTGCTTCAGAGACTGCTCAAATGGAGCCACGTGTCACGGACTTAAACTATTTGCTAAAACCCCGTGCGACCCTCGACAACATACTCACTAATCTTTCAAAATTTTTTAAGTTCAAAGAAGCCTTTAACACTTGGATTTCTTAGTGAATGCTTGGAATTGACATAGAAAGATGAGAGAAAGAACTTTGATGAAGGCTTGTATATTGCATTAGAGAATGCTTTACAAGTTGAGTAATGCCTTGCAAATGAGGGCACCTCTATTTATTCAAGAATCTAAGGACAAAAGTGTAAATTAAAATAACATTATAGGTCAGTATGATTTTTACACATTGGTCCCTTTCTAGAGTTTCTACATTTTCTTAGGACCTTCCCTAGCCTTCTTGAGAATTCATAAAAGTCCTAAAGTCCTCCGTAAGACTCTCAACAACTATACAACATTCTTCCCTATTCGGACGCAATATTTGATCGGCAAAGTAGCGGGACATCACACGCTCCCCCACCTGATGATGCGATGACCGCTGTGCATTTTTGTAAAAACTCTTGGACTTTGTCTTTGAACTACCACAAGTATTCTATTTTTCCCATTTGGCCTCCTCTGAAGCTTGTCCCTTCTAATGCACATGGACCATGGCGCTGGCTTGTTGTCGTCTCTTCCATTTGTCTTAGTATTCTATGATATCCTCAATCTCTCGGTCAATTAAGGCAGTGAAAGTAATGGGTGCCCGTCATGATTGGTTTTGGCTAGAGTCCTCCCGATCATCATGGTAAGGATTGAGGATGCTTTCATGAAAGACTAGGTGGATTTTTAAGGGTCGAGGCAACTCCAGCTTGTATAAGATCTTGTCCACCTTGACAACGATATTGAACGGGTGTCACGACTTGAAAGTACCCCCTAGAATAAAGGGTAATCCTTAGGTAGGACATTTGACTTGACCTTTAGGAGGTTTTGTACTAGCCATTTGCTATCATTAATTACATAATACATGAAAAGTAGTGCAAAATTAAAAAATATCATGACATTTATAATAATTAGGAAATATGTTTTATAAATACTATAGAGTAGTCTCATCGTCACAATCCATCAACAAAATAAAACTTAAATATCTTAGGGACTCGACTCTTTACATTGAATGCAAATACATATTAAGTCTTAATAGTAGAAACTTAATAAATAGAACTATGCCCTCGAATATATGAGGACATACTTTGTCTTGAGAGAGTCCAAACCAAAGCTTGCCTTCTAATCTTCATATTTCCTCCAACCTATACTTATAAAGTATTGAAATAATGGGGTTAGTACAAACAATGTACTAATTATGACATATGCAAAAACATGCAATAAGGGACATTTAAATAGAAATAAGCTTTAATGAAAATATTAAGTAAAACCTTCAAGAATATAGAAATAAAATAGCATTAGAATCATCATTTATCACATAAAATAGAGCTCCCAATGATTTCTTAACGCCCAACATAATTTTATAGTAAACCAATTACTTTACAGTGAACCCATGTGGTGACCACATTCCAACAAACCAAGTGAACTTCACCCCCTAGAAGTTCCCTAACCAGTATCCTAAGTTCACTAAGGTAGAGGACTGAAGGAAGCCACCCATACAATTCCTCAATCATACACCCAAGTGACCCTCAAGACACCTTTAGCTTACTCGTAAGAGTTACAAGTCCACATCTTATGGCTAGACATTAGAGGAACATACTTCCATCTACAACTTAACACAAGTACCCTTCCACAAGTGGAGTAGTAAGTTATATTAAGTCCAATGTGAGAATAACATCCCATACCACTACTCCAACTTTGTGCTCCTTGAGGATTCCATGAGGTTAGGTACACTACATTCATTATTCATAAACTTCATTATAGAAGACATAACTTTAACATGATTTCTTTACTCCTCTTTCAAGTGTCTACTTGTGCAATGGATAAATAGCGTCCCATACCACTAAAACCTTGAATAGTACACTCTTTAAGAGACTTATGTCATTAGATTATTTTTTGTGGATTTAACTTTAATCGACATAGACCATGAGAGCTATATATGGAATCCTGACATTAACCCCTATCGGATCAGGGATCTCCACTTGCCTAGGGTAGGGTCCGTCTCTTAACCTTTAAATGGATTCTCGATTAGCTACACCTATGTGGCTCATAGTTAAGGGATACAGATATTTGTACTATGTAACTAATTCTCTACTAATGAGGTACATTGGATACAACATCTCAACTCACGATGTGTAACCACCTCTTCTTCATATCCTCTCTATGCTAAGCATAACTCCCCCACGGAGTCTTAAACATTCATTTATAAACAACAAGGAATAAATTATTGGACAACATATCTCAACCCACGAAGGGTATCCACCCCTCAACGTATCTTAGAAAGCTCTCCAGTAATAGCGAGGTTTCTACTAAACACTTCATCTAAACAAATGAAGAGTGTCAACCCAAGAATCCCCTTTTCATTCACATTCCTTAACTTCATTAATAATATTACAAACTTTAACATGGTTCACATAAACAAATATTTCACTTAAACATAATCTCGAGCATACTTCACATAACATGCTTCATAAAGCACATCAACAAGACAACATCATTATAATATGCCTTCATGGAGACTTACATAACTTTGCATTAAGTCTCTAAAGAGGTAAATTGACATGTTTGACTAAAAATTCCATTTTAGCATGTTTTCCATGTCTATGTGCATAATATCCAATACTTAGTACATGTGTAGTACTAACCCCATTTTCTTCCCTTTTTCCTAAATATTTTAGGTTCCGGTCATTGAAGAGTTTGGAAGGCGACATTGTTGAAGGCTTGGATTCTTCCTTTCATCCAAGTAGGGTAGGTCCTGAACTTTCGAGGGCAATTCTATCCTCTAGCTTAAAGATTTTGTTGTGAGCTTATTGACTCTATCATTCCTTTCCTTTTAATTGAATATTGTACTTTCGTATGACCTATACATGGTCTTGTTGAATTGATGTAAGAGCTATGACCATATTGTTATAATCATTTAGATGGTATGAAATAAGATAATCTTTGAGAGTATTTCTATATTTTACGTGTATGTATGTGCAATAAGAGTAGAAGGCCATGTAACCTTCCTATACGAAGGGTCTATGTATACTCGATATGAATATATATTATGTGTATGTATAGATCTATGTAAACCTCCAAGTAGTGATAATGGAGGTTTTAAATTTTTCCGCATTTTTCAACCTATGAATGTAATTACATGGAACTAAGAGTCTAGTCTTAGTCCTTCAAAAGGACGACGACGCCGGTTACGTCTACGGGGTAAACCCAGATGTGAAAAGCATGGTATCAGGTCATGAGATTGAATATCGTTGAAGTATAATCTCTCTCTACCACGTCTATGTAGTTATGTATTCATACTTGTGAAGCGTGCCATAGTTATAAGTGGGAACCTATATGATGCTTAGAAATGGCTCTCTTTCTTAGAAATATTATATCGTGCCAATAGAGTATACTTATGGTGTGAGCATGAACACTCAAAGGAATGCGGCTCGAAGACTTGAAGGAGGAATTGTTAATGGTGAGATCCCTCCCCATTATTATGCAAGTACCTCCAGCTGAAGACGATGCTAATGTGGAGCAGCCCCTTGCTAACCTCCACCTATAACTTAGCGCAGATGATGGCTATTCTTTTCCTTGCTACCATGGACAAATCCATGACTACGAAGCACAAGCCACGACGGTTCAAGCCCCAACTATGACGGCCCAAGCCAATCGGGATATTGCTCCTGTCCTCAGTTAAAGAAGTCACCATTATGGCTTTCCCATCTACGGAGAGGGACTTTCTCCTCCATGAAGCCCTTCGATAATTGTCTATGGTTCAAGGTTATGAAGAAATCCCAAAGAGTTCATTGCTGAGTCGACAGAGTACTAGATGATTCTTTGGGGTTGCTTCTAATTAGAAGCCCGAGTTGGCACTAAACCAAATCATGGATGTGGCCTCAAAACTTGGGTCCTGTGCAAATGAGGGGATAATAGGAAAATATGCCTTTTTAGGGGGGTGGTTGTCCGGTGACTTGGGATATCCTTTAAGGGCGGCTTTTTCTAGAATCGGTTTCTTTCCTAGGGGGTAATAAGGTATGAGAACTTGACGTATTTCATCAATCTTCCCAAAGGAGGAAAGAGTGTCCATTAGTACTCTTTGGAATTCATTAAGTTTGTTCCAAATATTCTCCTTCTTTGGTCCTCCGTGGATCCTAGAGACCAAAATTAGCCGTTGTTGATGGGGTTGTCAAGGACCTTTACAAGAGTGACGATCGGGGTGGGCCATGGGCTACATGACAACATGAAACATTTTAACTGTCTTATAGTTTATATCCCAAAAAGGGTGTTGAGGCGACAAGGGATAAGTAAAAAAGTAGAGATGCTAAAGGCACGATCAATTGATGAGGTTATCTTCAATTAATAGGCCTTGAGATACAAGACTAGCCTTAGATTTAAGAAGAGGGTATTTCTTCTTTACCAATCCCTTCCAAATTCCCAAGAGCTAGTTGGTGATAGAGTGTTTAACCCTAAATTCAAGACGGGAAAAGTACTTAATAATCACCAATAGAAACAACTTGTGGAAAGTAAAGTAAAAAGAACTATGGTGATTGCCTTAAGGGGACGGATTAATTGCTTAGTTTGGAAAGTTGTGGTCACAAGAACAGAGATTGTCCAAACCTTTGAAATTCAAGCCAAGGGTAGTGACCTGTTCTAAGCAATGGTTCTAGTGATGCCCTTCAAAAAAGACATCTTCGTATGTTCTCCGCTCTAAGGTGTGAGAAAGAGTACCGCTCCCGATTGTGTGTACCGGTATGTGTTTTTGAAAGTTTTCTCTATTGATGTATATGCCTTACTAGATCTAGGTTCTACTTTTAATTATCATGTTAACACCTCTATAGCTAAAAAGTTTTGGAAATTTTACCCTAATATTTAGGCAATGAACCTTTTATGAGTGTCTACTTATGGTGGAGAGTCCGGTTTTTTGCAACAAAGGTGTATATTTATATTAAGTTATGTCAGTGTGTGATGTGCTGGATTGAAGGTCCTAGCATGTATATATGTTAAGAGAACAATGAACTAAATATTAAATGTTTGCAAGGTGTGGCTCACAATGTAAACACACAACGCAAACTTGAAGATGAATGAAAGCTAAGTTAAGTCCGAAGGGTAGTTTTGGGGTTGTAACACTCCTTTGGTGAGTTAGATAAAGGGTTTAATATAGCAACCACTTTAAATTCCATGAGCTTTCTAAGATAGGTTGGAGGATGAATGCCCTTCGTGAGTTGAGATGTGGTGTTCACTAGTTATCATTTACCTATAGTCTATAAGGTTTAGATTTTGTGGGAAGTTATACCTACCACCGAGAGGGTATGAAGGAGAGGTGGATTACACTACGTGAGTTGAGATCTTGTATCCGAATGTACCTCTTGATATGAGGACTCCTCGTTAGTACATTATTAGTTACTTAGTAGCAATCTCCTTATCCCTTAACTATGTGCCCGCATAGCTGTAGCTATTGGGAACGCCATGTAAATGCTAAGATAATGACCTCATTCTAGGCAATTGAGGATCCCTTACCCGATCGGGGTTAATATCGGGATTTCACGTCTAGCTTTATTAGTCTATGTCAGTTAATCTAACTCCATCAAAAGAATGAACGTCTAAGTCTTCTAAAGAAGTGTTCTACTTAGGGTAGGTAGTGGAATGGGACACTATTTATCCATTGCACTAGGTAGGCAATCCGAAAGGGGAGTCTTGGTGAGACTTTATTTTAATTGAAATGAAGTATTGTTTTCCTAAAAAAGAACAAACTACACTTTGGGTAGGTGGTGTTATGGGACGCTAATCCTATGCAATTGCAAACAATGTTAGGACCTTCGAAAGTGGAAGACTTTGTGGCCAAACCTTTCTAAAAGCATGTTCTACTTAGGTAGGTGGTGGTATGGACACCATTTGGTCTCATTGGCACTTAAGTAGGCCTTCTAAAGGGAAGACTTTGTGGGTTTGTTGGGTAAATCATTTAAGGTCCCTTGCCCATTGATTGAGGGGCTTGTTTCTTTCTCCCGAGTTGAGTAAGCGGAAAGGGGTGTCCTTGAACGGTTTTTCTGGTGTGGATTGGAGGAAAGGTATATGGCAATACTTCTTCATATCATACCTTATTAGTCTTATGATAATTCTGAGGTAGGGGAAACTTTAAGGAAAATTAGGTCACTTTCTATTTTCGCTTGGCCTTTGAAGTTTGAGGTCGTTGAATGTACCATAGTTCATTAATAAATTTCTCACAAGTTTAATTTATGGTGGAATTCATTAAATGATTCCAATTGTCAATGTTTCAAAAAATATATTTATTGTAAATTGCTTAAGGATTTTCACTGTGAAGGTCAGTTGTTTCCACTTAGTTTTTCACAAAGGTTCCTGTATCTCTTTCTTGTTTGCTTAAAATTATGGAAATTCCTATATAAGAAGTGTAAAAGGATGGTTGAGTATTATGTTTTTTACCTTTGTATTCATGAAAGTTTTACTTAAAATGCATGAAAAGCTGTTTTACTCTAAACTTCCCCTTTTTACATGTTTTTTTGCATAGTGGCCTACTGTACATTGTTTTGTACTAACCCCATCTTTTCTATACTAATATATTATAGTTGGAAGCATTTGAAAGGTTTTAAGGTTAGAAGAAAGAGCTTGGCAAAGTTTTCCTCTCAGGCAACAGTATAATCCTCATATATTCGAGGGCATAGTCCCTTTTCAAGTTTTTTATATAAAGACTTTTAGTAATTTTCATTTCAATGTAAAGGACCCGTATCCCTAAGTTTACTTTATGTTGTGTCCCTTTAAGTTTTTGGCTTTTCACGATGAATATTTCTTCGAATTAGAAAATTTCCCTTTTTATTAAATTATTCGTGTAAAAGTGTTAATTCCCTGCAACTACTTTTCATGTCATATGTCTTAATGCCTAAGTTAAAGGCTTGTGCGAGAGCCCCAAAGGGTTTAGTGGTCACCCGGTCCAGGTGAACGATGGTTCCTCCTAACTCTAGGGGTTAATTTTGCGTCATGAATATATATATATATAAATATCTATATTTATATATATATATATATATATAGTATACATAATTTTCCTCGTATAAAAAGAGTACTAGCTTCTACTTTTATTGCACATTAGATATGCTTAAATATAACAGAGTAGAAAATATTTTTGTCTTCATTTCCTAACATTACGAAGAGTAATATAAAATTGTTTAAATTGGGGGTTTTGTTTTATAGCCTCGTAGACTAGCCCATGCATCTTTATAATAAAAACCACCAATAAGTCATACAACTTTAGTACTCAAATGCAAGGAAAGAAACATAAATCGTCCTAAAAACTAAAAGGCCAACCATCCATCGACTTGATAGTGGAACTCTCCTCCCTCGAAGTGGAGGGACCTACCATACCCTAACTTAATGATTAAAAAATCCAAGTCTTCTTCAAGTCGTCTCAAGCCCTTCAAGGAATGAAACGTAAATTGTATGGTGAAAAGAGGGAAGAAATAGGTTTGGTATTAAACCTTGTAACTAAGTTATGAGACTAGATGCACACATATCCATAAAAACATGCTAAAAGGGACATAATTATTAAGTTTATGCAATTTTTACTTTTAAAAAAAAAACCTGTATGCACATTCAACCCAGACTATACCAAATAACTTATGCATATTCATTAAGTCCATAGGCATATACATCACAACAAGACCAACAACATCAAAAACTAGTAAATTTCAACATGCATATCATGTGATTGAACATACATATTACAAGTAAATCTATCATGAAAGCATGAAGTCATAAATAACACAAGCATGAAAAAGAGTTCATTAATTACATAAAACCAAAAGCAATTAACTCTAGCCTCAAAGGTTCCTATGCTTTTATGGGAATTAACCAAGAGCATAGCAACTACTTTTGTTGCCAAGATGTTAAAGTGGAATGAAGATTTCTTTTCCGATGAAAGTTTGAAATTTGAATCTATCACGAACCCCTTTCCTGTTCATCCTTCGATGGTCCTTTTTCCCTAGAAATATTCTTCAATTGAAAATGGATCTGTTTAACCTTATTCATAGATTCCAACTCTTTCGGCCAAGAGGTCTTCCCATTAGAAAATGTCTATGGCTAACCCCCCTACTCAATAACCCCAGGAGGGAGATGATGAATTTAATGGAACCAACTGAGGTTTCAGAACTACAAGGGTAAGTTCCCGCCGGGGGTAGATTTCACCAAACCATCCCCAAAGATATTATGATTCTCTTTTTGTCAGGAAGTCCCCTAACTCCTCGCGAAATGAAAAGCTCCTTCCCTCATAAGAAAAAGGATTCTATAGGAATTTATTAAGTCAGTCCCGACAAATTACTCCTACCACAAAAAAGATCAAATACGTAGTGGATGAGGCCCTAAGCGTTGCTTAAATCAAAATCTTGGGGTATGTTTTTGATACATACACAAGGATCATAGAGTCTTGTTAGACAGCCAAAGTGTTTTTGAAAGGATATGAAGACATTCAAAAAAATAAATTGAATTCTATCAAATGGTTTGAATCTACAGCCAAATCCACAGTGATCTAATTCATTGGCTTCACATTGCTTCAGTTTCCGGTTAACATATGGCATACCAAAGACAGTGTTGTCGAAAGTGTTACTCCTCCTCTTGAAGTATAAACATCTCTTATAAAAAGAAGTTTTGAAATAGCAACGCCGTTTTCAAAAAGCTTCAGAACATAAGAAAACAACCTTGTGTGAACCTATTGAAGAAATAAAAAACCCAAAGTCCTTTGAACACAAATAATTTTACTAAACCAGGTCCTTCAATGTTTCTCCAAAAAATTGAGGACTCACAGTATAATTATAGTGGTACCAGCTAGATTGGTAACAACCGCAGTTTCCTCCAAAATCAAGCTTCCAACTTAGAAACTAATCGTTCTATCTTCAAAATCATACATTTTTCCCCAGTAGATTTTCCCTAAGCCAGCTAATGACTTCAACAACTCTCCCAGAAAATCCTTGAAGGAATTAGTGGAGTCCAACTTAAAAGGATTAAGATTTCTCAGGGTTATAAGTGGAGCTAATCAAAGATATACTTCCTCACTCCAAAAAACATTTATCCCCGACCTTCTTTCCTTATATCCAGTTCCGAAGAAAACAATATGCAAACCCCCCAGTGTTGCAGATTGTAAACAGGAAAACATAATGAATATAGATGGTAATGGCCTGATAAACTCCAATCTATAGATAAACTCCATGATACTGGGCCATTACATCACAACTATAAATGGAAAGAGTGCCACAAACCGATAAGCAAGCACTAATAGATTCGTTTCAGGTTTTACAGGACTCCATAGAAAATTGGTGGGACAACTATCTCACAAACAAAATAAAAATGAGATGCTTAATGCTGCTCCAGCAAAAATATGTGTCAGACTGAAGGTGTCCAAACTACTACACTTGCTTTGGAGGTATTTGAGGAGGATGCAACTGCAACTCTACTTTACCAGGAGCTGTCATTTTCTAAACATTTTTTGGGAGAACCACGATTAATTCAAGACATGATGTTTGGAAATATTAAACAATCTTTTAACTGGCAACAAATGATTATTGGAAAAGAGATTCCTCAGTGGATTCCTGCCCCAATTTTGAAGAAAAGGTCCGATCCAAAAAAGAGAGTCGTGTGAAAGTAAATCCCATTCAAAAATTATTTATGGAGACCCTTACTTGTGTGTGTATTCATTTCAATAGCAAATGGAGCATGTCATGATTTAAGCTAAAGGGAACAACTTAAGAAAAGATTCAAAATTCTCAATAATTAACCCTGTAGTTGCTGTCCAAGACTTTTGGGATTCCTCAGTCTCAAAACCCCCCATTCTGCAAGAAGGGTTGTCCAAAGAAAGAACTATCGGAAAATCGACACATAAGAGAAGATCCTCAAATAAAAAGAGATATTCTAAAAGAAAGAGAATTAAGAAAATTTCTCGCAACATATCTATCGAGCAAATGGTTTGACTTGTTGGAAAGTCCGGACACAAGTCTTCCTGATTGGTCCTAGAACAAGAACAAAAATGAAAAAATCAATCTTCCTTGAGTTATGAAGAAACACCTAAAGAAAGTTTTCTTATCTATATTAAACGAAGAAGAATCAGATTTGTCAAAAAAGAAGAAACTGAGGACGAGGAGTTCCCAATGTTGCGCAAGATAGTGCTCACGATAGTGACATCAATGCAATTGCCAAAGAGCAATTTGGTCCATTGTATAGCCAATCTGTCAGAGTTCTCTGCTGAAGACTCTCAGAAATCTTATTTGCAACTACTGAGCATAGCAGAGATGAGAATGCCCAAGATCATCTTTTGGGAGCTTCAAAGCTTGTCACTAAACAGAAAAGAAAAGGAATGTGACAAGAAATGTATTCCTTTTCAAGCATGAAACAAATCATGCAAAAATATACAAGATAAAGGAAGAACCCTCTATCAATGATCTTCGAGCAGATTGGAACTTCCCTCAAAGAAGAAGTTTGAGAGTTAAGTCAATACTTAACAAGATCGAAATTGATGCTTTAGCAAAACAATTTCCATAAGAACACTGAAGTTATCTTCTTAAAGGATAGAAATTGCTCTTCAGATAAATAAGAGAAGAACCAAACTCCTTCCAATCAATCAGCCCCTTTCATCACCTAAAGGTGTTTTTTGAAGATGCAAGTAATCAATATTATCACTAAGGTGAGACCTCAAAGTTATCACATTTAATGATTAGTTTAGTTAGTTTAATTCTAATTCTGTACTTAACAACATTTCATTGTTAGACATTGGTGCAGATCGTTATTGCATTTATTGAAGGTCTATCCCAACCACAAGGTACCTCCAAAAGGGACCTACCAAGTGTATACAACGCAACTGGTGAGCGTTCTTATAAATTAATAAACTTTCAGATGCGCATATCTGTCAATGACGGTATTTTGCCGTCCTAATAATTTTTTCATAACCAAAACATTAATGAAGAAATTATTTTGGTATACCTTTTAATTACCCAATCAAACTCTTATATTTCAGTTTTGAATCAATCAAAACAAAAAATTTGGAAAAGAAATTTTCCTTTCCTTTTATCAAGACACGTTTCTCTTGAAGAAAGAAAATTTTTTTTGCTTCAAAAATTGCATTTAAAATAAATGGCAGATTTGTTGTTTAAATAGGATAATCCGCCTAAAGCAAACTTGGACACAACCGATTAAAAAACCCCACCCCCGAGAATGGTTGCTAAAAATTGCCAATCTTTATCTTCAAAAGATTTTTTGTAACGTGACATTTGCCTCATAATTTTCCAACCTCTTTTTGGGATCGAAAACCCACATTTTGACTTTACACCATATAATTGATGGATTTGGATGACAAGTCCATCTCTACAAAAGTCTAGGCCATTCAGATGAACCTGATGTAATGGAAATCAGTAAAAGGGAAATTCATACTCTTTTGAATACTAAAATTTAGTCGTCCCCTCAAAATCACCTTGAAGCTGTTTTTCAGTATTTTATGTTAAACAAGCAGCTGAAACAGAACGCGGTCCCCAAGGCTTTGTTATTAATTACAAACCCTAAAACTCAGTGTTTGAAGTGGATTCCCGTTTTATCCAATTCCTCCAAAAGGAATCTTTTAAAAAACGACTTTTTTAAAGCTAATGTTTTATAGTAAATTTGATTAAAAATCAGGATTTTTGGCAATTCAAATTGGTTTGAACAAGATAAATTAAAAAGCTTTCAAATGTCTCGTTTGGGGACATATGAACTGGATGTCAGTGGCCTTTTTGGATTAAATGCCCCCATCGGAATTTCAAAATATTTCTGAATTCTATATTCAACCCATATTAGGTCCATATTTCAATGGGTTTATTTGATGATGTATTAATCTTTGCCGAGGACATGATTTCTCATTTCAAACATTTAAATTTTTCTTTAAAATTGTTAGCACAATGTACTAGTCATTATGCTAAAAATATTAATTATTTTTAAACAAAAATCAGATTTTTAGGACATGACTCTTTAATCAAGGACTATAAACCTTTTTTGGCATATCAATTGGAGTTTTCTGAATAAAATCTCCACAATGTCATTTTAGATCAAACTTAGTTTTTTTTCACAAAGAATTTTTAGGGATTCTCAACTATGTAGCGCTGATTTTATTCCCAATTTAGGGACATTTGTAAACGCTCTCTTTGGATAGGTTAAGAAGAATCCTTCACCCTTGAGTTGGTGAGCAAAACCAATGCAGATATTCTTCTAAAGGAAATGTTTAATGATCTTCCAGTCTTTGGTATTTCTAAAACCCTTACTATTTCAATGATTGTTTGAGACGTGTATGCTCTCCTGACTATTTGAATACGGTGGGGGTATTCTTAAACAAAGAAAAGACCCCAATTCTTCAGACAATTAGTCCCCGTTAATACTTCTGGAATCATGGAATTTTTTCTCAAGAAATTATACACCGCCACGATCAAAAAGAAATAACTTGCTATTTTGTTTCCTTTCATAACTAAGTTTCAAGAAATAACTTGATGCAATAAAGACTTCCTTGCTTAAGTAGAATTGTAAATCTGCTAAAGAACTCTCCAAAGGATTATTAAGATATTGTTTCTAAACAGATTTTTGCCAGATGGCAGGCCTTATTAGCCATCTTTGATTTCCATATCAAATTTATTAAAGGTGAAAATAATTCTTTACCAGATTTTCTAACGTGAGAATTCTTGCAAGGAAGATCATCATGAGGCCCTCTTCAAGAGACATAACAGGCAGCCCCTTTAAGAATAAGGGAAAAGGTCCTGAAGGAAAACCTTCAGCAAAACCATTTGCTATCAGGCCATCATCGAATGACCAAAATAAATACTCAGCTTTGGAAAACTTACCACCTATAAACCCAGCCTTTTCAATAACCCCTTTTCCTCCTTTGCCTCCAAGCACTAATAAACCTTTTAAACCGATTGTCGAACCCTGTTCGCACTCACCATCAGGAGTACCCAGATACTCTTCCCCCCAAACCAAAGACTCTTACACCATGAAAGTTCCAGAAAACTTCAAAGAGGCGGTTGCACCGACTACTACTTCAACTACAGATAAAGCTCCAAAGGTGAGAGAAACCTTTGAAATAATCTCATTGCAGGTCTCCCCAATATTAGCCCTTGACAAAGAATATGAGAATTTTGAGGTAAAACATCTTGTCAAACCTCTATTTTCTAATAGAAATTATTTGGATACATATAATCCACTAAAAACAAGAAAATACTTTGAGTTTATTCTTGTAGATACCGGTTCAATTAACCTTGAACACAAACTAAGTGATAACTCTGATCCTGATAGTATCGCTTACTCTAAAGTGACTATCAAGAAAATTTTATCTCCTTTTGAGTGGCAAGTAGATCACTTGCACGCCCCTATTAATCTATCGAGGGAACACAGACCTCAAACATTCAATTGGCATGACTACAAATCAGCTTGGTTCAACTTCCTCTACCTTAGGCCAACTACTCACACGTGGTTTGTCAAATATAGTCCAGAAGTGACCAAGAGAGTCATCCCGAGTTGGTTTTACGAATGGTGGAACTGTTTTGGCAGAAATATACAAGTTTTGCCAGAAAACATTGCTGACAAATTCAGTCTATTTCAGCTAGATCAAGACATATCTTCTATCCTAGAGAACATAAAACTATGTAAATATTTTATTCAACAAAGAATTTCTTATATGATTACTTGGACTTTCTGTATTGCATAATTTGACAGGATCAAGTATATGTCAAGACAAGTCTTGATTAAAGGATGGTCTCCATCTCCATACGAAGCTGCAATCGTTAACCAATCGATCTCTAGAAGATCTCTCTAGAAGTCTTTATCTAAGAATGAACTAAAGATAAGACTACAAAAGGCCTTGACAGACATAGAGTCTGAAGATAATGAACAGCCTATAATGAAGCTCCTTGAAGAAGCTTCGTCCTCTCAAAGTGATGATAATGGAGACGTGTTAAAACCTAAAGTTTTGGCACAGTCATATTTTGATTCATTTTATGATTAATCACTAGTTGAGGGTATTAAAATCTAGAATAATTAGTCTTTCAGATAGAGGCTCATAGAGCTGGAATTATCTAGAAGGAAAAGGAAGAGTCTCAAAGAGACGAAATTTCCTTTTGATTATATTATTAAGTGGACTCTGTCATGACCCGCAAAGCATGGTCAATCAAAGCATTATCAACAATTATGGCCGACAAAGTGGAAGACATAACTTTATCAAAAGATAAAGATGAAGATGTTTTTCGAAAGAAAACAAAATACTTTGCTTTATCAAAAGCAACGGATGGAAATCAACAGCCAATAAGAAGAAGAGCTTTTAGATTTCCCTTATCTTTTAAAGTCTATATAAGACTTTGTATTTTCACATTAAGAGCATCGAAAAATTTCACAAAATACAAATTGTACTTAAATGCTCTCTCTCTGTGTAAACATTATGCAATATATTATGGAATAAAGATTTCCCTTTTGTAAGTTTTTTCTCTCTTTATTAATTTTCTTCTTTTATATTTCCCGCATCAAAGATCCTTTTAAATGGTATCAGAGCCAGGTTAATGGCATGAGTGTCAGCATGAGTAGCCTAAATCCTTTGGTTTGTCTAGGCTGTTTTGAATATATGATTTTTTAAGTTATAAAAACAAAATTTTTTGTTTTTTTTTTTTTTTTAAAAAAACTTACTGAGTAAGTATCCAGCTTCTGTTTTGATTCTTTGGAGAAGTAACTAAGAGTTTATCGAAATAGAATATTATCATGATATCTTTTAATTAACTTCGATTAAAACAAGTTAAAGCTAATGTTTCCTTTATTATCATGTTGGAGGTTTGTCTCTGCATAAGTCTGAGTGTGCCGATTAATCGCTGGCTTAGGATTTCGTTAGCCGTGAAACTAGCTAATTGTAGTCCAATAAGACCATGGGGGCAAGCAGCAGATCTTTTGCGTTATCATTCCTACAATATGACTGTTTTAGCCAAAGACTATAATATCCACACATGCGTGATAACGTTGAGTAATATCCAAATGCCAATTAATTGTTTTAAATCGTTGTTAATCTTGATATTTACCTAGCTAATCCTGCTTTAATATCTTAGATTTACAAGAATCATAGTTAAAATTTTCTAAGTTTATAATCTCCGTTAAAATTATTCTTTAGCTTCATTATCCTTGACGTTCTTTCATGCCTATAGACACTGCTTGTTCTCATGATATCCAATAATATTGTAACTCTGTTAATTGAACTTATCTTAAAAGAAGATATGCGTTTACAAAATTGCGTCATTGCTAAAGAGCGATTTAATAATATTACCAATAGGTAATTTAGTTTGTTTTAAAAGTTTAATGAAAAAACATGCGAATCTACTTCCTCGCTATTAATAAACTCTTTAGGAACTATTAAATTGTTAATTGCTTGCTGACATTGACAGGTCTAGGAACGAATTTGATAATTTTCATATGGTCTGTACATGTTGTTGTTAAGCCCCTGTGCGTAAAGGTTTAAATATTCCTATTTGTTTAAGCTTAGAGATGCTAGATTCTCAATTGTTGATGATTCATTATTAGCGATTTAGAAAGTAACGTATCTTTAAGGGCCAGTTTGCTTCAATTGTTATCCTAATTTCTCTGTAGAGATAGAAGCCCTAATATTCTTGCTACCTTGCCACTCAATGTCCAAAACCAAGATATGAATAGCAAATTGGAACTAGAGAGTGAGCTGTAATTATATTCGGGGATATTACAATTCTAATGAAACAAACTATTTCCCCCAAAAGCATTAACTTTAGCTCCAAAGGTGTTATCTATGGCTTATGGAACAAACAAAGAGTGCCTACTTTTGTGCCAAGATGTTACAAGTGAATGAGATTCTTTCTGATGAAAAGTGGAAATTTACATCTATCACTGAACCCCTTCCTTTTCAGATTCGAAGGTTCTACCTACGAAAGTATTCTTCAATTCAAGAGGATCTTAACTTAAAATTTCTTAGATCCAACTCTTCGGCCAAGAGTAGTTTCCAGAAAGAATGTCTACGCTAGACCCTACTTCAAAGACCCAGGAGGGAAGAGGATGAATTTATGAACCACTGAGGTTCAGAACAAGGGTACGGTCGCGGGGTAGATTTACCCAAACAATACCCAAAGTTTATTATGTCTTCTTTTGCAGAAAGTCCTACTCTAGCGAAATAGAAGCTCCTTCTATAAGAAAAAAGGCTTCTAAGGAGTTATTAAGTCAGTCGACATTATTTAATCCTGACACAAAAAAATATAAAGGGTGATTGAGCCTAAGAATGCTTTAAAGAAAGCTGGTATGTTTATATAAAGCGCAGGGATCAGAGAGTTTTGTTCAAAGACAAATGGGTTAAGGATATGAAGAGATCCAAAACAGAAATTGACCATTCTTCAAAGGTTTGAATCTACAGGCCAAATAGGTGAATATAAATTCATTGCTTAGGTTCTGGTTACAGAGGCATACAAAGACAGGTTTCGAAAGTTGTACTCCTCCTCTGAAGGTATAAACATCCCTTATAAGAGAAGAGTTTTGAAGGAAGGCCTTTTTTTCAAAAAAACCATCAGAACATAAAGAAACAACTTTGGACTATGAAGGAAATAAACAGTCTTTGAACAAAAATATTTATACTAACAGGGGTCCTTCCTGTTTCTCCAAAAACCACAAATTGGAAGATAGGATTATAAAAAATGTACTAAGTCATGGCATATGCCAAAAACATGTAAAAAAGGGACAGTTTAGTAAACTAGCTTTCATTGCATTTAAGTCAAATTCACGATACAAAGGTTTTTAAAACAACCATACTACCATCATTTATATACTTATATAAGAATTTCCATATTGTAAGCCAACAAGAAAGATTACAGTAACTTGTAAAAAAAACTTACCAGTTAAAACCCAACTGACCTTACCAGTGACCTCCTTAAGCATTTACAGTAAATGCATTTTGACAATTGACAATGAATCTAATTTAACAGAATTCAACTAAATTAAAACTTGAGCAAGTACATGAACTTATCCTACACTAAATGAGTAAACTTCAAAGGACAAGATAACTAGAAAGTGAACTATTTTCCTTAAGAGTTTCCCTACCTCAGAATTATCATAAGGACACACCTAAGGAAGATAGGAAGGAAAGTATGCATATACTCCTCCAATGAGCACACCAAAAGAAGAAAACAGTCAAGCCTACCGCTTTCCACTTTATTCAACTAGGGAGAAGAAACACGCCCATCAATCAATGGCAAGACATTAATCGAGACACAACCAAACCACAAAGTCTTCCCTGCGGAGATGCCTTACTGAGTGCAATGACGGATAAATGGCGTCCCATACCACAGTACCCTAGTAGAACATTGTTTAGAGGTTGGCACAAGTCTTCCTTTTAAGGTCCCACTTAGTGCATTGAATTAGATATCGTACCCATACCACCACCTACCCCAAAGTAGTATGTTCTTTTAGAAGACATGAGTTCAGTCAATTTAAAATAAGTCCTCACCAAGGACTCCCTTTCGGATTGTCCTACCTACGTGACAATGGATAAATATTGTCCAATCACTACCTTACCCTAAGTTTAGAACACTTATTGAGAGACTTGGGACGTTCCCTTATTTTGTTGGATTCTTCTTAACTGACATAGATTAATAGAGACTAGAGTTGAAATCCGATATTACCCCCTATCGGGATAAGAGAGCCTTACTTGCTCGAATGGGTTCATATTATTCTTAGCATTTACAGGTCTTTCCCAATCGCTACAAACCTAGGCCGGGCACAAGTTAAGGGATAAGGAGATTGATACAAGTACAACTAATTATGTACTACTGAGGAGTCTCAGATCAGTGGTACATTGGGATACAAGATTCAACTCACGAAAGTGTACTCCCCTCTCTTCTTCATACCCTTCGGTGGTAGTATAACTTCCACAAATTCTAAACCTTCATAGACTATAGGTAATGGATAACTGTGAAACACATCTCAAACTCCGAAGGGCCTTCATCCTCCACATCTTAGAAAGCTCATGGAATTTAGTGGGGCTTGTACTTACACTCTGTATCTAACGCCCGAAGAGTGTTACCCCAAAATACTCTTTAGGACGACATTAGCAATCATTCTTCAAGTTTGAGTGGGTGGGTAATGTAGCACACTTGCCATAATTCACTTCATGTGTTCTTTAATTTCTATTTCATGCTTCGACCTTCAATCTACAATCACACACTTTACATGCGTTCATTAATCATATAATTCCTTTATACATAAATCCTTAACAACTCAATGAGAAGCTTCATAAAACACTTAACAAGATATCTTCATTTAAGCATATCCTCTAGCACTATGTCACAATAATACTTATAAGGCCACAGTAACAAGGAATAGCATACTTTGATCTTACTTCACATAACAAAACCTCAATTTATTCACGATAAAATCAAATTTACGTCAGAACATCGTAAACACCGCACCAAGAAGGTATACCATACCACCAAGCGATTTCTAAAAAGCTTATAAAAAACATAACCACTTACCCTTTCAATCTATATTTCACCACATTAATAGTTTCCTCTATATCATCAAAATAAAGAACTTGGTCAATATCTAAACAAACACTAACCACAATAACAAACAAGCTCCTTATCTACACAACTGCTCATCTTAACCCATTTCATAAGACCATTTGAGACACGCTTTAACATATTCGTTGACGGTTTTACCATTAAAATCATTCAAACTCACCTTAGTAATACCATTATTAGTCATTACAAATGGTTTTATGCAAGCTCCATATTTCGATTGAAGATAGTAGCAACAGGGCTAAAACCCATTTTTGAAAATTAGTTGAAGGGGATCATTGAATGCAAAGCTCGGGTTGGGATACACTATGTACTATAAAATTGAAATAACTACAAGATTTTTAATGAGAAGAACAACCACCAACAGCCTCCTAGCATTTCTGACTTCTGCTTCCTGGAGACTTGGAGTCTTCTAATAAGGAGAGAGGGTTGGGTTCGGAAAGGGTGGTCTAAAAATGGTGGTGTCTTAGGGTTTAGAAGTTTAGCACACGTTAATATACCTAATAAAACATAAAATTATCCACCGTATGGGATTAAAGACTTGGGGTTATTAAATACTAAAAAACCCCAAGTTGCCGCAACTCAAATCTTGCAGGCCTAACCCCCGGACCTTGACCAACGGACCGTTTGTCGGGTCTTGTTTGTGGTTACTAGACTTCAAATAGAAAAGCAGGAAAAAACTAATTCATTGTCAAATCGCTTGTCTAGGTGACGGACAGTTTAGGGACCAACGGACCGTCGTTAGGGTCGTCGATGGCCACTGCTTTTTGCAGATTTGGTCCAAGTCTTGGTCCCTTCATCTAGGCCCCCTTGTGGGTCCTAGGTCGGTTAGTGCCCAGACTTTAAACCCCTAAACTAAGTTTTGTAGGTCTTATGAACATCCTATGCAAGTTTCAAGTAAAACGACCACGTAAAACTCGCCTAAACACAACAAGACACACTAGTACATTCTAAGGATACTTTGTGAACGTCATGGGCGTTCTTGGTCGATTGAACTCCAAACATAACAAAAATTCACACACTGCCTAAGTAATCTAAACTAGCTTAGTTTAAATTAAAATAAACTCAAGAAACAACCACGAGTCTTACAAATAATGGCTTAAGAAATGGGTTAAATGAACACTGTTGTGTAGATAACGAGCATTGGTTTCTTATTGTTGTTATTGTTGTTTAGATACTGCCCAAAGGTCTTTCTTTTGATGAAATATAGAGTAAAATTTTATAGGTGGTGAAATATAGGATTGAAGGGTAAGTTGGTTACATTTTTTTAGCTTTTTTAGAAATGCTCCTTAGTGGTATGGTACACCTTCTTGGTGGCGGTGTTTACATGAATTGTATGAAAGTAAAGTTATTAATTTATCGTGAATAAGTCTATGAAGGTTTTTTATGTGAAGTAAGATGAAAAGTATGCTAATCTTGTTAAATGTGCCTTATAACGCTATTATGTTAAATATGCTTGAGGATATGCTTAAATGAAGATATTCTTGTTAAGTGTTTTATGAAGCTTTTCAGTGAAGTATGTTAAGGATTATGTATAAAGGACTTATAGGATTAAATGAAGTATGTAAAGTGTGTGATGTGATGATTGAAGGTCTAAGCATGTACAGAATTTAAAGAACAATGAAGTGAAGATTATGTGCAAGGTGTGCTCACATGTACACACACACTTAAATGAATGTTTGAAGCTAACTTAAATAAAAAGGGGAATTTAGGGGTGAACACTCTTCATTAGTTGACATAAAGTTGGAGGATGAATAACCTTCGTGAATTAAGATGTGGTGCTCACTAGTTATCCTTAACTTACAATTTATAATGTTGAGAATCCGTGGGGAGTTATGCCCATCACCAAGAGGATAGGAAGAAGGGGTTGTTACACTTTGTTAGTTGAGATGTTATATTCCAATGTATCTCTTGAGATGAGTACTCCTCGTCAGTTGAGCAATGAGTTGAATGGTAGCAATCTCCCTATCCCTTACTATGTGCCCCGCTCGGTTTGTTTGTTTGTAGCTATTT